>OU343219.1:5296095-5376475 GCA_910596185.1 Chrysanthemum makinoi
ACAAAGTAGATTTCCAAAGAATAAATGATACAACCACCCAATGCACATTTATCTTTCCTGATGATTGTGTATGAAGCTCAAGAACCCGAAGTACTCAAATGCCTCCTCACTTGTGTGCCTCTTTTATCTTCAGAAACTTTCTATTACATCACTTCCCCCACGTCGTTGGAATAATAACACTAAAAGCCTTGATGAGTAAAACCTTGAGTTTCTCTGCGGTCATGACATTTGTTTTCCCGGGATATCTTCAATCACTTAGAAGTATTAAGTTCATCAAGTTTACTCGCCATGAGTCAAACCTTGAGTTTCTCTGCGGTAATAACATTTGTCTTTCCGGGATATCTTCAATCACTTAGAAGAATTAAGTTCATCAAGTTTACTCGCTTTGTGTTTAGATGTGTGTCTCCTTTTCCCCTTGCTAGTTTTGACACTTCAGAATCAGCAACATTGTATAAGCCCAAATACTTGAAATCGTTATGAGAAGATCGCTTGAAGTCTTTGTGAGAATCAACATGCTGAATAACTCTCTCTGACTATTTTTATCAACCCTTATGTAGACAATTTGAAGTGACCACTGAAGAAGAAAACCGGATATACCATACTTGAAACTGAAGTCAACTTCCCCACATTTGTATCTTACGCTTGCACCTAATGATGGAAGAACGGTGTCGAGAATTTATGCTTCAAGCAAATCTCTAAGTACTCACTACCCAGACAAAGTATGAGACATTAACACCTCTTGCGATTATCCACACCGTCATATGCGTGTGACACTGAGTAAAACAAAGTAACTCCTAATAGTGATAGTTAACCAGGTCTTCAACCATCCACCTCGACTGCTGGTAACTAGATAAACCAAGTCTTCAACTCAAATTCTTAAGCCCGAGCAAGTTATCAAATAAGAACACGCCTTTGTGAAAGTCAACTTCAATCTCAAATAAGTGATAAATGATTAACTCCGAAGTAATCAACTTGTGTCAAATGTCCAACACATTACAATAGTCAATATCAACGCCTCGAGGAGTCGCTGCTAAAGAATGTGAGCAAGTCTAATTGGGGATTGAATCTGACTTATAACTCTCTCCCAATTAGTGCTCTCCCCTAAACTGACAATCTGTTTGATAAATGCCCAGATTAAGAAGAAGTCTTTAGATTGTTAAATGCAACTCGTCTTTAGTCTTCTAACATGTAGCAGAAAATGTAGAACAGACTGTAGACTCGACCTTCTTCAAGATTGTGCAGTTTGGGGAATAGATAGTTAACATCTTCAACTCACACCAAAAAGCATCCCAATTAACTTACATCTTGCAAATCCCCTTAACTAAAATCCCTCCCAATCAAACAAGAACAGAAAGATGTTCATCAAGGAAATCAGCAATCAGGCCGCAACGAACACACAAGATGGTAACACCAAACTACCAATCACATCAAACAAGAACAGAGAGATTGTTCGGAATCATCATGTTGATGTGCACGTGAAGCATTAACTAGAAGCACTTTGTCAATAAACTCATATCAGCTTGTGAAGATGTCAACCAACGGTTCTTAGAAGAGAAAAACTCCATGTGAAGATGACCCGATAAGAAGAAGCTCGGTTCTTACATGAGTTTAGAGCCGTATGACCATTTATATTCTCAAATATCAATCAACAATGCAAAAAATTCACACTTCTTCTCCCCCTCAAGAATTGCATACGGAGATGCCATTCTTGACTAAATAAGTGAAATCATCCAAAAGTATTCTATTCACACTTCTCCCCCGCAAAATTAGCACATGATGTCGCCATCGTCATTATAGTTGAGCAAGTGGAATAAGAAAACAATCAATGGTAGCCCGGTTCACTTGATGACTGAAGCGCATGGAAAAAGTATGAAGCATGTTGATAAGAATGGTCATAAATAAGAAGATTTCTCTTCTTCTGAAGATAAAGCGCACTGAAACGTACACTTTTCTTTTCTTTAGAGAACGAGGCATGAACTGAAGTGTTCATACGTCATAAGAAGATTTCTCTTCTTTTAAGATAAAGCGCACTGAAACGTACACTTTTCTTTTCTTTAGAGAACAAGGCCTGAACTGATGTGAACAGACGTCATAAATCTCTCTCTTTTCATCTACTCTTGGCAAATTTGTAATCACCCCATTATCATTCAGTAGGCTCTTTGTTGTGACAGCTGATGGAGAAAACCCGATATAATGAATTTGACCCTGAAGTAAACTACACCGAACTCGTGACTTAAACTTGCACATATGTAACAAAGAGCGGTGCCAAGACTTCATCCTCCATTGAATCTCTAAGTACTCTATACTCTTCATCCAACCAACCATCAAGTAATAGACGTACATCACCTCTTGAGAATCCACAATTCAATGTGACACTGAGCACTACAACGTAACTCCTTAAAGTGATAGTTATTTTGTGGTGGTATGAGCCCAATTCCCCCAAGTGGTAAAAAGAAAAGGTAAAAGACACCCAACAATAACTAGATTTCCATGTCTTCGTTTTTGATAATAAGCTCGAACAAGGATCATGAAGAATCTTCATCCATCCATCCCCGATACCTTCAGATACTAAGTACACTCGCCCGTGATATTTCACTTCAACCTCAAATAAACAATATTGAATTAACGCCGTTGTCACATCTTGTTAAAAGCTCAAATCTAGCCTCCTTTGACGTTTTAAGTGAACTCTGATAATGGTTTCATTCCGACCATGGTTTAATGAGCATAACCCCGTAAAACTTTGAAGTAACCAAACCGCCATGACGAATATCCAAACACACTTCCAATTCATGAAGAACACCCTTTTATCCCTTCTTCGAAGCGAAAACGTAGCACCAGCATCGAAAGGATCCCGACCTACATTTTCCTTTCTCCAGGATGGTTCCATCATCACGGGATTTTACAATTCTATGGTTTAAACCGAGAAATAGTTTCTTTCGCGGGATTTTACAAAACCAAGAATAAACCGTAAGATAGATCCGGAAATGCTCATTACTTTAACCAGGATGTTTTCATTGTCACGGGATTTTACAAGTCTATGATTTAAACCGAGAAATAGGTTCTTTCGCGGGATTTTACAAAATCAAGACAAAACCGTAAACAATGTCAGCTTGAATGAATTATGACAACTTTGGTTTCGGTGAATATCTGTTTTAGGGGAACATGCTGCGGTTCGTCAATGGTTCATTATCCAACATCAACAATTCTTAACCCATATGTAGACAACTTCACAAACCATACTAAGTCAAGTAGTATTAAACTCTTTTTCCCTGGAGGATAACCGTAACACATCAAGGTACACGTTTCTCCCCCATGATGGTTTCGAACTTTCGGAAGCATCATAACGTGTATGACCATTTGCACGAGAAGTTCTTGTCAAAAGCAAACATCTTGAAAAATCATGGCTGACGCTGAATATTCTTGAAAGATTTTGCTTAGACTGTGAAGTATCATTGACGGTCTGTGGCGTCGAATATCCCAAGAGAATTGCTGTAAACGAACCTCCATTGATTCACCGGCTAATAGAAATGACCACATATGAAGATGGCGTCACTTCAAATTTGCATCAATAATACCGTACGAAAAAAAAACTCCGTGATCATTTATAAAATTTTTGCTCAAGCCGAGAATTTATGTATCCCTCCATGAAAATCATACCTAAACTACCACTCATTTGCCACACATATACCAAATATATTAAACAATGTATTAAAAATACATTGGATAATAATTTTTTTTTTCGCATATTCAGATTAATTAGTAGCAGCCCAACTATTGCAATTTCGGATCAAATAAATACCAAAGCCCACGAAATTACAATGTTTTGACACTAGGTAAGATATACACCAAAGACCATTCACAATCCGAACCCAAGACAACCCAGCGAAGCCCATATTCACACCATATCCAACTCCGGCCCATGTAAACATTTGAAGTCCAAACAGAAGAGCTAGCATCCGATCCATATTCATTCAAACCCTAAGTAATCGGGTATAAAATTCCACCTTTAATCACACATGATACCCTAGTCCTTAAAACATGCGCCCACATCATCAGTACACACACCAAACACATCAAAACCCTAATATACTCTCATTATCAGTCCGCCTCCCCTCCTAACCGATTTCCTTAAAAAATCTCACCACTCATCAATAATGATACCCACATAAACTATTCGTGATTGAATCAAGTCGAACTCAAAACAGAACAAAGCCACAGGGATGGCTTTGAATCATCCTCATGACCTCCAAGGGACTCGCCACAGAGATGGCTTGAGTTTTAAATGAACAAGGTACATTAAGGTAAGCTTGATAAACGATAAAACCCCCTTTCATTTTATTGAGCTTTAAACGAACAAATGTGAAGGGATAACATGGTTGTTATTATCTTCTCAATTCAGATTCGGATAGGGTTTAAAAAGATAGTTAGGATCGATGAAAGTTAATTATTCTCGTGTCATATGCCTTCTATGGATATGAATAATCATTGATTAACACGACATAAGACACTGAGATCCATTTGAATTAGTTAGCTTTCAATTTTGAGTCTTTATTTGATGATCTATGATGATGATAATCGTGTGTTGGACCTTGATAAGTGTTGATGTTATCATGAGTAGCCACGCAATCTGAGATCTTTTTACATTATCATTGATTCGAGTCAGGGATACGAATGAGAGTTGGATATGTATCGATTCTTAGTACTTTTGATGTTTTGATATGGATCTTTTCTGCTCGTTATCATTTTTATTAAGAGTTGAGAGGTGGACTGATGAGGTTTGTAACAACAAACTGAGGTTGAGATAATGTTGGTATTTGGTGAATGGTATAGTTTTGAGGTCTAGTACAATAGTGGTATTCGGTTTATGTGGTCATGGTCATTCCATCTTCTTCTTCATCCTTTCTGTCAAATTGTCAAGTCGTTATGTTATAACCAAGTCATTACTCTTTTTATTCAAACACAAGTCGCTAACTAGTAAAGACTAGTCGCTAGCATCATAACTCGCTACTTCAGTTTACAAAACAACTCGCTAACCCAACTCGCTGACTCAACTCGCTAACCAACTCGCTAGGTCAACTCGCTAACCAACTCGCTAGGTCAACTCGCTAACCAACTCGCTAGGTCAACTCGCTAACCCAACTCGCTAGGTCAACTCGCTACGACTTGTAAAGACAAGTCGCTAAGAAAATACATTGAATCTGGACTGGTTAGTGACATGTCGCTACTGTTTTCTTGACATAAGTCGCTAGCAAGAATTATACCATTTTCCGATGAGTTTTTCCGACAAAAAAAACGTTCATATTCATAGGATACCCAGAAAAACGAGACAAAAACTACAGCATAAGACAGATTTGACCCAGTTAAGACCAAGAAAACTGACCATTTGACATCATAACAAGCACAGTGTTTGGTACAAAATACTGTTTGGACAATGATACTTATCTTCAAAATATGACCATACAATATTGTTTGACCATAAAATACAACACAGAAACTGTTAACAACAGTCATGTAGCCATATTACTGTTTGGACAAACAAGACACAAGACAAGCATGACATTAATTTGTTGACCAAACAAGAGGATACCGAAACAAGAAAAAAACAGTTAACCACAATTATACTCAAAAAACAATTTTCCCACCATCATGAAGTATCAAAAACCGCATAAAAACTTGAATCGAAACCACAATAAATCATCAAAACACAATAACCTTGGCTCTGATACCAATTGTTAGGATCCAAATATTATTGTGTTGATGATTCAGGTGGTCTTGGATGATCAAAATACATGTTTACCATTTTAGAGAGAGAAAGTAGAGAGAGAGGGTGTTCTTGCTAGAGGTTTACAAAAAGGAAAGGTTAGATTGAAAATGAAGCACCACCCCTTCCATGGATGGAAGGGGTATTTATAGTTACAAATACACGACCTCCTATCGGCCTGTGGATCAGGTATATAGTGGGTAAAGACCCGTCCTTCCTCCACGGTGTTACACTAAACTATTCTACGCTACTGACAAACAAATAAACTACTAAATAACGTAACAAACGACACGTCTACGAGCTAACATATGCTAGACTTATAATTGGGGTGACCGACACTTTAGCATGGAATTTTCTAATTCCTAACACACAAGGACCCTTGGTCGTGACGACTAGAGAGCCCGAGTCCCCAGTGGTATATATCTCTTTATTAATTAGGGGAAATTTTGTTAAATGCTCCTTTCTCCATGTTGTTATGTTGGCAGCACCAGGAGTGTTATTTTGTCCCGTCAATTGATGAAAGTGAATACATGTACAACAAATGTTCTTATCTCTTAGAAACTAGTTGACTAGTAGCACTAGCAACTCGATGTGTACCTATAATTCTAATGTTATCGGGTTTGTTTTCGTGTACAACATGCTCATTTTGTCTGTTAAACCACTTTATAATATATACCATGGTCATATCTAGCACGAAGGGGTGTTCTCGGTCAGGTTAATCAGCTTTAGTCAATTGATGAAAGTGAATGGATGAAAAAAACAATGTAAATTATCTATTAAGGAACTAACGTCATAAAAACCATACCATCGATTAATAAGAAATTTGTTTTTTAAGGTATCGTGTTGTAGTTAGTCACTAACTTATGATACCAGTAGTATAAAGTGATATACATATACATAATAAGAAGGGCAAATCATTTAGAAAATGTATCTAACTTGTCATCATTACTTCTTCTATGAATCAATTTTTTTTTTAAATATGGGTCTTTCTCTGGAAAATTTGGCCTTCTTTGGGTATTCTTGATGTAGTGATTACCATTACCCTTCATATTACATAAATAGTCCATGTGGTTTTGCCAAGATTGTATCCACCTTCCCTAGGTTAAATTACAAAAACGGTCCCTATGGTTTGTGATAACATCAAATTATCCTGAATATTAAGTGTCAATTTCCCCTGATAATGCTTGTAATTTATATCATTTATATGGATTTATGCTTGTTTTTCATTATATTTCACTTTCAGGTAAATTACGAGCATTAGAGCTAAAGAGACGCGAATTTAGAGAGTTTACTGAAGATTTATCATAGTATGCTCACTTTCAAGAAGTTACGGCGTAACTCCTCTCTCACATTACGCTGTAACTAAAGCGTGGCTCAGAAAACTAACTTAACATAAGATTACGGCGTAACTCTATCCAAGATTACGATGTAACCATATTAGGTCAAATGAGGTTCCGCGCTGCTACTAATTACGCCGTAACTCATGCAACAACTACGGCGTAACCAAGATTTATTGAAGATACGCCGTAACCAGCATTATTAGTGCAAAATACGAAGAATTGTATGTTACGGCGTAACTCTCATAATTAGTTACGCGGTAACCAGATTTGGCCTATAAATACCCCAAGATTTCCAGCATTTCAAAGAATCTCATTTCACACACAACAATTAGTGAACGTGAGAAGAAGTCGAAGACAGATCTAGAGGAGCATACAGAGCTATCTCCAAAGGAGAAATTACTCCCCTGCGATAAGCATTAGCTTTTTATCTTTTCTTTACTTTCAATTAATGTATTTCGTAACATTAAACATTGAATTGATTGTTATAGTTAATATGAGCGGCTAAGCACCTTTATGTGCTAGCCTAGTTATGATTCCTTAATTGTTTTGTTTGCGTTTAAATTGCTTCCGTATAATTATTTCTAAGTGTATGCATGCATAGTTTATTGGTAGCTACCCTTGTTTCGGTAGTTTTGAATAGCGGTAGAGGCAAGTTACTTAGGATATATGACCAACTGACCCTAAGTGAGTAGACTAAGATGGGAAGAGTAAGATATGACCAACTGATGACCCTTTCTACTTGTGCGATTTGACTAACTGATCACCTACCATTTGGATGAACTTAAGAAGTAGGGGGTGAGTGTTTAAGATGCTAGCGCTCGGGCACTCACTGTTATGAATCTAGCATGTAGCGGTACTTAATGACTTGGCTTAGGGGACCAGGAACAGCTGGACTTATGAGGGGACACCTGACTGCTCCAGTGGGACCCTTTGCGATAGGTTAGGGACGAAACCGACCAAATGTTGTCCTAGCGACTTTAACCCCACCTGAAATAATTGGAAGTAATTAGACGTAAACACTATTAATTAGGATGAGTAACTAGGTTAGCACCTCTCTCCTCTATTGATCACAACCCTCGCCTTTATTTGCTTTAGTAGTTAATTAGTTAAATCAACCTCATGATCATATTAAAATCTGTGACACCTAGACTTAGTATTAATCCACAAACATAGCTCTTGGGACGACCTCGGTTTTACCGATTACTACACAGTACACACGATCAGGTACACTGCCCGTTAGTGCATTAGGGTAGACCATAGGTATAACGAGTAATTATAAATATTAAAACCTGGTCAGTAAAACCTGCATCAAGTTTAGCAAAAATTGCATCTGCCGTTTCTAAACTTATTTTGTTTTCGGATCCTACATTTTGACCCGTTACGTTTATATACGTTTTTTTACATATTTTTATATGCGTTTGTATATTCGTTTTTATCTACTTTTTTATATACTTTTTGTATACGTTTTTATATACATTTTTATCTACGTTTTTATATACATTTTTATATACGTTTTTATCTATGTTTTTATATACGTTTTTTATGCGTTTTTATGTACATTTTTATAAATGTATCATCTACGTTATTATATACATTTTTATATACGTTTTTATCTACTTTTTTATATACTTTTTTTATATACGTTGATTTCTACTATGATAAGTCTTACTTGTAGGAGCTCATGCCGAGCTGACGCCGCATGGGAGTTGTATGAAGACATTGCAGCCCGATAATGTTTGAAGGGGAGGGCATTGATATGAGACAGAAGTGATGGTCAACAAAAGTCAAACACCAAGAACAAGTCATAACAGATTTTCTGCCACAATTTATTTTCTATTCATTATACATTTCAGTGGTATAAATACATTGTGTTAGCTAGTTACATATCAATCTATCAATTTCTTCTCTTTGTAACAAACTCATATTCCTAATAACAAATCCCATTCTTCTAGCTCGAATCTCTATTATAATTCTTGAGTTCCATTTAGTTGAATAAGATATTTCCTCATTTCATTTGATTTCTGAAAAGATCATATCAGAAAATGTAAAAAAGGAAAAAAAAATTGCTTTAAATTGTCAGAAGACTTGATTTCAGTCAAGGATTCTCATCATCACTAAGGGGTGGATGTGGCCGACGATTTTTCTATCTCCTATTACAGTTTCATTTTTTTTTCTTTTTTTTATATATATATTTCATTATTTAAAAATACCCCAAATACACTCATACCCACACACAACTGAGTTTTTTAATTGACCGTTGTATTTTTAAAACTTAATTAACAAAGTGAGTACTCTAAAAAATAATTAAAATAATATGTCATATTTGATTCTTCTTGCTTACCACCATAAATTTGCATCCACGTTTGTAAGTATAAAAAGTTTACAATTCTCATTTGTTACCACCCAAAGATATTACAAGTATAGTCATTTCTTATAAACTCTGGTAGGCTTATGAAAGTATGAAAAAGTATAGTCGTTGATGATGAAGTTCGTCAATCGTTATCAGATGTTGATCGCCTACTTCGTTAAGTTTCTAGAGACGTTAATCTTTAGGACTATGGTAATCATGCTGTTAGTGTAATACGGTCCATATGATTAAAGATTGAAGAGCTTAGAAAAGTGGTTTTGATAATGCTTAGGTAGCACACTGTTAGTTTTTTCAAGACTATCATTAGTTAGTTACACATCCGAACTTTTTATACTTACAGATGTTATTTTGAAAAATATACAAGAAAAGATACATTGATTTACTCAGAATCGAAGAAGTTATATGAACAATGAACCTCGAGTTTACTCATATGCTCACATTCCTTTTTCTATTGTTTTATTGATGAAGAAAATATAAATACTATTATAAATTAAATATTTTTAAAAGTACTCACTTTGTTAATTTATTTTTGAAAATACAATGGTTTATTAAAAAAAGGGAAAATGACAAAAAAATGCATCGAACTTGACACTTGTTGTCATTGTGTGTAGCCAACTATTTTTTTTTCATTGTAACACAAACCTTTTGAATTTTTGTCATTGTATGTAGCCAGTTAGGTGAATTTGTATTATGTATGTACCAGTCAGGCTTAGTGTTACATCGTTAGTCCTTTTATATTAACGGTCGTTAGTAAATAACTTAAAATTTCGTTCTCTTACGTTTTTATTCGTTTTCATCCGTTATTATACGTTTTTGTTCGTTTTTATACTTTTTCGTCCGCGTTGCTTTCCCGTTTTTACGTTTTCGTCTGTTTTCTTACATTCTCGTCCGTTTTCTTATGTTTTCGTCCGCTTTTATCTTTTCATTCGCTTTTATACGTTTTAGTCCGTTTTTATAAGTTTTCATCCGTTTTTATATGTTTTCGTCCGTTTTCATCTGTTTTTATACGTTTTCAATCGTTTTTCATCCGTTTTATATTTTTTAGTCCGTTTTTATACGTTTTCGTCGATTTTAATGTCTTCGTCGATTTTCTAACGTTTTCTGTTTTTATATGTTTTCGTCTGTTTTATACTGTTTTATCGTTTTCGTCTTTTTTTTTAAGTTTTCATCTGTTTTCTTACACCTTCATCCATTTTTATACGTTTTTATCCGTATTCTTAAGTTTTATACATTTTCGTCCGAAAAAGTAAGAAAATGAACGAAAAGTAAGAAAACCAACGAAGCGAATAAAAAAGATGAAAATGTTAGAAAACAGACGAAAACTTTAAAAAAAATAGACGAAAATGTATAAAAACAAGGTTGAAAAACGAAGAAAACGGATGAAAACGATAAATACGAATGAAACGTAAAAAACGGACAAACGCATAAAACGGATGAAAACGTAAGAAAACAGACGAAAACGTTTAAAAACGGACGAAAACGTATAATAACGGACTAAAACGTAAGAAAACGTTGGAAAACGTAAGTAAACAAATGAAAATGTAAAAAACGGATGAAAGCATTGGAACAAAATGTATAAAACGGACGAAAAAGTATAAAAACGGACGAAAACGTATAATAACGGATAAAAACGAATAAAAACGTAAGAGAACGAAATTTTAAGTTATTTACTAACGACCGTTAGTAAATAAGGACTAACGATGTAACGCTAAGCCTGACTGGGTACATACAATAACACAAATTCACCTAACTGGCTACATACAATGACAAAAATTCAAAAGGTTTGTGTTACAATGAAAAAAAAAATAGTTGGGTACACACAATGACAACAAGTGTCAAGTTCGATGCATTTTTTTGTCATTTTCCCTTAAAAAAACTCCACACAACTCATAAAACAAAATCTCTCTTGTCTAAACACTTTTCTCTCTCTTGCTTTTCGTTCAAGACTTATAAACGCCGCTTAGGATTTATTTATTTATTTTTATTTTTTTGCCCATCTCTTTTCCAGTGACAAGAGATAGCCATTAACAGAATAGCAGCTTGCTCTTCTTCCCCTAGATTGTTCCACCATGGCTTACCTCTTTCATATGTCGATCTCTTTCTCGGTTGTTGTTGTTCTTGTTGACGTTGTTGTTGCAGTGTTTCTCGTTGTCGTTGTTGTTGAAGCTTTACCTGTCGTCGTTGTTGTTGCAGTTTTTCTTGTTGTCGCTGTTGTGGTTTTTGATTTGCTACCATTAATCTCACATTCAACTTCAGATCACTGTTTGGTTGTCGCCGTACTCTTTGCAATTCTTTTTCCATTTTGATCTGGTCCTCTCATTTGTGCTCTCTTTCTTGTTGTATTTGATCCCACACACATTGCAAAGTGTCTTCACACAAATATAACAGAAAGGGTATCAGAATGCAACAAACCAGTTGTATCATTTCAAAATTTGAATTCAAACAAGTTCAAATATATTTAGAGCATTGATTGCATGGACAAATGGTATGACTAAACCTATGTGTCTACATTTTGAATTCAGAAAAGGAGGACCACTTCTTCACAAACCAATAACTTATCACATAATCAGTCACATTTCTACGTCTCCCAAATATTTATCATACATTTATATGATCGGCGAAAATCATCATAAATCAATCAACAAAAACAAATTAGAACTATATATGCAAAGTAACTTACGATAGAATCAAAAGTATAAATTTACCCCACTTATCAAACCTTTTGAAGAATCAAAAGTATAAATAATAGGGATAATTGTTTCTAAATGTAATGAAGTTGCCACTTTTTACTAAGTTGTGCATGTTTCTTTTAATTTTTTTAAACAATGCAAACATTTTAATAATCATACTATTATGTGTATTGTTTAAGGGTTTTACAGTTTGAGAGCTGATGTGGCATGGTTGACTAACGTTGACCACATTTTTTTGCTTAAGTGTCACCTTTGACACATGTGGACCCTGCATAAAAAATAAAAAAAAAAAAAAAAAATTGCCTCTAATTAATCCTAGCATATGCTTTTATATATGATCATACCTGATTCCCATTCCAAGCAGCATTTGGATGATGGTGGTACTGATTCACACTCCCTCCATGATATTCATTTTGATACTCTCTAGACCCAGCAACGGGATAGTAAATAGGCTTGTGGTGCTGGACGTACTGATTCCCATTCCCATTCCCACCATTGGTAACTCCATGATATTCAGCAGCAGGATAGTATATAGGCTCAGGCTGCTGGACGTACTGACTCCCATTCCCGTTCCCATCATTGGTAACTCCATGATATTCATTTTGATACTCTTTGGATTCAGCGGGATAATAGAAATTGGCAGCTGGACGTACTGATTCTCATCCCCATTCCAACCGTAACCGTTTCCATCTAATTCATTTTGATGCTCTTCAAGTTCATCAGCAGCATATGAACCATCCTCTTTATGCGGGTACTGGTTAACAGGCTCCAGATGATCGTATTTGCAGGCTACTCCATAGCCACAGATACCGTAACGCATATAGAAAGAGCATGTGTTAGCGCCCTGTTTAAGAAAATAATATCCCCATCATCAACTGCATTGCACTAGTTATTTAAATAAAGCATACATTTTTTTTCCAAATTTATTTAAACACATTCCTGAATCTAGTATTTTGAGGTTTAAGAAATAGGTGTGTGTATTTTCCTAGTTCAGAATGTGTTATTCCGCTTTCATTGTACGTGGTTAGGAAAAAAGTGAAAGAAGAATTACAAAAAGCTTATAATTAAAGAAACTAATTACCAAACATTTCAGAAGGCCGAGAGCATTGTAATGCAACCGGAGATTTGGTACAGCCGGTAATGAATGTGAAAACCGGCATGATGCACCATACTTGCAAACCCCAGCTAAGAAAAAACTGCATCATCATATATAATGATGAAACTAATGTTTACAGTCGGCTGTATATATAGTATCAGAATCATACTTCAAAAATCTATACTAGATTACTTAACAATTAATGAAATTTAGTTCTCTAGAATAAAATGAGCCTATTTGTATATATGAAAATATTCAGTTCTTTAGAATAATATATAGAGCTCATCGCATACTACTTTAGCATGTCAAGCCTTTCAAGTTCCAATTGTTGGCCTCTTCTTTTAAGAAAAACTGACAACAATATCACTAACAAGCAAAAAAACATGGTCAACGTTAGTCAACCATGTCACGTTAGCTCTCAAACTGTAAAACCTTAAACAATACACATAATAGTATAATTAATAAAATGTTTGCATTGTTTAAAAAAAACATACACAACTTAGTAAAAAGTGACAACTTCATTACATTTAGAAACAATTATCCCTAAATAATAAACTAAAATAAAAACTTATTTGTTTGAAAAGTATACACATGAATACATACAAATTTACTCTAAAACTCCCCTTAAAATTTAGCCAAAATAAATCGCAAATGAGTAACAATAATGGCATTCAATTCGGGATTACTCTCTTTTTGTGATTATAGGAGCTAAACAAAGCTCTTCACAAAATTAGTGTTTGAATTTGTTTGTTTTAATAAAAATGAAAATGTACAATTGGTTAAATTTGTCTGAATAATTGATTTCAGTCAAGGGAATTATCTTAGATATTGAAAAGTGTTTTATCTGATTAAAGATGAGCAACACAAATAAGCAATCCCAAATACCCTCTATATGTCAACCATCAAATAAACTGAGAATAATCCTAGTCCTGAAAAACTTGATGATGGAAAAAGGAGAAATCGCCAGATTGAGGATGAAATGCTTATGGTAGAAGCAGACACAACAATATCACTAGAAAATTACAAAATTATACTACTAATATAACAAAAAAAGGGTTAGCGACAGACCATCATACATGATGCACTCAGTATATGGTTTGATTTCCCCACACCGTGTTTGACTTTTGAAAAATGAAATCGTGATGATAAACCAGTTTTAATCACAATGCATAAGATGAATATAGAAATATATATATGTGAAAAGATTATAATAAACAAGGGAGAATGCTTCTTCACACCTATTTCTTTAGAAACTTTCTGAGCCAATAGTGGATGGCATTTTTCGCTGCAACGTTCCTCCATCAAAATAATATTTGGAGCAACCTTTTGATGGTCATAAGGACATAAAAACGTAATGTATTACAAAAGTGACAGAAATAGGATTGGAAGAGATATAGAGGTATACAGAATGGGTGTGAGCATCATAATTATTTTCAATTTATAGAAACATAATGGTAATGGTCACTAATGGTATAATGTAAATTAAGTTAAGGGAGTGCCTACGTGTATGGTATAATATAACCGTTACCCAACGGTTACTTTTGTAACATGTATTAAATTCAAACAAAGCTGCTACTTATTATGAAATCATAAGAAAATTGACCGTTATCCAACCGGTCTATAGCCCAACAACAAAATCAAATTAGTTTGGACAAAAAAGTTTAAAGTACCAAATTTATATTATATTTCCCAAATATGTAGTTGGTACTTTCATTTTGACGTGTATTAATAATTAAATAAAAAATAAAAATATTGTCAATTTTTTTAATTACGAAGGACTTGTGGGACATGCTAAATGTGTCCAATTCTTGCATAGGAGCGAAGGAGCATAGAGAGTCAAAACTAGCTGTTAATTCTATTGGATGGACTCAGGAGAGAATAAGGCCTTCTTAGTCACATATGCTACATTTTAAAGCGCTTAGGTTAGTTAATTAGGTAGATATTTCGTGTATAGGTCTGAGGTAAGAATAATGTCTACAAAGGCTTCCATCTTTAACTTTCGACAGCACCCGTTGGAGAAAGAGGCAGCTCAAAGAATAGGATGAGAACAATAACAATTTCTCGAAACGGAATCATGCTAGATAAATAAAAGGATATTAATAGACGTTATTGATGCCATCTGATGTGAATATAATCAACAAAAACTATGGAGAAACATTTATGTATTAGGAAAAGAGTAGAGTTATATAGTAAAAATACCTAAAGAACTAGCTGCAAGAGTCTGTTTCTTTTTTTTCATCAACTCGGCGAGATACTAGGGACAATTCCTTCTCCAATGACCCATTTCACCACACTGGTGATAGGTCACATCCTTAGCAAGATTATCCTTCTTGGGTGGTAGAGGAATCTTAGGTTTGGAAGCATTATATGGTTTATACTCAGGAGTATAAGCCATCTTGTGCTTTCCATTTCCTTGATTCCCCTTAGCAGCCTTACACAAATTATTCTTCTTATGGTTTTTCTGGACCTTTCCCGCACGTATGTTATGTAGTGCATGTGCATCATCTTTCTTTGGCAACGAAACTCATGTTCCTTAAGCATAGCATGTAATTCATTTACGTTCTTCCCCATGTTGTGCATATTAAAGTTCTGCACAAACGAAATGTACTCTTTAGAGAGACCAATTACGATCAAACTAACTCCATAGTTCAGAGTAAGTGGTTGACCAAGACGTTCCAAGTTGTCAATATAGCTCTTCATCTTTAGAACATATGAGCTAACAGATTGACCTTCTTCCTGCTTGCAAGCATGAAATTCACGTGCAGTTTGTAGAAGCTCCTGTTCTGCCTGTTGGGAGAACATGGACTTCAACTCCTGAAGCATGTCATAAGCACCAAGATGAGTTAGATTTTGTTGGATCTCTAACTGCATGCTCATAAGCATGAAGGCAGCTATGTCCTTTGAGCCTTTGACCCAAGCAGTGTGAACTGCAAGAGCCTCAGCAGGGACAGGGTGGCTAGGAGTTGCAACAGGTGCAGCATGTATGGGATGTAAACTCTTGAGTACCAAATTGTTCCCGACTGAGGTAGTCATCTACAATTTAGAAAAGTTCAAATAATTAGTATTTTCGATAATTACATTCTTAAAAGAATTAACTACCCAATTAATTACTAATAAGACTAAGATCCGTCTTGCACTCCCACTTATTTACCTTGGGTCTGACCAGTGAGTAACTAAGTAGGACAAGAGCTAAGCGACGAGCGTTAATTGCATAATGCAACTCTTAGACTTTATGAGACTGTTTAAGGCATTAGTAAACAAGTAATAATGTCAAAAGCATATTTAGTTCTCATCTTATGCCTCGGGTCAGTATACTCGAAATAAGTCGACCAAGTAAGAACTTGCAAAAATCACCAAAGCTCTGACCAATGAGTAATAATCGCCATGGGTTGGAATGGCCCTAAGGTCTGACTAAAGAGGTCAAGCCAAATGCACGTGTTCATAGTTGGTTGGCATAGACTTAAAATTTTACACATAGGGTATTCACATAAATGTGGTAAAAGTCGTGTACAAAGAAGCATGCAAAACAACTTTGTAACACTTACTTTAAAAACTTTTGGTAATGACATTGTAGTGATCATCATGGTTCACGGTAGCTCCAATCGAACTCGCAGGTAAGCGGAGGACCAGGTCAGCGCTAGGCAATAACCAGAAATCCTTTAGGTGTGACTGTGCGCACCTCCTTAAACCCCCTTTATAGTCTGTTCTAGTGGGTGAGCCGTACATCCCAAGTTTCCATAGCGTCTAGTTTTCAAATTCATGAAAACTTGTTTCAATAGTTTAGGTCACTTTATTTAATAAAAACAATTTTCTACGAAACAAATAGCATGTCACAATGAGCATGGTATAATTTAGGCATGTAAATAAAGACCGTTATTAATGTTATGGTTACGATATGTATTATTCCATATTGCATACAATTAGGTGTCAAATACAAGTAACAATTATGCACATAAGGAATCGCAAACATATACACATAAAACATTAATAACCACATATTGTTCCGAGTTCTCATGAGTCGCCCCCAAAAGGAGAACCATAAGGTCGTCACTAGGTACAAAACCTAGATCGCCCCATACATCACAAAAAGCAATTGAGTGGCCTTATAGCCGGAAAAACACATAAAAAGCATGGCAAACTTAATTAACAATTAATTATGCTATTTTATGTATATAATAACAATATGTAATTCTAATTAACAATTAATTTTAATTAACAAATTAATTCTAATTAACACTTTAATTCTAATTAACAATTTAATATAATTTGTTTGTGTCTAGGTATTTTTGATTAATAATTGACAAGTATTGCATTATAATTGTCAAAACAAAAATAAAACGAATAACTAATTAGATTTCATGCATCCTTTTAACATGTTTATTAAAGCGTGTAACTCATAATCACAAAAACGAGTTGACTCGTGATGCCACTGTTGGGATTTTAGATCTAGTTAACCAATTGACACAAACGAGTACGCAGCAGAATTGGATCTAGTTTATGCAATTAGGTTAACACATGATTAATAAACAATAATAAATAAAAGGGATAAAGAAAACTAACCCTCGTAGTCACCCGCAAGTAAATAATGAACAAGAAACCAAGTGCTTAAAACAAACACCTCTATGAGTCCACACACAAACACTTAACCACAAGTACGTTCGATAACGCTAGTCGAGAACGTTTACCCAAATCAACCCTTGAATACTTGAATTACCATGAACAAAGAAAACCAAGAACTTCTTCTTTAACCTCTGTTCGAGAACCACAGTTTGCCCGAGAACCAAACTGCACTTCACTCGATATCGGACAAAACAGTCCGATGTCTTCTACCCTTCTGTCCAATAAAAACCAAAACAGAAACCAACCTCTTCTTGCTTCACGATCACAGGGAACAAGAAAGAACTATCAATCAAATTTGAAACCTATAACCAACTTGGATCAAGAACTAGCAAGTTTAGGGTTCGACGAAAACCAAACAAACCCTAATCGGTTTGTATAAAATTCGATCGGGTAGAAGAACTTGGAGGTTGGATCGATTGGCAGAGTTAGGGATAGTAAAGTCGTGAGTTTTTAGATGCATGGCAGATTTGTATTTATAGGATTAGAACCCTAGTTGTACTTAGACTCAAACTTGAGCTCCAAGTAATCAAATCCAGACACTAACCGATCGTTTCATGTGTCTAGGCCAAAGGCATAACAAAAACTCGACCCATGTTGAAAGAACACGTCCAATGGGTCGCTTAAAACAATCGGGTCTCATGCATTCAAAACGGGTCGTACAATATTCAAGTAGTAAACGTTTATTACGTACTCTCATGTTTAACGTGTGTGCCCCCATAGGCTCAGACACTTCTAGTTGCTTCATGTGTTTTAAGTCCCACAAACCAACAGCTCCCCCTGTCAACATTCAGTAGATGACTAAAATACATCTAGGTAAAAGTCATTTCACTTTGGTCAGGGACGAAAATTGAACCAAAAGTCCCCCACACGGACTAGCGCCTGCAATTTCGAAGTTATAGGGATTGCCTGCCATATGGACAAACCACATGACTGTGTTTTGCAATTTCATCATTTATAAAACGCCAAGGACTTGTTGGACATGTTCTTGTATTATGGCAAGCCATGAAGCACATGCCTTTAGCTAAAGTCTACAATTCTTATGTACCTTTATCTAGCTTATTGAGTCAAAGAACATAAAAAGTTAAAACCGGCTATTAATTATATGCAACAATTTAAAGAGGTGAGAAATAATCAGCAAATTCAGCCTGCTTCATTAGGATTCGAAGGTATAAAAAATCAAGCCCAAGTTGACAAATACCTTTGTGTTCACGGGATCATGACTTGAAGAACACATTAATAACTTAAAATGATGATGTAAGTCCAATAAATGTCGGCCTTAAATGATGTATTTATTAACGGGTCTAGACTTCTGTAATGGGATTTTAGCAACTTTTGTAAACAATATTTTTTTGCAGGTTATTCTATGTTGCACAGGTTTTGTGGGGTTTCCAGGATCGAATGATCCAAACAACAACATGTATAATTATCATTGAAAGGAATAATAAAAAGAAACACAAAATATGGGTTAAACCCTTTATAACTGATATATAAAACTGGAAGGGTTACTTATTGACTTACAGGATCCTATCTATATATACTTATTGGAGCGGCACAATTGAACATCCAAACGTTGTGTTGTTTGGGATGTAACCGTTTCCTACTAACTACCCTAACTGCCTACGAATGGGCCTGTAAGGGTTAACATATTTGGACCCATGTTGCAGACTTAATTCGATCCAATTTACAATTCATAAAACATAATACATACTCAACTATAAGTCTTAACATAAACAATAAACATACTTTGATCTAAATATATTAGAGGCTAACATTCTACTTACAGTTACAAGGCTGATTCTGGTTTTGCAAGTCTTTGTTATTCCTAACTGGATTATCTGCTATGTTTCTTCCTCCTAGTTGTGGTACCTTAACTTTAGTTCTGTCCTGTATTGCTATTCTAAGATTTTGGGTTTGATATACCCCTAATTGTTGAGTTCAGATATTAAGCGTATGGTTTTACGTTATCAAACAAGGACGGTCCAGAAATTGATGATATCTTCCACGAAGATTTCGCATCACCATCATTATCGTTACATGTAAAGCCCAAATATATGACAAAATAAGGTTATCTTAGTACACTAGTACAACAGGTAAAAATAATATGTACCTGACTGCTACAGTTGCATACAAGTCTTGTTGTTTACTCGCATTATTCCGTCACATTAACTTCTGGAAGATACCCGGAGATCATTAGTTCATGAGATAGGTTGTCTAGCATTTTGTAAATATGGTCCGACTTCACATGAGATTGATCACCAGCCACAAACTGATAAACAGTTCCATCGATTTCAATTGAACAGACATCTGGATTCTTTTCTATACTCCTGTTTTTCATTCTTCTTCTCACATTGCTCGCCTGGTGCCAATCTCCGCCTCCGGCATATATATTCGAAAGAAGAAAAAAATTTGAATCACTGCCAGGGTTCAATTTATTAATAAACCTCATCAGTTTTCCTGCTAATCTTATACTACCAGCCGTTCTGCATGCTCCTAAAACGAATCCCAATACAACTTCATTTGGTTTCATTGGCACACTCTCTATTCTTGGAGATATTCTATAATGTTTAATTGTTGGCCTCAACGTTGGATCTTTGTTGGTTCTAACGTGGTCACAATAATACCAATAACACGATACGTTTCAAAGAAATGCTTTTGTATCAATTGAAATAAATATAAGTCATCATCTGTTATGTTACAAGTTCTAATCTATTTATACAAGTTGAAGAGGTGTGTTGAAAGGGTATGTCGGTTGGGGATAACTGCCATATCAGCATTATGTTGTAGCTGCTATTTAGCGATTACATTTATGCTTATCAATAGTTGACTTCCGGATTTGACCCATTGGGTTTGACTGGGTAGAAAGGGGTAAATGGGCAAGATTGGGATTAGCCTAATATTCTCCCCCTTAATCACAATCGCTTTGCTGTAGATCTTTGACTCCGATTAATTGTCTCATTGTTAGGAATCTGATCTTCAGTAGTGCTTTTGTGAGCATGTCAGCTTTCTGAAATTCTCCGCTTATAAACTCGACTTGTAAATCGTCTCTTTCAACGCATTCTCGTATAAAGTGATATTTTATATCAATATGCTTACTTCTTCCGTGAAATACGGGATTCTTCATTAGTTCGATGGCAGACTTGTTGTCGACCATTATCGTAACCTTTTGTTCTTGGGTATGTGTAAGCTTGCTGAGTAGTCTCTTTAACCATAATGCTTGTGTTGCTGCTGTTGCTGCAATGAATTCGGATTCACATGATGATAGAGCTACTGTGGCTTGTTTTTGTGTACTCAGTGATTGGTGATTCACCGTAGTAGAATATGATTCCGGTAGTGCCTTTGCCTTCTTGAGTGTTGACTCCGTAGCTACTGTCACTATAACCAAGTATTTGGTTTCCTCCATTGTGTTTGTAGGTGATTCCATAGTCTTTTGTTCCTTTTACATAGCGTAGTACTTGCCTGATAGCTTTCATATGTTGTTCCTTTGGTTCCTGCATAAAACGACTAAGTAATCCAATGGAATAACTTAAGTCGGGTCTTGTATGTAGCAGATATCGTAAGCATCCAATTAAGCTTCTGTATTCAGTTGAGTTGACCGTTGTTTCTTCAGTGTTCTTTGTTAGTCTTGTTCCTGGATCCATAGGTATTAGCGTTTCGTTGCAGTCTAGCATTCCAACTTCCTTTAGGATCTTGCTTGCGTAGGCGGATTGCTTTATTGATATGTCACCTCCAGTTTGTGTGACTTCAATTCCTAAGTAGTAGGATAGTAATCCTAGGTCACTCATCTCGAATTTCTCTTCCATTTGAGCTTTGAATTTGTCTATCTCTTCTTTTGGTGTGCCAGTGATGATTAAATTATCTACGTAGATTCCAACTAGAAGTATTGAATCTTTTGATTTCTTCGCGTAGACAGCTTGTTCCAAAGCGCATTTCTTGAAATCTAAAGACTTCAAGGTATTATCTAATTTTATGTTCCACGCACGTGGTGCTTGTCTTAATCCGTATAGAGCTTTTGTGAGTCTGTAGACTTTTCCAGTATTTTCTTTCTTTATAAATCCTTCGGGTTGTGAAACGTACACTTCTTCCTTCAAATCTCCATGCAGAAATGCTAATTTGACGTCAAGGTGATGTACTTCCCATTTATTATTAGCAGCTATGGCTAATAGTAATCGGACTGTTTCCATTCTTGCTACAGGTGCAAAGACTTCTTCGAAATCTATGCCATGCTCTTGTATGTAGCCTTTTGCTACTAGTCTTGCTTTATGCTTGACTATATTTTCATTAGCATCTCTCTTGGTCTTGAATACCCACTTTAAACCAATGGCTTTGTGTCCTTTTGGTAAAGTGGTTAGTTTCCATGTATTGTTTCTGTTGATGGAGTCTAATTCGACCTTCATTGCTTTAATCCATTTTAGATCGGTTGATGCTTCCTTGTAATTCTTAGGTTCATCTTCAGCCAGTAGTAATTGCTCGGGTAATACTTCCTCGGTGTTATCGTATATATCATTCAACGTTCTAAAACCTTGTAAAGGTGTATGATCAAAGTCAGGATGTAAATTCCTAGTTGCGTTTGAGTTACTTTGATTGGTTGAAAGTCTTTGAGGCAGTTGGTGTAGTTTGAGCATTTACTCGTGATGAAATTGTAGATGGTGTGCGAAAAGCTTGTGAGGGTGAGTTTGTTGTTGATGTTGTATCTTCATCATCTGTAGGGATATCATTGTTCTCTTCATTTGGTTGGATTTCTTGTTCCTGATGATCATTTGTGGCTTCTAGGTCTTCGATTTGGAAGTCAACCCATTCGGGTTCATTATTGGTGTGTTCATCTAGGTAATCCTTCCAGTCCCATGCTTCATCATCTTTAAATTTTACATCTCTAATAACACAGATTCTTTGTGTTGTCGGATCAAATAGTCGGTAGGCTTTTGATCCTTGTTCATTTCCTAAGTATACCATTTTGTTGCTTCTATCATCTAAGTTTGTCAGATGTTGTGATGGTACCTTTGCATATGCTATGCAGCCGAAAACTTTTAGATTTTCTAAGTTTGGCTTTCTTTGTTTAATTGCTTCGTATGGAGTGATGTCTCCTAAGGCTTTTGTAGGAACGTTGTTTAGAATGTATATTGAATGTCTAACAGCTTCAGCCCAAAAATCTTGAGGCATGTTGGTTGATTTCATCATGCATCTTGTTGTAGACATAATTGTCCTATTTCTTCGTTCAACTACTCCATTTTGTTGTGGTGAGTAAGGTGCGGTTAGTTGTCGTGCTATGCCATTTTCTTTGCAGTATTGAGTGAATTCGTTAGAAGTGAATTCTCCTCCACGATCAGTTCTGAACATCTTTAATGTTGTCCTTATCTCCTTCTCTATTGAATTCTTGTATTCCTTGAAAGTATCAAATGCTTGATCTTTCGTGTTTAGGAAATACGCCCACATATATCTTGAATAGTCATCGACTAGTAAGAATATGTATCTTTTTCCAGATGGTGTTGGTGGTGTAATTGGTCCACATAAATCTCCGTATACTAAATCTAAAGGTGAGGTTGATCTAGTTTTTGCTTTCTTGGGAAATGGTGCTCTACTTTGTTTACCAATTAAACAAACATCACATATTTGTGTTGTATGTTTGATGGCAGGTATTCCTTGAACTAACTCTCTTTGAGTCATTGATTTTAGTGATTCAAAGTTGAGATGTCCTAGTCTTGCATGCCATAACCAAGTGTTGTCCTTCAAGTTTGCGAGTAGGAAAACAGGTGTGCCTATCTTCAAACTTGCTTCCTAAAGACGGTTTCTCTGTCTCGGGACTTTCATGAAGATTTTGTTGTCCATGTCATAAAGTCGTAATTCATCGTCTTCCATTACTACTTTACAACCGATTTCGGTGAATTGTCCAAGGCTCAATAAGTTGCTTTTTAAGCTGGGAATGTAATAGACTTGCGATATGATTCTTTGTTTCTCGTCATCACATTCTAATAGGATTGAACCTTTTCCTTTAATCTCTATATGAGATCCATCTCCGAATTTTACTTTTCCACTAACGTTCTCATCTAGGTCTTTGAAGTGTTCTCTTATTCCAGTCATATGATTGCTGGCTCCATTGTCTAAGTACCATAGACTATCCACATTTGTCTCTTTATATCCTACATCTTGTTCGTGTAGCGGCAGGTTTGATCTTTAAGTTTTGTTACAGGTGGATCTTCTAATATTGCCATTAGTAAGGTAGGTTCTAAGTCCTCCTCGACAAGATTAGATTGCATAGTAGTGTTCGGTTTTGAATGACACTTACTTGCATAGTGACCCATTTTATTGCAGTTGTAACATTTTACTTTGCTAAGATCAATATGTTCTTTGTTGAAGTTGTTGGGAGAGTTTTCTCCGTTTTTCTTTTCTTCTTTAAAATTTTCGTGGTTTTTACCGTGTGAAAATTTATACTTCCCACGTCCACGTCCTCTAAAATTCTTTCCTCTACCTTCATGTCGTGTGAACATCAATTTCTCTTGAGTGTTCTCCTGTTTCCCTTTCTTAAACTTAATCCTTTCTTCATAGGTTTTAAGTCTTCCAATTGCTTCTTCTAGTGTCATAGTGTTTAGATCGGAATATTGTTCTATAGATGCAACTATTTGTAAATACCTATCGGGTACAGCATTTAGTAATTTCCTAACTAAGTTCTGATCTTGTATCGTATGTCCTAGACTGGCGGCTTTGTTTACAAGATTTGTGAGTTTTCCTGTAAAAGTATCGATGGTTTCATCTTCTCTCATATGTAGTAACTCAAGTTCAGACCTAAGTGTTTGAAGTCTGGCTTGTTGTACTCTTTCTTCGCCTAAGTGCCTAGTTTTTAAAGCATCCCATATTGCTTTTGGGGTTTTGTGCTTTGTTATTTGAAGTAATTGGTCTTCGGGTAAGGACTGGTAAAGGTATGCTATAGCAGTGGTTTCCTTTTTCTTATCGGGTTGAGTTGTATCAGTTGACTCAATTGTTTCCCATAACCCATTTGCTTGCAGAATAATTTGCATTCGAATTGCCCATAGTGAGTAAATCGCGGGTTTCAATATCGGGCTTTGAAATTGAGGGGTAGTATTAGATGTACTAACCTCCTTCTTACTTTTTTCTCCACTATCTTGAGTCATTTTTTAATTAAAATAATGACTGGGTAATCTCCTAAAATTCTAACACGGGGTGTGTGTTGAGAAATATAGCGCGCTTCTAATATTTTGTGTCTAATGTGACAATCAAAATTATCCTTGGAGATTAAAAAATTCAAAGTGAATAAGCCTAAGGTTAATTACTCCTTAAAAGTTATTCCTAATTATAATAAGCAGCGTAATTACACTAGGTTATTATAATATCTATATGATAAGTGTACTTAAGGTGTTATGTAGCAACTTATCAAAAATAAAAAATAAACTTATACTAAATAAGTAAAGTTTAAAAGTAATGGGTGGATTTGTAAGAATTCCGAAACCTGGGGGGGTTAATATAAACCTGGTGCCTTTTATGTGGTTCGGTGTGCCCTAGCGTTATTAGTACGCCTCTTTTATCTTTCTCTCTTTGATATCTCCTTCAGAGATAACGAATGTCTCTTCCTCTTTCCTTTTGGTGAGAGCGTTGCACTGCTATGCTTCTCGTGGTTGACCGCCAAATATCTTGGATCTGGTTAAGCTCCTTCTTCACGGGTATTCGGTGTTCTCGTTAATCCGAGCGCCGGTTAATCCTTGTTTTGGATTTTAATCGTCCGTGGAATAATTCGAATCAAGATGATTCGGAAATGAAAAAGGGTATTGATTCTGGATGCAACAGGTGTGTTTGTTCCTTTTGATGAATCAATCTTCTTTCCTTTTTCTGATGACTATCGTGTTTAATCGTTGGTAATGGGTTCTTGTTTCTGAATCGATGTAAGGTTTTGGGTTTTTTTTTTCGTCAAAACCTTTGTTCCCTTGTTCTTGGTAAAAAAATCCGAATGAAAAATATTGCAAGATTATTGAAAGTTGCCTATTCTTAGTTGCCGGTAATTAATTACGAGGCGGCTATGAATTATGGTCGGTTTTCAGAATCACAAAAAATGATTATTAGTTTGATTTGTGGTTCGGATATAGTTTTGCAAAAAAAAATTTTACCGTTTTGTGGGAATATTTTATCTTCTTTGATTCAGGGAAATATGTAACCCTTGGTATATGATGATTTGGTTAAAAGAATCCAAACCGCTCTGATACCAATTGTTGGCCTCAACGTTGGATCTTTGTTGGTTCTAACGTGGTCACAATAATACCAATAACACGATACGTTTCAAAGAAATGCTTTTGTATCAATTGAAATAAATATAAGTCATCATCTGTTATGTTACAAGTTCTAATCTATTTATACAAGTTGAAGAGGTGTGTTGAAAGGGTATGTCGGTTGGGGATAACTGCCATATGGCAGTTATGTTGTAACTGCTATTTAGCAGTTACATTTGTAACTGTCAATAGTTGACTTCCGGATTTGACCCATTGGGTTTGACTGGGTAGAAAGGGGTAAATGGGTAAGATTGGGATTAGCTCAATATTAATCATCAAGATAAAGAGTTTGAAACCTTCATCGACCAACCCTGCATGACTACACACAGTAAGAGCACCTGTAAAGTCACTCCATCCGGCTTCAACACGTCATTTTGCGTCCAATAGAAATACTTGAGACTCTCTTGCGGATTTCCATTTAAAGCAAAGCCGACAATAATTGAATTCCAAGAAACCATATTGCGTTTAGACATGCTGTGAAAGACTTGAACCGTGAATTCAGTGGACACACATCTACAATACATGTCAATCAATGAATTATTTATCCGGACATTATCCATCAACATATTTCCCTCCAAAACAATTCGATGAAGCTATAAGCCTAATCCAAGTGCTCCTAAATTTGCACACGCAGAGAGTGCAGAAAAAATGGTAACAAAATCAGGCTGAACCCCAGAGGCTTGAATTTCTTGAAACCACTCCAACGCATGTTTGTAACTGTTGAGATAAACTCAAATAAGTAGTTAAAGTGGCAGCTGAAACATGAAGAAAAGGCACCTATATGCTTGTATTATAGTTTTTTATGTTGTAGTTTAATGTTTAAATTGTGGGTCAGTTATGGATTTTGTTTCTTCTAGAAGTCTAGTATCTAGTATAAATATGTTGTGTTTTGTAGTTTATGATCAGGGAAAATAATAATAAATAAAGTGTTGTGTGTCTCTGATCTTTCTCTTCCCTTCCTCAGGAGACAACCCCATTCAAAATAGGGTGAAGGCTGAGAATACGTAACAAACTTTCTCAAATATACCGAAGTACGTAACATACAAATTTTATTATTTTTGTACGTAAATAACTTTCAAATTATGTTCAATGTACGTAATATTGACAGGTTACCAAGTTTTAAAGTTACAACATTGGTCCCTGTCGTTTGCATTCACTTTCACCGTTAGTCATTTGACATTTTTTCACTTAAAAAAATTACAGTAACGGTCCTTGTAGTTTGCTTTGACTTTCACCATTAGTCCTTTGTCTTTCATCTTTTTTATATACATTTTTTACGCGTTTTTATACACATTTTTTTACATATTTTTATACACGTTTTTACACACGTTTTTATATACATTTTTTTACACATTTTTATACACGTTGTTTACATGTTTTTATAAATGTTTTTTCACACGTTTTGTAAAAAAAGTTTTTATATACGTTTTTTACATGTTTTTATACACGTTTTTTACACACATTTTTATATACGTTTTTTTGCATGTTTTTATACACGTTTTGTAAAAAACGTTTTTATATACGTTTTTTACATGTTTTATACACGTTTTTTACACACGTTTTTATATACGTTTTTTACATGTTTTTATACACGATTTTTATTCACGGTTTTATATACGTTTTTTACATGTTTTTATACACGTTTTGTAAAAAACATTTTTATATATGCTTTTTACATGTTTTTATACACGTTTTTTACACACGGTTTTATATACACATAAAAAACGTATATAAAAACGTGTGTAAAAAATGTTTTTACACACGTTTTTATATACGATTTTTACACATGTTTTTATACGTTTTTACACATGTTTTATATACGTTTTTACACATGTTTTATACACGTTTTTACATGTTTTTATACACGTAAAAACGTATATAAAAACGTATCTAAAAACGCGTTTATATCGTTTTTACGTGTATATAAAACCGTCGCGTAAATCGTGTATAAAAACATGTAAAAACGTATATAAAAACGTGTGTAAAAAACGTGTATAAAAACATGTAAAAAACGTATGTAAAAACGTATATAAAAAACGTGTATAAAAACATGTAAAAACGTATAAAAAACGGTACATAAAACCGTGTATAAAAACATGTAAAATATGTGTATAATAACGTGTAAAAAATGTGTATAAAAAGTGTATAAAAACGTACATAAAAACGTGTATAAAAACTTATATAAAAACATGTAAACAACATGTATAAAAATGTGTAAAAAAATGTATATAAAAACGTGTGTAAAAAATGTGTATAAAAATATGTAAACAAATGTGTATAAAAACGCGTAAAAAATGTATATAAAAAAGATGAAAGACAAAGGACTAATGGTGAAAGTCAAAGCAAACTACAAGGACCGTTACTGTAATTGTTTTAAGTCAAAAATGTCAAATGACTAACGGTGAAAGTGAATGCAAACGACAGGGACCAATGTTGTAACTTTAAAACTTAGTAACCTGTTAATATTACGTACATTGAACAAAATTTGAAAGTTATTTACGTACAAAAATAATAAAATTTGTATGTTACGTACTTCGGTATATTTGAGAAAGTTTGTTATGTATTCTCAGCCTTCACCCTTCAAAATACATTCACAGTTATATTATAACAGGCCTAACAAAAGTAACCAAGTTTCAGTAACGACTTTTCTTTACAAACCCATCAATTAACTATGTATTTTTGGTGTTTCACAAGTGGAATATCTTGGGCATATCATATCAGACAAAGGAGTGGCAAAACATAATTTGAAACAGTTTAGAGGATCAGTCAACCTTTGGCTGCTCTTTTGAAGAAAAATGCTTTTGTTTGGACTAAGACAGCTAAAAAGGCATTTGAAGAATTGAAAAAGGCAATGATGTTTGTCCCAGTCCTCAAGATGCCAAACTTTGAAGAACCCTTTATTGTGGAGACTGATGCTTCAGGGTATGGGATTGGAACAATGTTACAACAAGGGGGCATCATATACCATTTCTGAGCAAAACATAGGCACCAAAACACCATACCTTATCTAATTATGAAAAGGAGTTCTGAGCAAAACATAGGCACCAAAACACCTCCTGCTCAAAGGAAATGATTGCCTAAACTCATGGGATATGACTATGATAATAATGCAATTGATGGCCACTACCTTATCTAGTGATTTTTATCAGTGTATGGTGGAAATTTGGACCACATATGATACCTTACAAGCCCTAATTACTAAGTTGCAGCACCCGACTCCTCTTCTACACACTATACATGGTCTTCTAACAAGCTGTTAAGGTAAGGTAAATTGGTGATTGGTAGTGATGTTGTTTTGAGACAAGACTTGATACATCACTTCCACAACACTATACATGGTCTACAAACATGCTACAACCAAGAGACTTTGTGAACATGTTTACTGGAAGAAAATGAGAAAAGAGGTCAATGAGTATGTGAGGAATTATGTGGTTTGTTAAAGGTTTAAACCTGAGTTGGTGAACCCAAGATTGCTACAACCACTACCCATCCCTGAGCTAATTTGGACTGAGATTTCCACGGATTTTATTGATGGCTTGCCTATGTCTAAAGGTAAGGTCATTATGGTGATTGTTGGATAGGGTGAGCAAGTATGCTCACTTCATTCATTACACTTAATCATCTCTACACTGCTCTAACTGTGGCTGAGTCATTCTTGGAAAACATTTAAAAGCTGCATGGATTGCCTAAGATCATTGTCAGTGACAGAGGTATAGTTTTCTTAAGTAAGTTTTGGAAGGAACTGTTTTGACTCCTACATGTCAGTCTGCAAATGAGTACCGCATACCACCCTCAAAGCGATGGGCAAACTAAAGTGGTCAATAGGTGCTTAGAATGTTATCTGAGATGTATTAACACCACTCCCTGTCAAGTAGTCTATGGTCTGTTAGAAACTCGAAGGCCTTTTAGGCTTATATTAGATGAAGAGATTGTAAGTGAAATTTAGGAAGAGAGGAATATTATTGATTGCTTAAGCTTTGCTTGATTTGCTTCATTCTTACATATGCATCACCACAACACCTATTTATACTACTCCATGGAATGTTCTAGAGATGAGATATTTCCATGGATATTCTACTACGATCTAGATACTTCCTACATCATCTTGATCATTCCTAATACATCATCATCCTTATCCTAATTCTAGATATTTCTATTACATTTAGCTACAATATTCTAGACATATCTATGGATATTTTCTAGGATTATTCTTTGTCGTTCTAGAAGCTTCCATACCATTCTACGACTTTCTAGAAGCTTCCACTATATGGGCTCGGACTAAATCAAGTTTACGATCCAACACCCCCCTTTAAACTTGATTTACCGACTCCAAGCATCATTTGTTGTCTTGAAAAATCTTTCTCGTTGATCGGCTTGGTGAGGATATCTGCAACTTGGTTTTTAGACCTCGTATGTGTCACTTGGACATCTTTCCTTGCAATGCACTCTCGAATAAAGTGATAACGAGTGTTGATATGCTTACTTCGATCATGGTATACTGGATTTTCAGCTAAGTCAATGGCCGACTTGTTATCCACATAGATCTCAGTCGCATCTTCTTGTTCCATGTGTAGCTCCTTTAGCATACGTCTAAGCCAAATTGCGTGACATACACATGATGTTGCAGCTACGTACTCCGCTTCACAACTAGACAAAGTAACAATAGGTTGCTTCTTTGAAGACCATGTAAAAGCATTGTTACCTAGGAAGAATATGAATCCTGTTGTACTTCTTCCATCGTCTTTGTCTCCAGCCCAGTCACTGTCGCTATATCCAACCAGCTTGAAGTCTTCACTTGTTGAATAAAACATTCCGTAGTCTACGGTACCTTTGATATAACGGAGGATCCTCTTTGCAATCTCCAAATTCTTTGTCGTAGGCTCTTCCATGAAATGACTAATTAAACCAACCGCCAAGAGTATGTCAGGTCTTGTACATGTCAAATAGCGCAAACTTCCAACGAGACTCTTGAATTGAGTTGAGTCTACCGCTTCTCCTCCGTCATGCTTAGAAGGCTTTGCCTTATGTTCTATGGGGGTGCCAACGGGATTGCACTTATCCATGCCAAACTTCTTTAATATCTCCTTAGCATATCCTTCTTGACTTATGAAAATTCCATCATCCGTCTGCTTCACCTCAATGCCAAGATAATAAGACATAAGTCCTATGTCTGTCATCTCGAAATCTTTCGTCATTGACTTCTTGAGCTCATCAATCATACTCTGAGAGTTTCCTGTAAAGATCAAATCATCCACGTACAAGCAGACGAGCAGTATACTTCCATTTGAAAATTTCATGTAAAGTGCATATTCACTTACGCATTTAGTAAAACCATGTTCTTGGAAATACTTGTCAATTCTAGTATTCCAAGCACGTGGTGCCTGATTTAGACCATATAAGGCCTTCTTTAACCTTAGCACTTTACCTTCTTGCCCTTTGGCAACATATCCCTCTGGTTGCTCCACATAAACTTCTTCTTCAAGAAGTCCATTTAGAAATGCAGACTTTACATCCATTTGGTGGATTTTCCACCTATATTGAGCAGCAATAGCAATAATCATTCTAATAGTTTCTAAGCGAGCAACAGGTGCAAATACCTCTTCGTAGTCGATACCATGCTTCTGCTTGTAACCTTTTGCCACAAGTCTTGCCTTGTACTTTTCCACTTCACCTTTGGCGTTTTTCTTGGTCTTGTATACCCACTTGACTCCAATAGCCTTTTGGCCTTTCAGAAGGGTCGTCAACTCCCACGTATCATTCTTCACTATTGACTTTATCTCCTCGTCCATGGCTTGTCTCCATTTCTTGCTTTTCATAGCCTCCTCAAAAACTAAAGGTTCACAATCAACGTATAAACAAGTAAGGGATATTTCGTCAGTTACCTCGTAGAGCTCCTGCAAACTTCTTGTCTTCGGTTCTCCTTCACTTGAACTTGAAGGTGATTCTTGGGTTGGGGTTGGACTTTGATGTTGTTGGACTTCTTCACTTGATTCACCCGTCTCTTCTTCATCAGTCATAGGAAGAAAGTCATACCTTTCATTTTCCTTGATGCTCTAATCCCATGTCTCTTCTTCATCGAAATCCACGTCTCTACTCACTACCACCTTCCTTGTGATTGGATTATAGAGCTTATAACCTTTCGACTGCTTATCGTAGCAAACAAACACATGCTTCTCACTTCTATCATCAAGCTTTAATCGCCTTTGGCTAGGAACGTGGACATATGCTATGCTTCCGAATACCCTTAGGTGAGAGACGGTAGGCTTCATCCTATTCCATGCTTCTTGTGGAGTCTTGTTATCTAAACTCTTTGACGGACACCGGTTCAATAGATATACTGCACAATCAACCGCCTCGGCCCAAAACTCCTTTGGCATCTTCTTACTTTTCAACATGCTTTGGACCATATTGAGAATGGTTCTATTCTTTCTCTCAACCACTCCATTTTGTTGTGGGGAGTAAGGAGCCGTTAGAAATCTCCGGATCCCATTATCCTCACAAAATTTGTTAAATGCTTTTGATATAAATTCTCCACCTCTATCGGATCTCATTGATTTAATTTTTAAACCTTTCTCTTTTTCAACCATAGTTTTAAATGTTTTAAAAGTTTCAAAAGCTTGGGATTTTTCTTTTAGAAAATATACCCAAGTTTTTCTTGAAAAGTCATCAATAAAGAGCATAAAGTAAAGATTCTTACTATAAGAGGGTGGAGTAATGGGACCACACAAATCCGTGTGAATTAGATGTAAAGGCTCCTTAGCTCTTGATGTCGCTTCTTTCGGGAACGAACTCCTAGCATGCTTCCCAAGAAGGCATCCTTCACACAGTTGATTGGGATGATCAATTTGATCTAACCCTTTCACCATTCCCTTTGAGGATAATAACTTTAAGTCACCAAAGTTTAAGTGCCCGTATCTCATGTGCCAAAGCCACGAATGATCCTTCAAACAACTCTTTAAGCACTTAGCTTCATCATGTTGAATGTTTAGAAGGAACATTCGGTTTTTGGTCATAGGCACTTTTGATATGAGCTTTCCTTCGGGATTCCTTATTGTAGCACTACGATCCTTGAAATGAATATCGTAATTTTTCTCTAAAAGTTGTCCCATGCTTAAAATATTACTTTTAAGATTGGGCACATTGTATACGTCCGAAATATATTGGTGACTTCCATCTTTAGCTTGGATAAGTATCTTACCTTTTCCTTTCACCGGTGCCTTTGATTCGTCTCCAAAGGTGACGTTACCTTTACTTTTCTCCATCTCCACGAACAAGTCTTCTTCACCCGTATTATGGTTACTTGCAGCGGAATCTATATGCCATGTCTCTATCCTCTCTTCTTGTTTGTCATGTCTTGCCATTAGCAAGGTAAGCTCATCTTCGTCTTCTACCTCCACAAGATTAGCTTTTTCTTCCACTTGTCTTGAGCTAGTACACTCATTGGCATAATGACCATATTTACGACAGTTGTAACATTGTGTTTGGGGCTTACCTCCTCTTTGAGATTGAAAGCCTCTCCCACGACCTCTTCGATATGAAGACCATTGGTTTTCATCTTCTTTGTTGACATCTTCTCTTCCTCTTCCTCGTCCTCGGCCTTGGAAACCACCACGACCTCGAAAAATACCGCGTCCTCGTCCTTGCTCCTTTCCATGTAGAAAGTTCTTTTCTCTCTCTTTGAAAGAGACCTTTGAGTATAAAGCTTGCTCCAAGGGTTCTTTCCCCCTTCTTTTCTTCAACTTCTCTTCATGGGCTTGTAAAGATCCCATGAGTTGATCAATGGTCATTGAGTCTATGTCTTTTGACTCCTCTATGGCCATGACAATGTAATCAAAGCTTGGAGGCAAAGAGCGAAGAATCTTTTCTATCACCCTTGTGTCACTCAAGCTTTCACCATTTCTATTCATTTCATTTGAAATGGTCAAGACACGAGTGAAATAATCCGAAATGGTTTCGGATTCCTCCATTTGGAGTTTTTCGAACTCTCCTCTAAGAGTTTGAAGACGTACCTTTTTCACTTTGTCGATTCCTTTGAAAGCATTTTGAAGGATCTCCTACGCTTCCTTGGAAGTAGTTGCATTTGCAACTTTTTCAAACATCGCATCATCAAGACATTGATAGATGAGTGTAAGAGCACTTTGATCCTTCTTTCTTGCCTTTTGCAACTCCACCCTTTGGGCGGCATTTATGGAACTTTCATCATCTACTTTCTCAACACCTTTCTCTACCATCTCCCATACATCATGTGAACCTAGTAACGCCTTCATTCGAATGCACCAACTACCATAGTTGTCTTTGGCAAGACGAGGAAATTGGAACAAGTTCATCATGCTTGACATCGTGATCTTCTAGCTCTTGATACCAATTTGTTAGAAACTCGAAGGCCTTTTAGGCTTATATTAGATGAAGAGATTGTAAGTGAAATTTAGGAAGAGAGGAATATTATTGATTGCTTAAGCTTTGCTTGATTTGCTTCATTCTTACATATGCATCACCACAACACCTATTTATACTACTCCATGGAATGTTCTAGAGATGAGATATTTCCATGGATATTCTACTACGATCTAGATACTTCCTACATCATCTTGATCATTCCTAATACATCATCATCCTTATCCTAATTCTAGATATTTCTATTACATTTAGCTACAATATTCTAGACATATCTATGGATATTTTCTAGGATTATTCTTTGTCGTTCTAGAAGCTTCCATACCATTCTACGACTTTCTAGAAGCTTCCACTATATGGGCTCGGACTAAATCAAGTTTACGATCCAACATGGTCAACCACCCCCAAACCACATTACATACACTCACGATGAAAGGAGAGTCGAGGCTGTTTAAAAATTTTGGTAGGGAAGAAGCAATCCAGTTACTGTGATTTCATTCGAAAAGGGCATAGAATAGGATGAAGTGATCAATGGCTGATACACAAAGGCTTGATAGTAGTTTTGCAATTGATTCATGGGTCTATTTGAAGTTACAGCCCTATATGAAATGTACTATGAGAAAGAATAAGTACCACAAGATGTCTCATAGGTACTTTGGTCCACTCAGAGTCATCCAACAAGTGGGAAAGGTAGCTTACAAGTTGGAGTTGCAAAATGCCAAAATCCACCCAGTTTTTCATGTGTCCCAATTAAAGATCCACAAGGGCATTCCACCTACTTTCAACAAAGATGGTGTCATTACAGTGGAGCCCTTAGCTGTGTTGGATAGAAGGATGTCAAAAAGAGGTAATGCATCAACAATGTATCTCTTAGTACGGATCAATGGCATTGTAGCTAATGCCACATGGGAATATGAAGACATTGCAGCCCGATTTCCCTCCTTTGATTTGAATGCTTGATTACGAATTACTTGAGGACAAGTAATGTTTAAAGGGAAGAACATTGATATAAGACAAAATTGATGTTCAATGCAAGTCAAACACCAAGAACAAGTCATAACAGATTTTCTCGCCACAATTTATTTTCCATTCATTTTACAACAGTGGTATATATACATTGTGTTAGCTAGTTACATATCAATTTATTTACCATTCTTCTAGCTCGAATCTCTATTCGAATTCTTGAGTTCCAGTTAGTTGAATAAGATCTTTCCTCATTTCATTTGATTTCGGTCAAGGATTTATCATTCTTCAACGGCTTTGGTTTTCTCTTCCGCTTCTTATTTTGAACTTTCTGATGGTTATCCACCACCAGAACCATATCTCTGCATGGATTTGCATCTCTTACCTCATCCTCTTCAACTACACTCTGTAAGGGATTTTGCGTGTATCTGCAAGAAAATATTTTTAGCAAGAAGAAAGGGTTTTTTTACATGGGAAAGTTACCATGTCCAAATATCAAAAACAAAAATACTAATAATACCAATAATAAGTTACTTAATAAATTAAACTCCACTTGGTTGTCGCCCTCTGCAAGCGTCATGGCCCCTTCATCCGGAGAATTAGCGCCATTAATTTCGAGATGTGACTTTAAAGATAATGCAACATCTTTGCAAGAATTAAAGTGCACGTACTTTTGAAGGACTGGTGATATGAAAAGATAATGCTTTTAGCATCGGCAATACAAATATATATATGAGAAATGTACATATATAACTAAGCCATCTAGAGACTCAAATCGGTCAAAGGGTAGATGAACATTATAATAATTGATACACACAGTAGTGGCGATTGAGATCACATATGTAACTATTCATGTTATAGGATAGCATACGTCATGAAGAATAAATAAAGTGCAGTGTCGATTGAGATTAAGGTAATAGGATTGAACCAAAAAGAAATTGAAATTATCATGCCATTATATATAAAATCGATAGGATATCATGAATTACAACTATCAAATATGTATTTACTGAGTTACTATCTCTTACAAATTTATATGATCGTTATAAATAAAATGGATTTCAAGGGTAATAATACATGAAATAAATTGAATAACTATAAAAAGATCATAATGGATGACCAATGACTAAGTGTCATTCTGTTCAATGGTACCAAACTACCAATGCATCTGTGCAACATTATGTTGTCAGTTGAAGTTTTTCTACAGGTAGCTGTTAAAATTTTCAAAAACAACGGGAAAGTAAATTTTAATCAAAGCCTCTTCTATGGCATTGCCACCTAAATCAAGTTCAAAAACAGGTTTTCAGCAATCCGGCATTACAAAAACAAGGGGAAAGACGATATAGTACTTTGATTTCATATCAGATAAGCATTTAAAAATTAGGTTTCAACATGCTTATGGAAAAGTGTTTTATCTGCTTGAGGATAAGAAACATAAATAAGCAATCCTAAATAACCTATATATATGTCAACCATCATCAATAATAAGTTGCATGGCATGTTCAAGTAATTTACTTGCAACATTCAAGCCTTGCACAAAGAGAAGCATTCAGTAACACTATCACTAAAAATTAAAATATTATACTACTAAATAAAAAAGCAAACCTTACAGGTCACATAAGATAAATCTCCTGCTAGACGACCCATCGTCATACATGATGCAACGAGTATATGGTTTGATTTACCCACACCATGTTTGACTTTTGACGAATATAATCCTGATGATAAAACAAGTATTACTCACAATATATAAGATGAAAATAGAAAGATATATAAGGTAGAATGTTTCTTCACACCTATTTCTTTAGAGACTTTTTGAGCCAATAGTGGATGGAAATTTTTCGCTGCAACGTTCCTCCATCCAATTATGTCTGTAGCAGCCTTATGATGGTCATAAGGACATAGAAACATAATGAATAACAAAAGTGATGCACATTAGTTGAGAGGTAGGCACGCCAGAAGAATGAAAAATGAGACGGAAGTAGGATTGGAAGAAATTGTAGGGATAAAGAATGTGTGTAACTGTGTCAGAACTAATTTCAATTTATAGAAAGATAATGGTTTAAATGACCGTTGGATAACGGTCATCAATGATATAATGTAAACTCAATTCAGGGAGTGCCTACGTATATAGGTGAACAAGAAATATCATTTCATAGAGAGGTATATGACCGTTACCCAACGGTTACCTCTGTAACATGTATCAAATTGTAACAAAGGTGCTATTTGTTTTGAAATTAGAAGAAAATTGACCGTTATCCAACGGCCTAAAGCCCAACAAGAAAATCAAACACATATCGACACAAAAGTTTAGATGTACCAAAATTTAAAATGTACTACCCGTAGCGCCGGTACTTTCTTTTTGGTATGTGTTTATGATAGAAAGATAAACATCGAAGAAAATTGACATTTATCAAATTAGTTTGAACAAAATAGTTTAAAGTACCAAATTTAATTATATTTTCAATATGTAGTTAGTACTTTCTTTTTGACAAGTATTAATATATATATATATATATATATATATATATATATATATATATATATATAATAGTATAAACATTGTCAATTTTTTAATTATGAAGGAGTTGTTGTAACAACTGGTAATTTCAGCTTGCTTTATATAACAAATACAATATCAACTTATTTGACCACATCATGTGACGTAACTCACATTTTCAACGAACGTGCTCACACGCAGACCAACACCGACGACCTTATGTTTATTTAACATAAACATACTTATAGGTCAAGTATCAAAAGTATTCAACTTTTATTTGCCACTTTACGTTGATTCATTAACGTACGATTTCTAAAAATGCAAGTTAAACGTTTTCTATCTATTTGAGTTTTCATAAAACCCTAAATTATGATAACGATGGTTTTGAGTGACTAAACCATAAACCATAAATTACAATACTCCAAAGCTAATTTACAAGTATCTAAAGCATGAAAACCTAATTTTACAATGTTTCCCGGTGTAAGCCCTAACTCACAAAATTATGATTTTATGTAATAAAATCACAAACCTTGAATAATATATACATAATTTCTATAAAATATAAGTGTGCAAGTTCTTCAAACAAATGTACAAGTCTCTTATGCATGAAAACTAACTGTCAATATAAAACCCATTATAAACCTTAGTGTACTCACTTTAAAGCACACTATACAAGTCCATAATACACAAGTCTTAAAATGAGATTTTCACATATTTTATGAAACTAAGTACAACACCCTAATGGTCAAGGTACAAGTGAGTAATGCACAAAACCTAAAACTATACTTTTATTAAATTAAATTATATGTTTACTACACTAAACCTAACTAGACTTGGCAAGACTTAACTAAAAGCCCTAACCAAGTTTCTAACACTTTGTAACCTCATGAACAACAACATCTAGCTAAGGTACAACCTCCCTAAGCCAAAACGTGCCCTAGTTCTTGTTCCTTGTCCAAATCAAACCATACTTAAACCAAATGAGCCCTAATTGATCTCTAAGCCACTAAAGTCTCAAGGCTCGAGATTAGCCACCTCATGAGGCTACCTCACCTTGTCCCTTGAAAGTCTACCATGGTCAAAGATTGTGGGCAAAACCAATGGCTAGAATTCAGCCACCATATGCCACCATCACCCTCATCACATGCCACCTTACAAACTCCAAAGCACCACCTCACCATGTCTCATTCTCCCATAACATAGTGACTACAACCTTCTTGAAGCCTCAATTCTTTCATCTATATAAATCGACACACATTGTCCATTTTCTCTCATAACCATTCGAATCATACAAAACCATACACACTCATATACTGATATACATTCTGATCTAGAGCCATTAACAGAAGCAAAGGTAGGAGATAATAAAGTCTAGGAGGAGGGAAAGAGCTTGGGTTCATATAAAAGTTGCATTGGTTGAATTTCTACTAAATTGAGTTCTAAGCTTAGTAAGTACTCCAACCTTTTTCTTAATCTTTTTACACATTAAATTACACTTATATATGGTTATAGATTAGTGTCATATGGAACCAAGGTCAAAAAATACTTTTCTTCTTCTTTCTGTAATTAGAGAGCAAAACAAACACCCTCTCTTGTAGTATGATTTTGTTAAACATTAAACTACTTTATAGGTCCTTTAAACAAGCTAAATAAACATTTAACATGATATAAAAATGACCTATAAGTACCTATTAATTTTGAACATGTTTCTGCTTTTCTGCCTTAACGCCAAAAGCAAGCCAAACACCCCTTTTTGAGCCTGTTTTATGTCATGAACCATGGTCTATAATACCATCCCTTAAGTACTTTTAATGAACACCTAGGTCACTACATAATGCCCCAAAAAATTGGTCAAAAATTTTGCATGCCTCGTCTATATTTAGGTCATTTTCCTTGTCGCGAGTCACAAACCCAAACGCCCCTTTATTTCATGTTATAATTATTCATTAAGTTATAAAGTATAAGAAACTGAGAAATGACTATTAATAAACTAAAAGATCATGTTACAAGGTTCCTAGAAATAGTCTATAAGTTTTTCTTGAAATCAAAACTTGTTTTTCTTTTCTTCTTCATTTGTCACGACACACTGATAACGCTCAAATTATACATGTTTTTAGTAGCGTTATCTGTGCTTTTATGTATGTTATTTAGTTATAATCATATGCTTTTATTGCTTAATCATATAAAAGTGTGTTTGCTAGTGCATTTGTAGCCCAGGAAAGTGGAGAAGAAGACGGAAAAAGAAGTACAATACAAAGATTTCTCCATATATAAAGAATTCACGACAAAAGCAAGACTTGTGGAGTATATTCGAGAAGATAAAGTCATCAAGTTGGTGGTCCAAAGACTCAAGAATAAAGTTCAATAAGGGAAACGAGAAAGAAATGAAGATAAGAAGCTTAAACGAAGAAATATTGAAAGCCTCGTTGTTCCCGACACACCTTCACCATTTTGGCCATAACTTTTACATACGAACTCCGTTTGACCCCCCGTTTATGGCCACTGAAAGCTAAGAGAAAGATCTACAACTTTGATGTTTATTATTTTTTTCCAACTTGCTCCAACTGATCAGTAGTGCCCCACAACAGTTTCGGTTGGAGAGTAGTCAAGAGACCAGCCGAAACGGCTTGAGCTCAACCGATTCGGTTGGGAGGCCTGGATATACTATTTCTTCATCACTAAGACTCCAAACTTGTCCCAAATGATTCTAGGTCCTTCCTACATGTATTCTAGGTCCTTCCAAGCTCCTTGGAGGCCAAGTTGAGCATTAAACACCCTAGGGCTTGAGAGTAGTATAAATAGAACTCATTTGTGTAAGTTTTCATCATCCAACTAAATCCCAACTTGAGAGAACTCCTCTCACACCTCTGCTATCACCACTACTCTCTCTCAAAGCCTAAAATTCATCCATAAAGTTCCAGAAAACTTTGGAGGTCCAAGAAGTCATCATTTAGAGATCAAAACATCAAGAAGTCATCACCAATACTTGAGGCATCATTACTTCATCATTTGTAATCTCATTTCAATCATTGTAAGACTCTTAATCATGTTTTCTAATGTTCAAAGTTTTGAGTTTATGTTTACGTTTGCTATGAGTGGCTAGTTTCTTTATGCACTTGCTTAAATGATGTTGATTATCGTATGATTAGTTTATAATTGTGTTAACATGTTTTAATTCAATTTCAAGTTGATTCTAAGATCCAATTGTGCTTAAGTTTCATAGTGGCATTTGTTAATCAAGTTTGACTAGTTGATAGTAATCGTAGAGGTCGAAAGAACTTATTGTTATTCAGCTAGTTATAATCATTTTTGTCTATGGATGATTGTTTTTACCCATTATTCTTGGTTAATCAAAGAAACTAAAGTGTGGTTGTAATAAAAACGGTTTTTTATTATCAAGTTGGATTGATTGGAAACATCTAAAAGGTCGTAAGATTAGTTGTTTACAATCAGTTGTTACATTTTGTCTATAATCGGTTACCTTTTGTATTGACCATTTCTTAAACAAATTTGATAAGACAAACGGATGTTTTTGTGTTTAAGTTTATGAAAGTAAACTTATGAAACTTGAATGGATCTTGAATTGATTGGTTAAACTTATTGCTTGTTTTTATAAACTAAAATCTTGACGAAAGTTTAACTTGTAAGAACAATAGATTAGTACACCAAACTAATTATCATAACCGACATGTTAAGAGGTTAACACAATCATACTAATCATGGATAAGAAACTAGTTTAAGCAAGTGTAGTTTTAACCTTATTGAATTCGCTTAATCATCATTTTTCATGTTACTTGTTGCTTATATGGTATTTTGGGACGTGACAACCATTTACCACTTTTGTGTTACTTGCTATTACATAGATTTTTCACAACTGAAAACACCCAAATCCTAGTGAATGACCTCGGCTTACCAACCAAAACTAACTACATACGAAAGGGTCATACTTGCCTGGGTATTCTTAGCTTAATTCGGTAATCCTTGTTATAAATTTAAAACTAGTAGTCGCGAGACACATCAAGTTTTTGGCGCCGTTGCCGGGAATTTGTTTGTGTTTTTGTGTGCTTTGAATCTGTGTTCAAATCATTCCCTAGTTGTGCCATCTTTGCTTGCAAAAAAAATCATTTTCTTATCAGTTCATCCAGCCGATCGGTATAGTCCCGTAACCGATTCGGCTAGACCTCGAAACCAAATCCAACCGGATCGGATGGAAGCCCAGCCGATCGGCTGAACCATTCTGTCCAAAAAACCATTTTTTTTCTTTTCAATTTTTGTTTAACTTTTAGTTCAAGCTTTGTTTAGTCTTGTTCCTATTTGTGTTTTTCCTTGATTGTTTGTTTGGTATATTATTTAACAATTTTTTTTATTCCCTCAAAAGCAAGGCTCACCCATTGGAAACAAACTGTGTGAAAGGTATAAGGCGGGTCTCTCTGATTCCCTAGAGAAGTTGGGTTTTTAATATTCTTCGCGCTGACCTGCTTCTCCGCTTCTTTGTGCGTTTCAATGGAGCTACCGAGAACCCTTGGGAAAAGAAAAAAAGTCATAAATAGTTTTCTTTTTAAATAAAAGCGTAAAAAAAGAAAAAAAAAAAGTCTTAGAGTTATTTAGTTTATTTCTTTCAAGTCATTTTCTGAAGAAAAAATACACAAAAAGATTTTTCTTCATATTCGTTTTCATTATTTTTATCTTTTTATTTTTGCTTTTTAAAATATTTTGTGAATCGCTTCGGGTTTTTATAAACTCACACTCTTGGAGTGATCAACTTGTTAGTCCACTTTACGAGCTTAAATGTAAAATCAAAGAGAGGACTAAACCCAAACCTTACTCGAAACCACCATTCATCAAGGAACTCTTTGTCGTTATCGACATATTCGAAGAGAAAGTCAAACCTCCACCCAATTCCCCAACCATAATCGTCATTAATCCCGATGACCAACCCATGTGGTCAAGCACTAGGACCGTTGCACCAACACCTAGTTCTGCTGTTATTCAACGCCCTCTTCGCAATAATTTCCATATCAACGGTACCCACATGCAAATGATTCAGGAGAATCTGTTGGGAATTATGTGAAGTATGAATTATGCTGAAATTACTGCTGAAGGATTACTTGAAGTAGTGTGGAATCGCTGAAGATATAATTCTTGAAGTAGTGGCCGTGTAGATGGTTTCTGGAGATAGTATTCCGCGTATTCTATAGTATTTCTCTGATATAGTCAATCGATTATTAGTTTGTTAGGATATGCATGAGCTATTTTAGGTAGTGATATGCATTTATTTTATATTATTGTTTATTTAGGATTCCTTGTGTATAAAGGAACGAGGACTTTGTATTTGATAACTCTGAGAGAAACATTCCAGAAAACCATCTTTAGAGAGAGTGAAAAAGATCCATAGAGGATCATTGTTTTATTAGAAAAACCTTGTTGGTAACTTTGATTGTGTTCTTATTATCCGTTGTGCATCTATTCAATCATTGTTATTATACCCTAGTTGAGTCCGGATCTTGGATTCTACAATTGGTATCAGATCAGGTGGCTCTCGATCTAGGGTTTATAAGGTTTTTGGGTAATTAGGTTTTAGACACTAATCGGTGTATTGCAGCAGTTCTCAAAATAAAAGCGACAGGCGAAAAAGGGTGGATCTGTTAAGGTATGATTTTCAACCTCGTACTAAATTAATAGGGTCAGTTCCGATTTAATATTTTTTGGAAAAAGGTTGAATTCTGTTTAGAAAAATGATTTGGATGCCTAAAAACTAAACCTAAATATAGACCTAAAGATGTGATTGGTGGATTTGAAAATTGATTGGTGGGAAATGATGAAAGAGAAAAAATGTATGACACTTATCCAAAAATGAATGGAGTAGGTTTATTATTAGGTCTCATTGTTAGGCTTATATATCATCACTCTTCTATTTATTTGAGGAATAAATTGCGGCGTATGTTTTTGGCTGGTACCGATTTCTTGCTGCTCTCTCAATTAATGGTGGTCACGTGGGGCTATTGAATATATTTAATTGATCTCTTCATGTGCAAGTGGGTATTGAATTCTCTGTGCATAACAGTTAGCTCGTACGTATTATCACGTGGTCACTTTCTTAAGTTTTACGGAGTAGTAAATTGTGAATTAGATTGGTCAAGCCATTTGAGGGACGGTACATGTTGTTTTGCTCATACACTTATCCCCACTCGTTAACTTGTACACGTGAATGAATTAGTAAAAGGGCTGTTTGTTACTACTGAAGTGCTGATTGGTCAAACAAATATAATAAAGAGATTGTAGTGTGTTTATTGGTGCATTGATTTTTGACTTCACGCATATGGGGCTGCTATTCTCACATTAATATGATCGTGTGTATTGAGGTACACGATAATGTGTTGCTACTCTGATTTCCTTTTTTTTTTTTTTTTTTTTTTTGGTTGGTCAAAAGGATATGGTTGGATGATTTAATTTCACTTGATATTTTACTGATTCTTTGGTTATTATTGATATCACGTGGGCTTCTATTTCTGCTGATGGTTCACGTAAGGATAGGTATTCGTTTGATTGGCTAGGTATTAAAGTGATAATTTATTAGTCCCTTGAATACATCTCATTGCTGCTGAGGATTCGTTGGTCACTGATTCACTTTTTAAATGGCTGAATTTGATAATAAAAGGGATGATGGTATGTTTCCTTATTTGTTGAATGATGAGTATGAGGTGCGGCTAAGAAGATGAAACACTGGATCATGAATAATGATATGAATATCTGGAAGGTGATCCAAAATGGCAACAGTTTGAAAAGGACTAGATGTGATCAAGATGGAAATCTCTTTTTTCTTCCTCCAACAACTGCGGATGAACACATTCTTTGTACAAAGAGAGTCAAAGGCGAGAACTACCTTGCTTAAATCTATTCTGGCGATCATGTAGCGATTTTAGTTATATGGATAATGCAAGTCGTATATGGAATGCACTTAAAGAAAGGTATGGTGGAAATTTGAATTCAGAAGATGAGCAAGGAGGCTGATGCTTAGGTTATGCTGAAGAACTTGCCAGTTCACACTTTGCATTCATGGGCATCTCTCAGGTACAAAATTGTGTGTTTGGTTGTAGTGAGCGTTATAATAAACTCAAAGAAGCTTATGATATTTTGAAACCTAAATATAATGAATGCTTTGTAGAAGTTGAAGCTTATAAACAGGCTTTAAAAACACTAGAAAGACAAAAGGTTTGGTTTCAGAAGAATCAAATAGCTTATGATGAGAAGTTAAGTGTGTTAGAAAGGGATCTCGAATGTGCTAAAAATGAGTTAAAAAGGTCTGAGAAATTAAGAGAAGATGTAGTGTCAGAAAATCTAGAGCTAAAAGAGAAACTAGATGAGGAAATTGCTAGGCATAAAGAATGGTTATTAAATGGAAACAAGTTAGCTAGTCACATCTATGCTAGTCAAACTCCGAATACTTCTATAGGTTTAGGCTTTAAGAAGTATGTAGGACTAGAAGCTAGGGATGACACACGCAAATCTACACCAGCAGGCCTAGCTAACTTTGTAAAAGAAGGTGATTTACATGCTGTACATGGACCTATTAGAGGTGAACATATGCCCATTGACCTGTCCATTACAGTTGACTTTGATGGATCACATCATCTTTATGGCAAAAAGTCAAAAGACTTGCCAGACCTTAATAGCAAAACTGATGACTCTGTCTCATGTTCTAAGAGTGACAAGTCATCAGACCTAAAGTCCTCTGACTATGCCTCATGTGATTCAAGTGAAAAGTCTGACTCACCTAGGCACACTCCCATGACCACACCCAATTCCACAGTTGCTGATGAGCCCAAAATAAAGCCTGTTACCTATTCTGTTGAACACACTTTTGCTTCTAATTTTGTTTTACGATAAGTCTAAATGTAATAAACAAAGTTGTGTTAAGAATAAGTCTTTTAAGAAGAAATCTTGTTTTGTGTGTGGTAGTAAACTCCATCTTATTAAAAACTGTGATTATCATGAGAAAAAGATGGGTGTTTCCTCTGGCCATAAGACTTTTAGACCCACATGGACTAATGTTGCTAGTATTCCTCCATTTGTTCCCAACTCTGCACATGTGAGAGCAGGTAAACCAGTTCCTATTGGTAAACCAAAGGTGTATGCATCTGTTTCTGGCGGCAGGCTTAATAGGCCTTTTCCAGTTCCCTTTGGTGGAGGATATTCTTCACCAGTTACTACTGGTTGGTGGAACAGTAATGCTAGACTTATGCCCTATAGACCTACTAGTTCTTATTTTCAGTCATATACACCTTATGTATCTCATATGAATATGGCACATGGTGGAGTTAGAGTGGCAACTGCTGTTAAGCCCTCAACAGGTTATTCTTGGAAAACTCAAAGAAAAGGTTCATTATGGGTACCCAAGAACAATAGTATTTGTCAGGTGCATTAATTGAGGGGAGGCATAAGCCTAAGGGGAGGCTTATTGTTGTATTTTTGTATTCTAACCATTTTTGCAGCTGTTGGATCCTCATAAGCCTAAGGGGAGGCTTAGTGTTTCTGATGACACTACAACTGTCTTTGGTTTCTGCTGCTGCTTGATGGTATATTTTATATGTTTTGGTTATTTTTATTCTCTCTTTATTTTTTATTTAGTATTAAAAAAAAATCGTATTATTTCTTTTGTTTATTGAAAAAAAATAAATAAATAAAAAATAATAAAAAAAAATAAAAAAAAAATAAAAAAAAAAACTCTAACCTGTCTGTGTTCAGTTTCTACTCTTTCTTGCAGGTTTTAGTGTTGGTTAATTACCACACAACTGATGGTTTTCATCTCACCTTGTCTTACTGACACAAGAGTTGATTAGCCCACAGGATTATGGCTTGTGGTAAAGGCTGCGGAAATCCATAAATGGTAATCAACTCACCATGATGATGACGAAATTCCATCAAAGAGTTGGCTAGTCCAAAAGCAAACGGTTTTTGGTAAAGACATCTCAATTCCGTTGATAGCTGTAATGGTTTGCTCAAAATCATAGGGTATGCAACCACCCATGCTTAATTGCTGAGGGTTGTATGGTCATCAATTCACCATGGTTTATTCCTTTTTGGAATCCAAGAATTGCCTAGTCCTGAGCAAACGGCTACAGGTAAAGACATATCAAATCCGTTCATGGTTGCTGATTTGCTAATAAATCAGATGGTTATCGGTGTACCATGGTTTTCGAACTTAAACATTTGGCTACTCCGGTAGTAATGGCTATTGGTAAAGAGACATCAAATCCATTATTTTCAATGATTCACCTCTCTCAGGAGTTAACACTCCTGGATGTGATGAGAATAGTATGAAACTAATATGTTTTGATGTACATTTTGTCATTTGTTGCTGCAAAGATCTGGAGTTTCAAAGTTTTATCATCATAGAGATGTAATTGTTTTGGTTCTTTGCTGCTGATGTTCGAGTACAATCCTCTTGTTCTGAAGTGTTAAAGATCTATCAGGAAACTGGAACTTAACTAGTCAAATTCCAGTTTAGGGGAGGATTGTTGGGAATTATGTGAAGTATGAATTATGCTGACATTACTGCTGAAGTAGTGTGGAATCTGCTGAAGATATAATTCTATTTGAAGTAGTGGCCGTGTAGATGGTTTCTGCGGAGATAGTATTCCGCGTATTCTATAGTATTTCTACTGATATAGTCAATCAGTATTAGTTTGTTAGGATATGCATGAGCTATTTTAGGTAGTGATATGCATTTATTTTATATTATTGTTTATTTAGGGTTCCTTGTGTATAAAAGGAACTGAGGACTTTTGTATTTGATAACTCTGAGAGAAACATTCCAGAAAACCATCTTTAGAGAGAGTGAAAAAGATCCATAGAGGATCATTGTTTTATTAGAAAAACCTTGTTGGTAACTTTGATTGTGTTCTTATTATCCGATGTGCATCTATTCAATCATTGTTATTATACCCTAGTTGAGTCCGGATCTTGGATTCTACAGAATCAATTTGATGGGAGAATCCGGTCTGATCCTCACCGACACATAGCCGATTTTCTTGAGATTAGTAACCTATTCCAATATGGTGAAAATCAAGAGGAAGTGGTTAAATTGAGGACTTTTCCTTTCTCATTAACCAGAGAAGCCAAGATTTGGTTGAACAAATTAAATGAAGGAACGATTACTACGTGGGAAGAAATGAGAGAAGCTTTTATCGGTAGATACTTTTCTCCGCTAAGTTTAACGTCTCCTAAATGACAATCACAACTTTTACCAAATCAATCATGAAACTCTCGTTGATGTTTGGCTCCGTATGAAAGATATGCTTCGCACTTGTCATGGACACGGTCTAACCAAAGGAACAATCATTCAAACATTCTATCATGGTTTAGACGATCCAACTCAAGGAAATCTCGACGCCGGAGGAATCTTCCTCTATAAAACTCCAAACGAAGCTTTCAAAATCCTTAAGGACAAGGTCTGTAGGATCGATGTACTCTAATCAAACTAACTTAAATAGCTTGTTAAGGTTTAATAACCTCGGATAAATCCTAAGTTATTAACAAAGAAACACTGAGCAAACTCTATTAAGTATGCGGAATTTACTTAACAAAGCTAAGAAGAATAACTTTTATTATTAACTCTAAATCTGCTTATTATGCAGATACTTAAACAACTCTAAGAATATCGAACTTCTCTCTAAAACACTAAATAACTTGTAAAATCTAAAACTTGTGAATTGTACTTTCGTACCTCTAATGCCAATCTAGGGGTCCTTTTATAGGCTCAAGGATAACTCTAGTCGGTTTACAATTTGTATCCTTATACGACAGAAATCTAATCTGAGAATATTCGGAATTACAAGACTTTCTATAAGCGAATATACAGTTCTTTGTTCTTGCGATACTTTGACTTCATGTGCGGTACTTTGACTTTATCTTTAGCGGTACTTTGACTCTTTGACTTTTCCGATTACTTTGTAGTTTCTGAGAACTTTATCAATCTTGATACTTTGTCAATCTTCAGCACTTTCATATCCCAACAATCCTCCCCTAAATTGAATTCTACTTTCTTGACTTCAAGTTCCTTTGTGAATTTATCTTTAACAGCTTCATCTTTAAGGACAGATTGTTTCTATGTCTTTGAATTTTATCTTTGTAGATTTTGTGCTTGTCAAAGTATCTTTAGAATTACTCTTTTACAGCATCATCCAGCAAGCTCCATCTTTTCAACAACACAGCAACATATGACAATTTGTACATTAATTCAGTTTAAGTTGCATACTATTCTCATCACTTATAGGTGTGTTAACTCCTGTGAGAGGTGAATCATTGAAAATTTAATAGATTTAGATCTCTTTACCAAAGCCATTAACTCTGGAGTAGCCTAATGTTTTGGTGTGTAAGACCATGGTACATTGATAACCATATGATTTTTAGCAAATCATTAGCTATCAACAAATTTGAGTTGTCTTTACCAAAAGTTGTACCCTTCTGGACTAGTTAGTTCTTTTATCTAATGGTGAACTAATTACCATATAATGGTTTTCCACGGCCTTTACCACAAGCCATTTTCTTGTGGGCTAGCCAACTCTTCACATTTACCGATATGGTGAGTTGATTACCATACAACTTATTAGCAAGTTGTCAACTAAAAACGGATTTGAAATATCTTTACGGAACCGTTTGCTCATGGATTAGCCAATCCTTTTGTAACCATGGTGGATTGATGACCTATTGATGTTACCATCTCAAAACCATTTATTTTATTCAACCTTTGTTTCAAAATATTTGTTACTTAACAAAGGTTTCTTCAAAAATCATTTAAGCTGGTTAAAAGCTGCAAGCAATACTTTGATTAAAGTCTTGTTTGATCAGCGTACTTTGAATAAAGTCTTGTTTTATCAAAAATAATTTATTCAATTAAAATTCATACCGGTTTATTCATCATCGGCATGCAATAGTAGTCCGGTTGATAAACAGATTGATGACCATGCAAGCAGTTTCATTATCCTCTTCTACTTCCATTCCATGCTCTAGCATCCTTCTCATAAGCTCAACTGTAAGAGGGTATCTTCTATCTGCAAACATGTAAATCATTGTTCCATTTTCGGCTCTAGAACATGTACACGGATTCTTCAAAGAATCTCCGACTAACAATTTCCCAATTCTCTTGATTCTTCCAAATGTCACGGTGCTTTACTCTTGGTTTCCCATATAGTGTGAGATCTCCAAGCAGAACTAAACCAATTCCTTCTAATGGATTATGTTCAAAGTAGGCTCGTACCACATGATATAAATAGAATAGATCCACTCTATCTATGATGTGCAATAAATCCCATAACTTTGTTGAATACTCGAAACTTTCATCTTCTTTATGAAACATCAGATAACTTCCTTCTTTGGATTCCACAACTTCAAAAGCAATAATCTGAGATCTGTTCATCTTCATGTCAGCATCTTCTTTGGAATATTCAAAATCTACTACCCTTAGATAATTTCTTAGTTCATCCCTAGTCTCAGATCTTAACTCAATTTTTTCTTTCTTTGAGAACGTACATCTTCCACTCAGTTTTCCTTTTTCTTTTTAAACTTTTCTTTCTTTCTGCTCCAGTCCAAGTAGCTTCATCTCTAAAATCTTTGATGCTTTCAACATGTTTCTTATAAGCTTCCTAGCGACATCATACAATCTTTTCATCTCAACATAATTCAACCTCTGCAATCCTTTATACCCTTGACTTTTTAAATAAGCCATCATTGCATTTATGTCTTTAGATAGATTAGGTCTTCTTGGCAAAAATCTAACAGGGTAGGTGTTGTAATGGTTCGGCTTGACATCAATTCTTCTTGTAATTTCCTAGTTTGCTTCTTCATTCATTGCCTCTTCATTAGTAACTTGGCCACTACTTGACATTAAGTTCTTCTTGTACTTTTCTAGCTGCAGCCTCATTCCTAGCAACTTCAATTGCTCTAAGATCTGCCAAAGTTAGCTTTTTCTTCTTAGTTTCTACCAGAATACCCTTTCCTTTATCTTTAGGATCTATTGCAGGTTGAGAAGCTCTTGGTTGTTCCTCTGCAACTTCAGAAATAGTAATACTCCTTGGCTTTGATAGATCATGCAAGATTTCGGCAATTGTTTCATCATCACTTGCAGTTCTTACAGGCTTTAGTGTAGCTTCTTCTTCTTGTATGATTGTTGAAGGACCAGCTTCCTCTTCAAAATCTAATACTCTTGGAGTAATTAATTCTTGCATGTAGGATCCTTGTTGTTGAAAAGCAGTACTTTGTTGTTGTTCAGTACCTTGATCATCAGTACTTTGAACTTGAACATTAATAACTTGCTCCTCAGTATCTTGAATGACCTGTTCTTCAGTATTTTCATGTTCATCAGTACTTTGAGGTTCATCCTCCTTAACAATATCTTCTTTCAAATTCCTTTCTTCTAAATTCCTCCCCAATTGGACAGAAGATTGTTTGTGAACCTTTTGGTGTTTGGATTTCCTAGAATGCCGTTGCTCCTTCTTTTTAGACTTGACCCATATACGATGATGTTGAACCAATGGCCACACAAAGTTCTTGAGCCTTCTAAACTTGAGCTTCAATTTCTTAATCTGTTTAGCTTGAGCTTTAGTAGTCTTTTGCAATTTGAGTAACTCCCTTGTCAAAACATAATTATCCAATGGCACAGCTTCAGGGGTTATAGTAGGTGAATCATCTCCTTGAATTGGTGAATGTTCCTCTGGTTGAGAATGAGAAGCAGTCGTTGTGGAGATGGAGAAAGTGAGGCTGCAACATCTTCTTGAACTTGTACTTGGGAAGCAGTACCTTGGGATCACGTACCTTCTTGAGATGCGCACTTTGAGAAGCGTACTTGCAGATGCGTACTTGCGGTGCGATTACCATCACTATCTTCACTTCTTGAGCATCGGTTCTAACAACTTGAATAACTTCCATCATAGAAGTAGTTAAGGAGTTTCCCTTCCGATGAATAAATCACTCTTCCTAGCCATAAAGGTAAAAATTTTGGCTTGTTGAACCACAACAGGTAAAAGATCTGTCGGCTTAGGAACATCGAAAAGTTGTTTATTGAGGAAGACTTGAACAAACCTTGGATACATCAGCCATTTTGAACCATGAGTGATGTGGGAAAGCATTCCATCTAGAATAAGCCTTGAAAAATCGAAAACACGATTTGTAGCCAAGCCCACAATAGCAGATGCTATGTTTGATCCAAATTGCTCCCATGAAGTGCTTTTAGCACTAATACAATGAAGCAACACATGCACTAAAAACTTCCATTCAGGACGAAATAGTTGTTTCCTAAATGTTTGTTCATTTAAAGACCCTTCATAACCAATATGTCCAAAAGTATCCCAAATCAATTGCTTATCAAACCGAATAGCCCCATCTTCATCATTAAACAATAAGTCTTCTCTAATGGAGGCTTGAGTAATCTTCACAGTTCTTCCAGCAACTGTAGCTCTAATATAAAATTCATCATTCTCCATATTTTCCATAGCAGTAGCCCAAAATTCTTGCATCCAGGGCTCAATTATATCCGGCTCCACCAAAAGAGCATAACTGATTGGCGACCCAGTAAGAAAATCGATGATGTCATGAAAGAGTGCATTCGCTTCAGTCTTATCTAAATTAGCCACCATATTGTGCTTTGAAACTGTAGGACGATTCGCCATTGTTGAGGATGTGAGCACAATAAGAGATATAATCGAATAATATAAAGGTGATGAGAGAAATATGGAAAAGATTCTAAAGTATCAATATGAGAGGAAAATCAGTAGTTATTTATAGGTGAGATTTAAAAATCACGACCCATAATAACAAAGTTACCGTTAGTATTAATTACCCCTCAATATTACCGTTGGAGCGATTACTTTAATAAGACAAATAGTACTTCCGTATGCGATTACTTTCCCAAGCGGTACTTTCATAAAAAAGAGTACTTTTCCAAAGTCCTCTGTATAAGCTAAGTATACATAAATATCCTCCCCTCAAGCAATGCGCAGGACTATACTAATACTAAATAGGCCTCCCCTTAAATGTAGCTCAGTAGTTAATCATGCCAATGCTCACCACCAAGTGAGTGAATCTTGAAACATCAAAACCTTTGGTGAGTAAGTCAGCTACATTATCATCCGTGTGAACCTTAACCACATTAATGAGCCTGTGCTCATAGCAATCTCTGATAAAGTAATGCCTAATATGTATGTGTTTAGTCTTGGAATGATAAACTGGATTCTTCACAATACAAATGGTACTCTCATTATCAATATTGATAGGAGTATTCTTGAAATTGAACCCATAGTCCAAGAGTTGATTCTACAACCACAAAACTTGTCCACAACAGCTTGCAGCAGCTACATATTCAGCTATAGTAGAGGATGTTGCTGCAATTGTTTGTTTCTTACATTGCCAAGAGACTAATCTTCTTCCAAGATATTGGCATCCACCGGTTGTTGATCTTCTATCATAGTTATCACCTGCATAATCACTATCTGAAAAAGCTTCTAAGTGAAAAAGTGACTCTTTTGGATACCACAACCCCAACTTAGGTTGTTGTTTCAAATAACTAAAAATTCTTTTCACTTTGCATTCATGTGAGAGATTTTTGGTGAGACTTGATATCTTGCACATAAAACCACGGCAAACATGATATCGGGCCTTGATGCGGTAAGATACATAAGTGAGCCAATCATTGATCTATATAACTTGACTTCAACAGGTTGTCCATCTTCATCTTTGCCCAATGAATTGATAGATTTGATAGGTGTAGTAACAGACTTCATATCATCAAAATTGAACTTCTTAAGGATGGCAGATACATACTTGTCTTGACGATAAAATACCTTCCTTTGCTTGACTTGAAGTCCCAAAAGAATGTTAACTCACCCATTGAACTCATTTGAAATTCCATACTGCATCATTTGCTCAAACTCTTTAACCATGGATTGTTTGGTAGCCCCAAAGATGATATCATCAACATAGACTTGAACTAACATGATATCCTTCTTGTCTCTCTTGATAAACAAAGTCTTGTCAATAGCTCCCCTTCTGTAGCCATGTTGCAATAAGAATGTAGAGAGTCTCTCATACCAAGCTCTAGGTGTCTGATGAAGGCCATAAAGAGCCTTAACCACCTTGTAGACTTTGTTTGGATGTTTAGGATCTTCAAAACCAGGAGATTGTTTGACATATACTTCCTCTGTAATCTTGCCATATAAAAAGGCACTCTTAACATCCATCTGGTAAACACGAAATCCCATATATGAAGCAAAAGCAAGAAATATTCTAATAGCTTCATCTTGCTACAGGAGCAAACACTTCATCATAATCTACTCCTTCTTCTTGCCTGTAGCCTTGTGCTACTAACCTTGCCTTATTCTTGATAACATTACCTCTTTCATCTCTTTTGACTCTGAAAACCCATCTGGTTCAAATAACTCTATTTCCTTCTGGAAGATCACATAAAACCCAAACTTCTTGAAGTCTGAATTGTAGCAGTTCTTCTTGCATAGCTTCAACCCAACTTTCTTTAGTCAATGCTTGAGCAATATTCTTGGGTTCCTCTTGAGAGATAAAACAAGTAAATAGGCAGGTTTGATGGTCCTTATGATTCAGCCTATTTTGTTTATACACAAAGCTAAGTAAAGCATTGTGAGGAGAAGTAAAACTCTTAGCTTTGTGGCTTGTCATGACTCCAAAAGTAGAAGGACCAATGATTTGATCAGTAGGATGATTCTTATGAATTCTTAAGTTTGGAGACTGTGGAACTCCATAAGTATCTTCCAAATTAGTAAAATCGGCATCTTCATTGGAATCTGAGAAAATACCTTCATCTTCAAACTCATCATCGGTATCTTCTAATCCAGGCATGGTAGGATCATCCAAATCATCTAAAAAATCTTGTCAGCTGGCGTAGCTGTACTTTGTTCGAAAGTACTGTCCAAAGTACTGTGAGAGTACTCTGCAGTCTTGTTCTTGAAGAAGCATCTGATTAAGTTCCTCTTGAATAGATTGATCCTCTGCAGACAATGAAGATTGTGGTGCATCAGTACTTTGCTTTGGAGCATCAGTACCTTGGTTTGGAACATCAGTACTTTGCTTTGGACTAACAGGATCTGCATCAGGGACAGCATCAGGTCTAAGATGAACTCCATGAACAACATATTGTAAATCTTCTTCATTGTGCTCACGTTGATTTTCTTCTCTAACAGGTACATAGTTCATGGAAGGAGTTAAAATTTCAAGATCAAACATCCAATCATGACCTTTACCTTTCTCATTGTCTTGATCTTCTAAAAACTCAACATGAAGACAATCTTGAACCTTCTTAGTGACTCTGTTGTACACTCTAAAGCCCTTATTGTTGGTACAATAACCCAATATGTATCCTTCTTCTGACTTGCCATCAAACTTTCCCAGATTATCAATTGTATTTAAAATAGTGAGAGGGCATCCAAAAGGCTTCATAAAACGAATGTTGGGTTTGTTGCCCATCAACAATTCATAAGGTGTCTTCATCGTGGTTTGGTGGTGAGACTCTGTTAAGTACATAACAAGCGGTACTTACACTTCAGCCGAGAATTGAATAGGTAGTTGTGAATCTGCTAGCATTGTTCTGGTTGCTTCAATCAAAGTCCTATTCTTCCTCTCTGCAACACCATTCTGCTGTGGTGTTCTTGCAATGCTGAACTCCCTCTTGATGCCTTTGTTTGCACTAAATTCATCCATAAGCTTGTTCTTGAATTCAGTCCCATTGTCACATCTAATACCTCTAACCTTGAGTCTCAATTGGTTTTCAAGTGCTATTATGAGAGTTTGAATAGCATCAAAAGTATCATCTTTAAAACCCAAGAAAAATACCCAACTGAATTTACTGCAATCATCTGTTACAACTAAGCAGTACTTTTTCTTGTTTAAACTTGCCACAGAAATAGGTCCAAACAAATCCATATGTAACAGCTCCAATGGTTCTCTAATAGTTCTCTCCTCAAGCTTCTTGCATGAAGCTTTGTGTTGTTTACCCTTCTTGCACGCCAAACATGAGTGATCATTCTTGTAAGTCTTTGAAGGTAATCCTCGAACTAAATTGCCTTTGACCAGTTTGTTGATATTCTTGAAATTAACATGGCCCAATCTTCTATACCACTGATGTGCTTCTTCAGATGTTGCTTTAGCCACTAAACATGTGGCTCTCCCATAAGAATGTAGACTCTTCATGTCTAAACTATACACATCATTTGTTCTTTGTACTCTAAGAACTACCAAATTATCATCAACAGGCTTGAATTCAGGGGAAAGGATGAGACATTCTGTGTCAGTGAATAACACAGGATGCTTTTTATCACAGATTTGAGAGACGGATAATAAGTTGAACTTAAGCTCCTTCACATATCTAACATTCTCAAAATCTATACGCCCAGCTTTGATGGTTCTTTTTCCAATAATCCTTCCTCCATTGGGATCATTCCCAAATGCAACTCTTCCTCCACTAATATTTCTAAAATCAGACAGAATCTCCTTGTCTCCTCTCATACTTCCAGAGCAACCACTATCTACAATCAGATGATCTTTAAGCTCCTCTTCTGGGTTGCCCTGCACAAAAAGAAAAGAGTTAGTGATTTTTAGGAACCCAAGCCATTACTGACTTGTGTTCCCCTTGTGGAGTTACATACTTAAATTCTTCAAGTCTGTAATTTCCACTGTTTTCAAAACATGATCCAGAATTATCTTTTGATTTTTAGCATGTGGATTTTCAAAACTTTCTGGTTTTTTAACACAACTCTCTTTTACAAGTGCATTCTCTTTTTCTTGTATCACAAAAACATCTGATTCACTTTTTGTTGAAAGTATTGTTTGTCCCTCAGCAGTACTTTCTCTCTTAACCCATTCTGTTTTAACACTTGGTTCCTGTGATCTAGATCTCCTATGTGAGTTGAAATACCCTCTAGGTTGATAGTAATGAGATCTCCTAGGGTTCCTATTCGAAAGAGTGTGATCAGTACCTTATTTTGTCTGAGCAGTACTTTGAGAAAGTATTGGTCTTGAATTAGCAGTACTTTGGAAAGTACTGTAGGATACTGAAGGTTTTGAAAAAGGTCTTCTCTGGTGAGGGTATCTATGATATGGTGAGAAATTTCTGTGATTGACCCTATTTGAATTATTCCAGACTTGTTTGTGTTCTCTAGGTTTCTGGTTGGCAGACTTGTTCTTTGGAAATTTTCTAAGGTATTCTGAGTGATGTTCACAATCCTTGATTAAATGAGTAGGACTAAAACACACAAAATACAGTTTTTGACCCATACTTCCAAAGTGACTTCTTCTATGTCTATGCCCAAAACTATTGTGCCTTCTAGGTGAATGAGTAATTTTTTTTTGACCAAAGTTATCCCAAAAAGGTTTAGTAGTACTGTTTTGAAAAGGTTTTGCTAAAGGTACTGCTTATGGAGCAGTACTTTGATTTGAAGGTACTGCTTGACTTTGAACATTGTTTTCAACAGTTTCCTTTGGGGTTTCAGACCTAGATTGAGCAACTAGCTTTTTCCTAAACTCTAGACTGTCTACTCCAATACGAGAAACATCAGGCCTAGGGGGTTGATGAATGCCAGTGGGATGGGGAACTGCATGATAACCATTGTCTTTCTTATACTCAGGAGGTGTTTCACTTATTGAGCCCTCATTACTAGATGTGTCTACATAATTAATGAGTTCATTATCACTAGTGGTTATATCCTCAAAATCACCTTCATCCTGATCACTAGGTTGGTTTTCTTCTATGTTACTAAAGTCCATTCCAAAACCTAAGCCAGTTTTAATGTAAGCTCTTCTTTGTTTTTGAACATAAGTAACATGTGACAGACCAGATTCACCCCAAGCAGCAAACTTAGCTAACAAATCATCTCTTTCCTTAGTCAGTTTCTCTATTTCAGAAATTTTATAGTTTAATTTCCATTCACTCAGTTTTAGCTGGTAATCTGTTGTTCATATTCTTATTGAAGCTACTTCATTATTTTCATGTGCTAAAATTTTGGCTTCCATAGATTCTAAGGTTATTTGATAACCAGCTACCTCAGACCTAGCCCTAACACAATTATCTCTTTCAATCACATAACTGCCAAGTAATTTTTGATAAAAATCATGACAATTTGAGCATACCTCAGAGATAGGAGGTGAACTTGATGAAGTAGCCACCATTGCAAGAAGAACAGGATCATCTTCACTCTCCATGCTCCAATCAAATCTTCCAAAGCTATCATCAGATTCCAAAGCAGTATGTTCAGGTTCCTCATCAAAAGCAGTGCTCCAGTCCAATTCTTCCACTAATTCTTCAACTGCTTCTTCCACTTGCTACCATACTGATAAGTCATTGGTTCATCATCAAACTCTTCACTCAGTCAACTTCGATAACTTCTCTTGAGCTACCAAAGCCTTTGTTTCAGTAATTGGAATTTCTTTTAGCTCAAGTTTTGGTTTCTCAGGATGTCTGTTTGCTTGATACTTAGCAAAACTGCACTCCCTTGCAAAGTGTCCAGTCTTTTGACAATTGAAGCATTCAATTTTGGATTTGTCAAAAGTTATTCCTTGTTTTGGTTTGCAATCAATGCTTTTTCCTGTCTTCTTCATATACTTTTTAATCCTTGCAGTGATCATAGCAACTTGCCACCTGATATCAATTTCTTCAAGTGCATCTTCTTCAATCTGTGCTAGATCTTCTTCATAAGTGACAGGTAAACTAGCTTGCTGTTCAAAGAATGAGCACACAACTTCATCTGAGTGCATAGTAGTAGTTGGTGGGGCTTGCGAGCATGGTAGGGGCGATATCGAGACAGTACTTTGAGCCACGGTACTTTGAGTGGGAGAAGCAGTACTTTTGTTGGAAGTCTTGCTCCTCTTTTGAGATGATAGAAAAGCAATATTGTGAGACTTGGAACTTGTTTGACCACTCATCTCATGTTCATACACCTTTAGATGGTTGTAGAGATCATCAAAGTCCATGACATCTAAACACGGTTGTCCTCGATCATTGTTGCAATCACATGCCATGTAGATGGCAAACTCCTTAGAAACGTTAGATTAGCATCTTCAAGCGATACTTATGCCTTGTATAACTCCAACATGTTGAGGAGATTTTGAAACCTATCATATGCAGCATCAAGACTCTCTTTCACCAACTGTGAAAGTTTCAAACTATTGCTTGATTTCTATGCATCTTCTTAGAAGCTTCATTCCCTCCAAATCTAGTCTTGAGAGCAGCCCAGAGTTGCTTTGCATCTTTAGCATCATGGAACTTCAATAGATGTCCATCGGGTATAGCGAGACAAGAGAATGTTAAGAGCCTTCTCTTGATTCCTTATGGTAGCTCTGGTAAAGGCGACTTTGGGTGGTTTAGGTTGTCCGGCAATTTCTATAGGTTCGGAACTACTTCATTGCCATTGACAATTACATTCCATAGTGCATGGTGCATAATGGCAATGTCTTGCCTCATCTTCATGCACCGGAGGTCATATTCTCCCTTCTTGATGATTGGAATTCGAGTGAGGTGATTGAGGGTGGTGGAGCGACTTGATCGACATCTTTAGTATTTGTTGTAGTAGGGTTTCTTCTTAGTCAGAGTTTCCACACAAGCTCTGATACCACTTGTTAGATCGATGTACTCTAATCAAACTAACTTAAATAGCTTGTTAAGGTTTAATAACCTCGGATAAATCCTAAGTTATTAACAAAGAAACACTGAGCAAACTCTATTAAGTATGCGGAATTTACTTAACAAAGCTAAGAAGAATAACTTTTATTATTAACTCTAAATCTGCTTATTATGCAGATACTTAAACAACTCTAAGAATATCGAACTTCTCTAAAACACTAAATAACTTGTGAACTCTAAAACTTGTGAACTCGTACTCGTACCTCTAATGCCAATCTAGGGGTCCTTTTATAGGCTCAAGGATGACCCCAGTCGGTTTACAATTTGTATCCTTGTATGACAAGAAATCTAATACAGAATATTCTGGAATTACAAGACTTTCTATAAACGAATATAATAGTTCTTTGTTCTTGCAGTACTTTGACTTCATGTGTAGTACTTTGACTTTATCTTTAGCAGTACTTTGACTCTTTGACTTTTTCCATTACTTTGTAGTTTACAAAACTTTATCAATCTTCAGTACTTTGTCAATCTTCCGCACTTTCATATCCCAACAAGGTCCAACTCAAGCTCGATCTCTCGGAAAATTCTATGATCGACTCCAATCCAAAAGTCGTTGTTTCCGCCGGTGGAAGCAACATCAATACCTGTTGGAATCATTCCTAAACTATATTTCAAGTGTTAGTAATTCATATGTAATAGTTAGCTTAATATGGCCTTTATGTTTGTTATTAAGCTAAGGCTTATGTAGAAGGCCCATAAGCCTTGGCCCAAACCCATAAGAAGGGAAGGAGTCTAGAAGTGTTGCCCTAGCTCCTTGCCCTATAAATACTCTTGTAAACCTTCCTTAGAAGATTGGTTGTTCATTTTATTCACTTCACCTTACGCATAACTATTCTTTATTCATACGTGTGTGTGTGTTTAATGTGTTCAACCGATCTCTTCTTCTCTATTTCTTATATTGATGCTTGTGTTACTAATATGGGAACCTAACAGTGGTATTATTCGCCAAATAGTTGGGTTAACATCTTTTGTTTTTGAAGTTTTGTGGTTTACGCGTAAAATAGTTTCTACTTTGTCACGCTTAAAAAACGTATTTTTTACAATTTTCAATCCAAGATTCTTGTACTTTCAACGTTTTAAGGTGTTAAAATAACTGTTTTTGGCAAAAAGTTTCAAACTTTACGTGTGGATCATTGTTTTTAAGCTTGGTTTTAAACGTGGTTTCATTTCTACACTTAAGGTGTTTAGTAGCTTTGGATCATCATGTTTCACACTTTTGTGTTATTTTGGTGATAATGAAGCTGTTTCATCACAAAAATCTGGTTTAGAAACATCGTTGGGCAGAAATCAATTTTGGTTGCTTTCTACGCGTAAGAAAACCCTAATCTTATGCGTAAGTCATCCGTGGTTTGATCTTCAGTTTTCGTGGTTTACTCAGTGTTTTCTTGCTTCGATAAGCCTGAAAACACTTCGACTTTGGATATCCTTTACACTGTGATAGTGTAAAAGATCTTTTGGGCAAAACCCTAATCTTACGCATAAGCTCAAACTTATGCGTAGAACTCATTACGCATAAGATTTTTCTTACGCCTAAGCTCTGTCTTATGCATAAGCTAATCCTACGCCTAAGTTTTCTACGCTTAACTTTCAGTTTACGCATAACTTTAGTGTTTCTCAATTCTTACGCGTAAGCTACTCCTACACGTAGGTGTTTTTAGGCTTAAGTGTTATTTTGCCTACACTTGGTTTCTACGCCTAAGGATACTTCATCAACAACGTTTCATTCGACTACCAAGATCCATTTAACAACACAAGTTTTTAACATGTCACAACCACCATACTCTAGCTATTTTCCTTACACTTATAATCAACAACAACAACAACAACTAAGTCCACAACATCAACAATTTAATCATCAACAACAAATTTATCAACAACATACTCCACAACTAGGAGCAATTCCACAACCACAAATGGTTCAACCACCACCTAGTCTTCAAGTACAACCTTACACAAACTTCTACAATCAACATCCATCCAGGAGTACTATGAAGGAACCGACATGGTTTGGCCAGATGTGTGAAGCATTAAGTAGCCAACAATCAATTCATGAAGCTGGCTCACTTGATAAACCTCCAATGCTCACTCCCGGAAATTATGATCAATGGGTGATAAGGTTCTTTAGGTTTTTTGATCTAAAGAAGCCACATGGAAAGTTCTTAAAGAAGGTCATCCTGGAAGGTCCATTTCGGATGCCTACATTTGTCACACTCATGAGATCCAGTGCCAATCCACCAAGAGATCGGTCACCAACATTGCAACTATCTCGGACTTCACGGTGATGAACTTCTACATTTTGAAGCCGATGAACTTGCAATGCAATACATCCTTTTGGGATTACAATTCGATCCTTGAAGTGTTGATGCTCAAAAGACAGCTAAAGCAATGTGGGAACATATTCATCTTCTAATGGAAGGCACAACACTCAATCAGGAAGACATGGAATCCAAAATCTACTTGGCTTATGAACACTTCATGATTGAACCTGGAGAGACATTAGAGTCATATCATCATCGCTTTTCAGACATCATTAATGATTTGGACAAACACAACATCATCATGCCACGAATTGCTGTCAACACTAAGTTCCTAAGTAGTCTTGGTCCGGAATGGGAGAAGTATGTCATTTTTCTCCGTCAAGCTAAGAATCTTCATCATGCTACATATGGATTATTGTACGACTATATGAAGCCTCACCAAAAAGAATTTGACAAAGAAAGGGCTATCCGTGGACTCCCGGCTTCACAGTCACTTCCGGACAATCAACAACTTGCTTTGTGGGCTCAAACTAGTTTTCCTCCTCAAACAGCTCCTCAACCTGCTCCTCAACCAACTGCAACCATCACACCATATGATCCGTCACAGCAACAACCTCAACAAACTCAATTGGTTCCATACAACAACAACAATGCTCAAGCACTTTACAGTGAAGCTGATGAGGACTCCGATGCTTTCGATGAATTGCAACAAGGATTTGTCATGATTGCTAAAGCCTTCGGCCGGTATACAAACAAATCCAACAATCGCATTTGTTCTTCATCAAACACACGGAATCAGGCTGTTGTGAACAATGGACGAGTTGAAGTTCAGAATCGTGGTTATGGTCGTCAGATGGGAGGCGGTCAAGGGTTTAACGCTATGGGAAGGAATAACATGGGTGCTTCGCAACAACAAAGGGCTCAAGTGGTTGAACAGGGGAATGCTCAGAATGGGGTTAATGGTCTTCGTTGTCATAACTGTAATGAGAAGGGTCATCTGGCTAATGCATGCCCAAAGCCGAGGACAAAGGCGTGCTTATCACAAAGAGGCGTTGCTCTTGGCTCTCAAGGATGAAGCTGGTGGAACTCTTACCAACAAGGAATAGAGCTTTATGGTAGATACATATTTTGATGATGATATGGAGGACTTGCAGGCTAATGCAACAGTGACGTTGATGGCACAAATGCAAGCTCTACACATGAGTGACACAGGCCCAGTGTATGACATTGATGGCTTGTCTCAGTACCGAACAAAATACACTCATTCGATCGATATCTCCGCCAATTTCCCCATCCGACAAGGATCAGCGTGTTCAAAATGAGCCATCCACATCTCATTCCGATGATTATCAAAGAGATCCCGTAGTTACATTTGACGATCAAGATAACCTTATGGTTAATATTGATAATCAAGTTGACTCTGTGGTTATATTTGAGGATCTAAATAATGATCATGTTGAGACTCACGTTGAACAAAATGAGCTTCTGTCTAATAGAGAAATTGAGCTCCTGACCTTAATTAAAGACCAAGAATCTCGTTTGGAAATTTGCACGAAATTAAAAGATAAAAATGCACTGTTAATTAGGGATAATGAATGCTTAATTCGACAAATCAACGTTTTTAAAACTCAAGAAAAACATGAAAAAGGTTTTGAAGTCGCTTTTGCTAAATCTCATCAAAACGAAAAATCATTAGAGCGACAGATCGTGATCTAGCGCATCCAAGAATGCTTTGTTGTCTCAAATAGAACAACTAAAACATGAACATAAACAACAACTTAACGCTCTCACTTTGGAAACTTCGAAAAGCCAAGGTGAGTTGTTAACTTGTCAAAAACAGTTCTCTAAGTACAAAAAGCATTCCACGAAACGAATAGATAACTATCTTGAAGAAATTGTCGACTTACAACACAAAATCAAAGAGTTTTGAAATGTTGTTTACAAACATGGTGAGTCAATCACAACTATTTAAAAGTTTACTTTTAAACCAAATCCAAATGGATATGGACCGATTCTTGCCGATTACAAACCTAAGTTTTCAAACAGAGCATTCAAACCAAATCATGAAGTTTACAGTGCAGAACATAGAATTGATGATTCCATTATGGGTGTTGTTGAATATAATCGCATGGAGGAATTAGATGCGGATGGCGAGAGTCGGTCAAAATGGAAAATGTCATTTATAACAAACCATTTAACTATTCAAAAGCGTAACTTTTGTCACACAACAAGATACTTCTAACAAACCTTTGGTTATCACACCGATTTGAAGCTAGTCTCCAACACAATGGTGCACAAATTAATGGTCCTTTACCTTCACTTAGTGAAGTTAAAACAAATGCCGAAAGTTGTCGCGTTATAAAATACTTTGACACTTTCTTATCTGACCTCAAAATTTTGGAACGTGAGATTGAATTTCATTCGAAATAAAGGTGAACATTTTCAATCGCCTCTGGCGAGAACAAGAGACATTCTTGAGAAAAGAATTTTACCCCATGTCAAAAATTTGAAAACTTATGCACTATATTGGGAAAGGGATTTTCACAAGGAACTTGGTCTCATGAAAAGCAGTTTTAGAAAAGAAACATCGATTTGTAATACTAAACGAAAAAAGAAATTGTTAAGAAAAGATGTTGATTGACTCTTGGAAGATGTTATCTGTGCTGATATCAATAATGTTGTGTTATTACAATCTTTGCATATGCATCGATCATATCTCTGCTGATTCTGTTGATTACTTTGAAATTGTTGTGAACAACGATCTTGTGCATCAGTCGAGTCTTTAAAAGTTTAAAATGAGCGATTGTTAAACGAGCTTTCAAATTCAAAACGTCGTCTTCAATGGTGTCAAAAAGATTGTCAAAATCGTGAACTTGCTTTGCAAAACAAAATCAACCAGTTGCAATCCAAAACGTTTAATTCAAAATTTGAGCAACTGGATGATCAAAACGTGTCTTTGAAATGTCAAATCTCAAAATATGAACAAGAACTTGCAAAAGTTAAAAAGGAATATGGTGTCATATTTGATTTACTTAAACAGACTCGTGATGAAGCATCAAATGAACTTGATCACTTTCTTGCACACACTAAAGAAGTCATGAATTTTTTTGGAAATCTTCATTCTGAAAATCAAGAATTGGTGCACACTATTTTTACGTTAAGAGAAATGTTAGGAAAGTATGAACATGTTCAGCCTACCATCATTAAGAGAATTGCACCTGTAACACTTAGCAAACGTGAACCCAGAATGCCTACTGACAAATCACAAGTTACTAATGTGCTTCCCTCTAGTGAAACAGGAATAATTGCTTCTTTTCCTAATGTCCGCACTTCACAGCCTAGGAGCAATACAAGGAAGAATAGGAAGTTGCGACCTAAGAAAAGAACAATAAAGAATGTTGAAGTAGAAGAACACCCTAGGACTTTGAATAAGACTTCAGTTGCACCCACTTTAGATATTGCGTCTGACAAATGTAATGGAAAAAGTTTTGTAACGAAAGCTAAACCTTTAAGTACTTTTGATATTCAGTCTGATGCTTCTTGTGTTATTTGTCGTAAAGTATGCTTTCGATTGTCATGACAAATGTGTTGCTAGAGCTATCTTGTCTCGTTTGAAATCCTAAGACCGGAATACCTCTAGGCCCACTAATGCTTCTAAGTCTGTGCTTGATAAACCGCCTTCTTTAGATTCTAAGAAGCGCATTGATGTCACTAGCTCCAGTATCACCTCCAAGGAATGTAGTACCACCTAGTGCATTCACTAAGACTAAAGCTAAGACTAGTTAGAGATGGCAGAAATGGATACATAATATACTAGGATATAAATGGATGCCTAAAATCATTGATGTGTGTATGTCCACTATAACTGCTTCAGAACCCTCTAACTCATCGGGTTCCACATCTACTTCTATTCCATCTGTTTCGTCTGTATGTAATGCAGGTGATACAGATCATCCTTTGGATTGTTGATAGCGGATGCTCCCGACACATGACATGCAACCTTAAATTGTTATCAAACTTTGTTTCAAAGTTCATTGGCATTGTCGGTTCGGGAATGATCACCAGCGGCTATCATGGGCTACGAGATTATATCAATGGCAATATCAAAATTAGCGAGGGTTTATTATTGGAAGGCCTCGGTCACAATCTCTTTTCTGTCGGTCAATTATGTGATGGAGATTTGGAAGTTGCTTTTCGGGAGAAAACTTGTTTCATTAAGTGATCTACAAGGAAACGATGTTATGTCTGGCTCTCTCAATTCTAGTCTGTACACAATCTCAATGCAAGACATGGTTGCTTCATCTCCCATCTGTCTACTCTCAAAGGCTACATCTATAAAATATTGGCTATGGCACCGTCGTCTCTCACATCTAAACTTTCAAACCATCACCAACCTTGTTCGACACAAACTTGTTGAAGGTATCCCGAGATTCTGGTATTCTAAAGATCACCTTTGCTCAGCTTGTGAACAAGGGAAAAGCACTCATGCTCATTTTCCTTCAAAGGTGGACCACAACTCTCAACATGTGGTTCATCTTCTTCACATGGATTTGTGTGGCCCGATCTTGCGTGCAAGCGATTAATGGCAAGCGCTACATCTTGGTAATTGTCGATGACTACTCACGATGGACTTGGGTCTACTTTCTTCGAAGAAAAGATCATGCTCCATAGATGATCATCACCTTCCTCACGAAAATTCAAGTTATTTCAGGAACACCGTCCGCCAAATCGAAACAGACAAAGGCTGAATTTTTGAACCAAACTCTTGAGAATTTTATGAGAAAGTGGGAATTGAGCATCAATCTATTGCGCATACACGAGAACAAAGCGAAGTTGTTGAAAGACGAAACCGAACGTTAGTGGAAGCTACAAGAACAATATTAATCAATGCTATACTTCAGTTACTTATGGGCATAAGCGTATCAATGCATGCTACACTCAAAAGCTGATCAATGATTACAAAATGCCACAACAAAACTCCTTTTGAGCTTATCCACAATAGAAAACCGAATCTTAAACACTTTCATGTATTTGGATCCCTTTGCTACCCAAATAATGATCGTGATGACTTTGGAAAGCTCACAGCCAAAGCTGACATTGGAGTCTTTATTGGATATTGTGAGAATTCTAAAGGTTACCGTATCTAGAGCATCGTACAAAGCAGGTTATGGAAACGATTCATGCTAATTTTGATGAGCTTCTGAGATGGCTTCGAGCATAACAGACTTGGAACCGGTCAATCGTTTAAACTTCCCTCAAACCTCATCATCGGTGAACCAAGCCCCAACTTACTCGTCAACAAATGGAAAAGCTATTTGCTCCATTTGTTCGGGCGATATTGATGAATGTGCTCGGTGTATCCGATATTTCATTGCTCAACGATCTTATTCCAATACGATACAGGCTACAACAACTACGGTTGAAGAAGCACCACCGGTTTACTCTACAACAACGGTCAAACAAACTGCATCCACGACGAACCAAGCGATGATGTTCTTAAGAAGTACCCCCACCTGAGATTTTGATCCAAATGCGTTCTTTTACCCGTTTGCTAATGAAACTGCTGCACCTCATGTTGCGGAATCATCTACAAGCCATTTGAATCCTCAAAATCTGCACAATGTATACCAACATCAACCCTCTACACATCGTTGGACAAACGACCATCCTCTTGAAAACATAATTGGCAACCCGAATCAACCCGGTCGTAACAAGACAAGCGTCTTCACCTGAGCGATGAACATTGCATTCATGCTCTCCTTGTCGCCAAAAAAAAAATTAAAGCCTTGCAATGAGAAGACAAGCTGGATTGAATCCATGCAAGAAGAACTCAACCAATTCAAATGTCTTGAAGTCGGGGCTGGTTGAAAGACCAACGAGGGTCTCGTCATTGGTCTCAAATGGATTTGGAAGAACAAATTGGATCTTTGAAGGGAGCGTAATTAGAAACAAGTCACGTCACGGTGGCTAAGGGTTATAGACAGGAAGAGGTATTGACTTTGAAGAATCATTAAGCTCGGTTTTCGTCTTGAGGATGTTAGGATCTTTCGCGTTCGCGGCTCATATGAATATAACGGTCTTTCGGATGGAAACGTCAAAGCGCCTTTTGAATGGTCAAAGAAAGCGGTTTATGTCGACCAACAGAAGGATTCGTTGATCCAGCGTTTTCGAACCATGTCTACAAAGCTGGCGAACAAAGCTCATGCGGACTCAAACAAGCTCCTCGGGCGTGGAGCTTTACAATTTATTGGTGATAAACTGGTGTCATGGCAATCGAAGAAGCAGGATTATACATCACTGTCCTCAACAGAAGCAGAATATGTAGCCATGTCGGCGTGTTGTGCTCAAGTAATTTGGATGAGAACACAACTCAAAGAATATGGTTACGTATTTGACAAAATCCCGATGTACTGCGACAATCGGAGTGTGTTAGGAATTAGAAATTCCCGGTATTAAAGAGTCGGTCACCTCAAGTATATGTAATCGTTAGAAGGCTCGTAGTCGTAGTTATATTTAGGTTAGTAGTATTTAGTTAAGTAACACCGTGGAGGACGAACGGGTCTTTACCCACTGTATGCACGATCCAGCCCGTTGGGTGGCGATTTATGTAAGACTATAAATACTCTCTACCTCCCAAGGTAGAGAGTTGGAGCTCATAATAATATCTTTCACTTTCTCTCACTAAGTTCCCTAAACCTCTAACTTTCTCTCTCTAGAATTCCACTTAGTTTGATGTGTATGTGAAAACTTATATCTAACAATTGGTATCAAGAGCCATGGTTAGATCATATCTTACACATCTTTGGATTTCTAGTGGTTTTTAGGTGGTTTTGAGTTTGAAAAAGTTTAGTGGTTTGTGCATCATTTGGTTGATTTCTAGTGTTAAAGTTTGGATTTTGATTGTACTTTTGTGTTAAGATCATCATAAGTGTTTAGGTTTTGATTTGGAAGGCTTGAATCATCTTGGTTGGGTTGTTTTTGGATTGAAAAGTGTGTTTTGGATGTTTTTCAAGTTAGCGACTTGGCTCACGGTATAACTTTCTTGCTAGCGACTTGCTTCACAATTTTGTAGCGAGTTACAGTTTTGGAGCTAGCGACTTAGACCTAGCGATTAACAGTACAAGTAGTGGACTCTCCACTACGGGTAGCGACTTGATGGTAGCGACTTGGTGCATGTGAGTTGCTCTTTAGCGACTTGAAGTTTTAGCGACTTGAGTAGCGAATTCTTTGCCAAAATTGTTAGCGATTTGGTGTTAGCGAGTTGGTACCTAGCGAGTTGCTATTTAGCGACTTGACAAATTAGCGACATAGTTCTTAGCGACTTCTTTGTCAAAATTTTGCTAGCGACTTGGAGCTTAGTGAGTTGTTACTTAGCGACTTGGGTCCTAGCGACTTGGTTCAAGAATTCTTAGCGACTTGTTGACTTTTTTCGACAAAACTTCAAACGGCCATAACTTTTGAACCGTAACTCCGTTTTCATCATTCTACCCATCAAAAGCGACCGTGAAGCGAGGAGAATGTCACGCCGAATGAACTACATTTGGGTCAACCTTCGAGGGCTAAATCCGCTCTGAACAGAAGTTATTGAGGTTTTATGTTTTAGACCTAAATTTCTCGGGAAAATCGTGCATAAACCAATCCAAATCTCAACCAAACAACATCTCTGCTTATCCCACAAACAATCATAAGTCCTAACACATAATTGTCTATCATTGTGTCGATCCATCAATCATCTTAACACATTCCATTGGTCATTGCTTAACGGTTTGGTCTTGATTTAAGTAAAATACCGCGAAAGATTCTATTTCTCGGTTTAAATCATAGACTTGTAAAATCCTGTGCATTCCACCACATCATGTCTTACTCTCTTGACCCGATGATTTCGAAGTGCTTAAATTGTATGATCTTGTGGACAACAATGATAAAGTATGCTACCCTGAGCGGTTAAAGATGTTTGAATTGAACAATGAGGATGTGAGATCTTCATGTTCTGAGTACAATGAGAATGCCACGCAAATGGAATGCAGCATTGAGCCATATCGGCTACTTCATCGCACCTCATACAACTGTTATCCATAGCTGGGGATCGAACATGTAGTGCTCTTTTCGCGGGACTTACCTACATTGACAAGAAGCTTCTTTGTTGAACTTAGAACACTTAAAGCTGCAACTTACCAATAAAGAGGTTCAAAAGGATGGTTCAGTGCAGCTCTTCAAGTAATCTACAAACAATTTCAGCCATTCATCGATGGGAATATTGATTACGATCAACACTTGACTGGAATTTCCTTCAAAAACATCTGGAATGGAAATTGAGGAATTCATTGAGACATTTATCCAACTCATGGATAATGTGAAAAAGTACATTGAAGAATCTGCTCAAAAGAATGAAGAAGTGAATGAGTGTCAGTGCGAGTTGAAAGATTGTTGTGATAAGTTGGGTAATGTATATGTTGAAGAATCGGGTGTTCTGAATGCGAATGTCAGTGACAACAAAAAATGATGAGTCGGATAATGGAAAAATGGAATCTTCGTGCTCAAATTCACAAGAGAGAGAGGTGCACCAGACACAACCTGTGCAAGTTAATGCAAAGGAACGCTACATGGAAGCTTCGGATGTACCCAAGATAGAGATGCACCGTCACGGCACTGCATGTCAATGCTCAGGTAAGTTGCATGGATGTTTCTGCTGTACCTAGTTGTGCATCTTCTACTCAAAATGATGATTATGAACTGCATGAGTACGCTGCATTTGTGCTGATGATTCCACTTACCGAGCTTAACATATATAAGGATCAGGTTGCTATTTATGAACAGCGTGCTAAGTTTGAGTTGACCACCCGTGGCAGGGAAATGGATGTCCAAATCGTACAACTATTAGAAAAAGTAGGTTTTTAGAAGAAGTATTAAAACAAGAGTTAAACTCCTTACAAGAAAAGCTTTCTAAAGCTGCTAAGCAAAAACACGAACTTCAAGAAAATGTTAAAATGCTTAAGCAAGAATTCAAGGCTAAGGAATCAAAACTTTTGAATGATTTTTCCAATCTAAAACTTTGAAAAACAAGCTTGAAAATAAGTTGTACGAACAAGGGAATACCATTGGATTGCTCACATGATCACTAAGCATAGAGTCTTAAGCGATAAGCATAGCATTCCCCTTGTTGAGGAACCTAATCCAGAGGTAATTAAAAAGGCTAGAAATGCTCATAAGGTATGATGGTAATGAGATCCTTAAGCCTAGACAGAAACCTAGTTGCGTGAGTGCGAGGAAGATAAGAAATCAGATGAAGTCACTAGGGAGAAAATGAATAAGAAGCTAGAAGATCCCGAGTGTAAAAAGAACAAGATAACGATAAAACCCCATGATTACACTAAGGAAAATTGGATATCCTTAAACATGTTTAAGCCTTAGACTCTATTGACCCCGAACAAGTGTTCGGAAAAAGGATATGGACTTGCAAAAGTGAAAATCTTGTTGAAAAGAATCCCCTTGTAGGAAATTCCCTAAAGCGACTGTGTATCCTCCAAATACACCAATGCATTTAGTTCCTAGAACTATTGCCACTAAGAGCAAGACCTTAATCAGTCAATATGTTATTCTTCAACTATTTTTCGATTTTGAGAAAACTTGGAAGAAAAGGATCACACCTTGGGATAAGCTGAAGGGAAAGGGGTTTTGAGCAAATGAAAGAATGTTATTTAACCGAGGTCATGCCTTTCTTTAAACAACTAAAAGATCATTTTGAGAGTCTTAAAAAGGGATAAAATCGATATTAAAGAAATGGAAAAGGAATTTGATGCAATGGTAGTTGAAGTTAGTGATTATGAGCGTGCACTAAAATATAATGAGATTGAGAGGAAGAACTTGCATACCTTAAATGAGACTCTTATTTCTGAATGTGTTGCTCAAGATATCTTTTTCACTGCTTCAAATTGCTCTATTAATGCTTCCAAATTTCATGAACTATCCGTGGCCCTGAAAGTCTCCCATGATCGTGTCATTGAGCTTGAAAAAACTAATTCTAAACTAAGCGAGAAAATTGAACTGGATGATCACGACAATTTGGTTAAACATTTTTCTAAACTAGAAGTTGAGCATTTTAATTTACAACTCAAATATCAACATCTCAAAGAAAATGTCAAAACTTCCAATATCAAGACATCTTGGATGCTCGAGTTTGATCAGTTTTCAAATTAACAAGCGTGATGAACGATTCAAGCTCATTGCAACACGATCAGAAAGTTGAAAGCCCAAATCTCTCAATTAAAGGGTCAAGCGAACAATATGACAGGCTCCCAAATGCCTCCTCCTTTAGATTCTCGGAATTCTCAAACGTTTCATCTTCAAAACCTAGTAAATGCTTTACAAAAGGAAAACGAAAGTTTTCTAGAAGAAAATGAAAAGGTTAAGCGACATTTTAAAGAGTTATATGATTCAATAAACGTCACCCGTGACCAAAACAACGAAAAATAACGTCTTTACAAAAGGAAATTGAGAATCTGAGAAGTCGGGAAATGGGAAGCGCCACTTGTTTTCAATAAGAATGTTGTCTCAAAATCACCCTTAGATTGCAAATACACCGTGACAGTTAAATATATTCCTCCTCATCTTAGGAATAATGAACATGCTTTTCATGACTTCTGTGCTCACCTTAAGGATAGTCTAGAATGTCTCCGTGAGATTGTCGAAGAGGATTTCATTAACAAACCTCTTGATAGTGAAATTAGGTTTGCTTGCCTCCAGGCCAAGCGATCTCAAGAGCTGCTTGAATGTGTAATTGCAACATGTCCAAAACCCTTAGGTGAAAAAGGCAAAGCTGTGAAGCCTTGTTCTATGCCTTGTGCCAAGCGGGAAATCCGTTCTATGCCTAAAGCCAAGCATGTGACCCTTGATATGCCTTGTTCCATATCTAAATTCAAGCAAGCAACTTGTGATGTGCCTCCTAGAATTTCAGATCCCAGCACTTCTAGACCGGGAATGCAGAAAGTAGTGAAGCCATGTAATGTTCCCATCGTTACTTCTAGAGATGTTAAGATTGACACTAAAGTTAGCGGGTCAAAACCTAGAAGCTATGCCAAGAAGGATAGGATTACGCAAACTAAAAGTGTTCATGATAAGGAAGTGAAAGAACACCATAGGGACAAGAAGTTTGATTTGAACAAAAGAATCGTGTTAGTTCTAGTATTAGCTCTAAGCTTACTAAAATTAATTGAGGCCTTATCTTTGTCTGCAAAACATGCAAAAAAAAATGTTTAATTTCTGGTAATCATGATAAATGTGATGTGTTATTTCGAGGTCTAAGATTCATAACCCAGTTAATAAAGTTTGGAGAGCGAAGCAGTTAAGCAATCACGGAAACCTACAGGGAAGGTTTTTACCAATGTAGGATTTCGGTGGAAGCCAACAGGTCGAATATTCACGAATGGCAAACCTTGCCCTTAACTAGATCCACTATGCCTAGAGTAGTGCCTGTTAAGGTTTGGAAGCCAACTGGTAGAACAATCCCATTAAGCACAAAATGTCCCTCGACTAAGTCCGATGCTTCTACTAGTTTAGCTCCTAGTGACAATGACATTGCACCTAGGGTTTCTGCTGATTCAAAGATTGTTTGTGCTAACCAAAAGGACCCCATGAGCATGTGGGGATCCAATGTTTCCAATTCTATGTCTTCGTCATTATCCAAAGCATGTCGTACAAATCGTCCCTTGGTATTTGGATTGGGCTCTAAACATATAACTGGGCTCTAAACAATGACGTATGTTCACATCGATTCAGGCCCGTTCTTCATCATTATGGCGTCTGTTCACATCGATTCGGGCCTCGTTCTTCATCATTATGGCGTCTGTTCACATCGATTCGGGCCTCGTACTTCATCATTATGGCGTCTGCAGATAACACGGGCCCGTTCCTCAAAGAAAGAAAATTATGCGCTTCCGGTCGCTTTATCTTGAGAAGAAGAAATCTTCATGTTTATGACCATTCTCATCGACATTCTTCATCAACAAGCTTCATGTTTCTCCCATGCTCATTCTGTCATCAAATGGATCTACATTCATTAATGTATATTCTTATTCACTTGCTAAATCAAAAATGGCAACTTCGGATGCAATTTTTGAGGGGGGGAAAAGAGTGAATATACTAAATGATGATGGATGTTTGAATAATGGTTATACGACTTAAAGTTTGATGACTCTCACTCACTAAGGATAAATGGGATTTATGAGAAGATTGAATATACTAAATGATGATGGATGTTTGAATAATGGTTATACGACTTAAAGTTTGATGACTCTCCTCCAACGCCTAATGTTTCACTCACTAAGGATAAATGGGATTTATTGTTTGGGATTCATTGGTTCAAGATATGTTTGATGAGTATTTACAACCGCTAGCGAATATTTGATGATCATCAAAGAATATGTGATTCATGAGTTCAAGATATGTTTGATGATCATCAAAGAAGTACAACTCAGACTACTCAAAAAGCCCTATCTCCGGTTATTCCTCAAGGTGTTGATAATGATTATCATAATATTGCAGTCGCACTCATGAATAATGATCCGCTCTTTGGTATTCCTTTGCCAAATCTTCACGGATTATTGTTCATGAATAATGATCCACTCTTTGGTATTCCTTTGCCAAATCTTCATGGATTATTATTCCTCTCATCGTGCATGCTATAAATCAACCACATGAACTTCAAGGAAAATGTCTACCTCATCCGCTCGAAGTTATTGGTGTATCCTCCATATCCGTCTCTACATGAATACTTTTAGGAAGAATACATTGATGTTGAGGCATCATTTGTTCAGTTCATTTAGTGGGTGAATGTACATTCGGTTGTATGTTTATTCACATGTTGGGCATTTGACACAAGTTGATTACTTTGAAGTTACTCTTTTATCACTTATTTGAGGTTGAAGTTGACGTTCACAAAGGCGTGTTCTTATTTGATAACTTGCTCGAGCTTACGAATTAGAGTTGAAGTCTTGGGTTATCTAGTTACCCGGATCGAGGTGGATGGTTGAAGACCTGGTTAACTATCACTATTAGGAGTTACGTTGTTTTACTTAGTGTCACGCGTATATTACGTTGTGGATAATCGCAAGAGGTGTTAATGTCTCATACTTTAATTGAGTATTGAGTACTTAAGAGATTTGCTTGGTGCATAAATTCTCGACACCGTTCTTCCATCTTTAAGTGCTAGCTTAAGACACAAATCGAGGGGAATTCGACTTGAGTTTCAAGTTTGGTATATTGGGTTTTCTTCAATAGTGGTCACTTCAAATTGTCTACATATGGGTTGATAAAGATAGTCCGAGAGAGTTTATGTAGCAGTTGATTCTCACAGGATTCATTTGGGCTATTTGAGTTCTTCTCACAAGATTTCAAGTTTATGGGTATATTATGTTTTTCTTGATTACGAGGTATCAAAACCATTTGGGGGAAGGATATATTATTCCAACTATTTGGGGGAAGTGGTCTTTGGAGACCTTTGGTTTTGTTACTTGATTGTTCAGTTGGAAGAAATGTGAGAAGAATATTTGGGCGTGAGATGATCGCCTATCGACATCTTATATACGGTTTATGATAAAGTGCTTCCGGTTATATGCACAACATGTTCACTTGATCGAGCTAATTCAGTTATTTCTGAGTTGACATCCACAGAGATGATTAGTGACTCAACATGTTACATGGATGTCATCGTCTCTACTCTTGTTGGGTACATGTGTACATTATGTCCTGATTGGTTATATGTTATATAGCTGGAATGCACTTGGTAAAATGAAGATGTTGATATATTGTTCCCCTAAATAGACAATTGGTCAATCTTGAAGAGTAAGGTGTACATCGGGGATGCACAGCAGGTTCATGTGATTGGTCGTAATCGGTTAATCGGATTTGATAACCCTGAGGCGATCAATGTTTCAACTTGTTACCGGTGTTCTCGTGTTCTTGAGGTGATGAGCTTCAATCAATGAGACCGCTTTGTATTCAACTCTACTTCTTAGGGAAATGGTCTTTATTCGATGTTTTTCGGTTTGGGGGGAAGCTACCAAAGATTCAAATTGAGAAGGCTCATGTCCAGGCGATTTTCTTAGAAGCCTCGAATGCTTTGGTGGCGAAAGTTTAAGAGATGATGATTCCTTTCTTCTAGCGTCTTTGAGCGATATCTTTATCTCGGTACTCATTTCATCATTCTCTTAAACTAATTTATCTCTTTGTATATATTTATCCAAAAAGCAAAATACAAAATTATAAAACCCTATAAAACCAAATAGAAAATTATAAAACTTTCAAAATCCATAAAAAAAAAATTATAAAAATTTTTGTTAATTTGTCATGTTTTTCTCGGTTCGATAATATCTACGGTCTTTGATGTTGTCATTCAAAGAATGACACGGGACTTTAGATGTTGTTCAAATTCTTAAAAAAAAAATGAGAAAGAGAAACAATGGTTTATTGTCATTTTCGGCAATAACCGGTTTTAAAGAAAAACGAGCCATGTTTTACCATGTTTTCAAATTCCATGCTCCGATTCTATAAACATTTATCTGCTGAAAACTAAATGCTTTGAAAAATAACTCGGTCTCTATTTTTGATAATCATCAGGACTTATTTGTCAAAATCTCTATCTCTCAATCAACAACCTATGTCATTGATTGAGGGGGAGAATGATTTCAATTAAATTAAAAAGTTATTTGGCATTAAATTGTTTTCAAAAGATGTACATGCATGTTTTATCAATGGAGTTTAAAGTCTTAAAATCCGATCCTTATCAGTTAAAACGCTTTCATAATCAAGTCACAATTCTCCTTAAAAGCTTTCAAAATCAATTTAAATCTATAAGAGATCACAAATCTCAAATGATTTGATAATTGTGATCGGGGGAGAATGTGTGATTTAAATTAGATTTAAACTGATAATTCGGTAAATGGTTTTATAAGAATGTACATGATGTCCTCCCCGCATGTGACAAACGATCTCAAACCTATAATTTGAAACGTGATCATTTATCTCAATGTGCAGGTTCCCTCTAGTATGTGTAAAACTCCTTTCAAACCTAGAAGCACATATTGAGGGGGAGCAAAATCATGAAAATCTCATCCTTCCCCAAAATGCTTTATCTACTTGATTCGATTTGGGAAGTGATGTTGATATCTTTTAGAAAATGGTAATCAAAGAAGTTAATTCTTTCTCTTGCCTCCGTGTGCAAAACATTTTCAAATACTTGATGCACATGTTGAGGGGAGTTCTCGTTCTAAAAATATCAAAAACAATTCAGGTACAAAATGCTTTGATAATATATCACAAGTATCTGAATTGATTTTCAAATGGTTTTCAATTGGTTCCAATGGCGGATGAACAATACCAAATAGACCGACCAACTTTACTTTATGTACGGTGATATAAGGATGATAAGGTTAGGTTTTGTTCCCAAGATCCGCCAGAACGGAGGGATCTACCGGGAACTATCCACTAGTTAGTGTAGAGTTCTTAGGTATGATAATAAAAGGAGAAAAATGCGATATGGGAAGAGTGCGGTGAGGCTGAGCTAGTCTGGAATAAACCCAACAAGGTTCTAGCTATGAAGTCTCGGTAAGCACTGAAGGGGTTGAAGAATTAAAAGAATTGAATGAGAAAAGGGTGAAAACAAATAGCCCTCCATTTATTCAACCTTAGAGGCGGAAACGGGTTCAATTCATATGCTACTGATGGTAACATCGGTATTGAAGACAAAGACGTCATGGACCCAGGTGGCGCCTGCACTTCAACTTTCCAAACCACTCAAGTTCCTCTTAAAAGGACTTGTTTCATTCTCACGGGGAACCGACATTATCTATCGACTTTCTCTTAGAGATTGTTGATATTGAAGAAGGAGACCCTCTCCCTAGTCTCCGATACAGGATCCAAATATGCACAAATTGAGTCTAGAGCCACGAGATCATCAATAAATCTCATTAGGACACTTTCAATGAAGACTCTCTGTTTCACACAATGTGGAAAGAGATTATATCTTGAGTCCTACGCATTATCCTTGTGGTATTGCGAACATCTCGAGTAATGTGTCTACACACTCACAATGAAGATGGAAAGCCTTCTGGAGCCAACATCTAACAAGCTCCTGGTAGGTGGCATGTGAGATCTATTATATGGATCAACCATGTGACTACTGAACAGAAACAATGGGGCGATTCAATCTTTTGAATCAATCCTGGTTCAGGTTATGGATTGACGGATACCTTTGAAAAACCAGTCTTTGTGCTTTAAAACTCTTTTCATTAGCACGTCGACCGTGTACTAATATTTCAAATCAAAAGGTGTTTTGTGATTGATAATTGATTTTCATTAAAACCTTCGTTATATTGCAAAAACAATTTCTATTGAGCAATACACGATTGTTTTCCAAATATCTTTTCATCAATCGTGGACTCAAAATTTGGTTCACTCACTCCGTGTTGTCTTCTTTGAGATGTTCGGTTTGAGAACAGCTAGAGCAGCGAAACCTGTCAAGGAAATTCTTGAATTATACGATCACAGGCGTGTACTTGTCTTGATCAGCGAGGAACCGTGGGCGTGTACCTCAATTCAACGAAAGTGATCAAAGACACTTTCGTGCGATTTATTGCTAAGCTGTTGTATGCGAGGTACGCCCGGCGTTTGCGGTGATCAGAATGAAGCGGTCAATCCATAGCCGCATGCTCACTTAACACATTCATCTCAAAAGAAATCATGATTAGTGCATCAATGACTCTGATATTTCACTCCATGCTTACGCTACTGGCCGCCAATATCATGATTCAACAAATGCTTCCGCTACTCGATGAGAAGATATCATGATCCAGAATGTGAGCATGTCGGTCCGAATGTCACAACATCACATAATACCAACACCACACTGGATGTCACAGAGATTTTGATTAGCGATGATCTCAAAAGGCTCAAATTTATTATCACGTGGATCAGTAAAGACCTCCACTTGGATTAACCAAACATGCAATGAGTGGAATCAATGACTACGAGCTTGAGACAAAGTACTACATCAAGAATGCAAGATCAATTGTTAATGTAATATCCGATTGTATTCAATGTCATTTTAGTATATGTTTGAGGTGACCTCCCTTAGGGGAGATTGTTAGGAATTAGAAATTCTCGGTATTAAAGAGTCGGTCACCTCAAGTATATGTAATCGTTAGAAGGCTCGTAGTCGTAGTTATATTTAGGTTAAGTAGTATTTAGTTAAGTAACACCGTGGAGGATGGACGGGTCTTTACCCACTGTATGCCTGATCCACAGCCCGTTGGGTGGCGATTTATGTAAGACTATAAATACTCTCTACCTCCCAAGGTAGAGAGTTGGAGCTCATAATAATATCTTTCACTTTCTCTCACTAAGTTCCCTAAACCTCTAACTTTCTCTCTCTAGAATTCCACTTATACGCCCACTTGTGTTAATGGTTTGATGTGTATGTGAAAACTTATATCTAACAGAGTGCTATTGCGATCTCATGCAACTCAGTTCAACATTCCAAATCAAAGCACATCGATCTTCGATATCATTTCATCAAGGACCATGTGGAGCAGTGCTTGTTGAATTATACTTTGTGGAGTGCAGAATACCAATTGGCAGATCTCCTCACCAAAGCCTTAGCTCCTGCTAGGTTTAATGAGTTGGTCCACCGGATTGCTATGCGGTGTTTGACTCAAGAGGAACTGGATGAACTCTTAAAACATTCTTAAAAACCAGTCAAACACCAAAACCTCTTTTGTAAATATTTTTCAAAAACAAAATACAAAAATATAACATCTGATAAAACAACAAAAATATTCTTCTTATCTATATTTCTTTTAGCGTGGCAAGTACAAATCTTAGTCAACACTCAAATCTTTCAAAATTCAGTATTTTCTTCGATCAAGTGTTGAGGGGGAGAAAGCAAATATTTTTCGGTTTCATAAAACCTTGTACTTGCATGTTATTTTATCCCGGTTGTTTCTTTAAATAGTGGTCACTTTTTTGGTTTACTGACACTCCTCGGACTAAAATTTATAAAACTTCATTATTTCTTAAGTCGAGGGGGAGTGTCGTCAAAATTCTTTCCAAATATCCTTCGTTTGGTAACCAAAATGGAAGTTATGGACATTGGATGTAAATGGTAAAGGTGTAGGGACTAAATGTGTCAAATGATCAAAGTATTTTTATACAAAAATACCTCACCAACTTTCAAAAACACATTAACTCCTCACATTTATTATACACCTAACAAAATCCTACGCCTAATAATCAATCCTCAAATCCGAGTTCTTGATCATCAATTTGAAAGTGGTTTTATAATCTTAACGTATTTACAAACAATCGTTTTGATTCTTTCAAAAATCCAACGGTTAAAACGTGAGTTTGAGTGATTATTGTGTTCTACGCGTA
>OU343219.1:5376575-5507816 GCA_910596185.1 Chrysanthemum makinoi
CTTCAGATCTTTTATGCCTAACGGCTCTCTCATTTCGTATTTGGTCCTTGCCAATGCCTTGGTAAGTATGTCCGCTTTTTGTAAGTCTCCACTTACGTGCTCGACTTTGATCTGATTCTTTTCAACACATTCTCTGATAAAGTGGTAGGGTATATCAATGTGTTTGCTTCTGCCATGATACACGGGGTTCTTCATAAGTGCTATAGCCGATTTGTTTGTCGACTTGATCGAATCTTTCTTCTTCCCAGCCTGTTAATGCATTTAATAGCCTTTGTAGCCATACTGCTTGACAAGCTGCTGTTGTTGCTGCCATAAACTCTGACCTCGATGATGATAATGCAACAGTAGGGTTGTTTTGAGAAACCCCAACTTATAGGTGAGTTTCCGAAGTAAAATACGATCCCTGATGTTCCTTTGCCTTCTTCTATGCTGATGCCATAACTGCTATCACTATATCCAAGTAACTTGCATCCTCCTGTCTTGTGGTAAGTGATGCAGGTTTTACTGACCAGGTTTTAATATTTATAATTACTCGTTATACCTATGGTCTACCCTAATGCACTAACGGGCAGTGAACCCGGTCGTGTGTAGTGTAGTATTCGATAAAACCGAGGTCGTCCCAAGAGCTACGAGGATCGGAAATTAACTTAAGTCTAAGTCACGATTTTAATTGCTTTAAGATTGAAACAATAAAAATAACTAATAAAACAAGGAAATAAAGGAAAGCAGATAAAGGCAAGAGATGAGAGAGTGGTGCTAACCTAGTTAATCCTCCTAGCTAGTTATGTCTACGTCTACTTACTTCCAATTACTTCAGGTGGGGTCAAAGTCGAGAGGACAGCATTTGGTCAATTCGCCCTAACCTATCAACAAAGATGCCACCACAGGAGAAATCAGCACCCGTCATAAGTCCTGTTGTTCCTGGTCCCCTAAGCCGAGTCATTAGGTACCGCTACATGCTAGATTTATAATAGTGAGTGCCCGGCCGTTAGGAACTTAGACACTCACCCCGTAATTCTTAAGTTCTTCCAAACGATAGGTGATCAGTTGGTCAAATCGCACAAGTAGAAAGGGTCGTCAGTTGGTCATATCTTACCATTCCCGTCTCAGTCCATTTACCAGTGGGTCAGTTGGTCATATCTCCTAGGCAATTGGCCTCTACCGCCGTTCAAAACTACCGAACCAAGGGTGGCTACCAATAAACTATGAATGCATACACTTAGAAATAATTATACGGAAGTAATATAAATGTAAACAAAACAATTAAAGAATCATAACTAGGCCAGCACCAGGGTGCTTAGCGAAACATATAATAAATCATACCAACAAAAATGAATAAATCATAAATTGAATTGAACATAATGTTTGATACAAATCGGATGTAGAGCTAATAATGATGATGATTGCGAGAGAATTCTTCCTTCAAACTGGCTTCGGACTGCTGGAAAATACCCTGGAGTGGTTCCCTAATTGACCCCTGGGAGAGGGGTGAAGAGAGATGCTTAAAAATGCAGATTTAGGGCTGTATTTATAGGCCCCGACATGGTTACGGCGTAACCTTAAGGGCTAATTACGCCGTAACTACAGTCGGTGCAAAGAAATCCGGATCTCAAAAAATTACGTCGTAACTAAATTATTTAGTTACGTCGTAACTTAAACAATTTAGTTACGCCAGAAACTACAACTTCGTACTTTTCTATTATCATCATTCTTTCATGAAAATATATTAGCCTATAGTACGCTTTTGGCCCCTGATCGTTCTTCTTCATTTATTTTTTAGTCCTTGAAGTAAATAAACTTCATATAAGTTGTCACCTTTAGTCCCTGATCTCTTGTTATTTTACCTTCGGTCCCGTGATAAATGACTTAATATTATTTTGACCGCCTTTTAGTCCCTCGACTTCAAAACTTTGCCCAAGTAATTAATTACGGCGAACAATTATCCGAGTTACCGTAACCCTTCGTCCACACATGATTATCCATTCCAAATTATCTCTACGGCTAAACTAAATTGCAACGCTTACGCCGTAACCTTCACAAAAATAAGTATGACGTAACCATAAGAATTAGTTACGCCGTATCCTTCAAAGCTCATATTTACCAGTAACTTATTAGCTAGTTACTTGTAATCTTCACATAAAATCCAAAGGCCCTCGTAAATCAATCTTCAGAACATATACTTGGCCCTTTATCACTTCTTTTCCGCTCCAACGCCTCATTTATCCTGAAATGCAAATATGAACGAATATGAAAGAATTAAGTACCATATTAATGCAAATGAGGCCATAAACACGGGAATTTGATATATATAAGATCAGGCTAATTTTATGTTATCAGTAAGTTATACCAAAGTTTGAAGTGCCTTTGATAAAACGTAACACTTGTCTAATTTCCTTCATTAATAAGCCAACTGAGTAACTCAGGTCTGGCCTTGTATGAATTAAGTACCTCAAACATCCAATCAGACTTCTATATTCTGTACCATCAACTAGTTCTCCTCCTTCCATTTTTACTAGCTTTGTTCCTGGGTCCATGGGAATCTTGGTTCATTTCTTCTTCCATTCTTGCCGTCTTAAAAATCTTGTTGGCATATCCTGATTGCTTTATTGAGATTTCATCCTCTGTTTGGATAACCTCTATTCCCAAATAGTAAGCTAATAAGCCTAAGTCACTCATCTCAAATTTTTCTTCCATTTGTGACTTAAACTCTTGACGGTCTTTCTTGTTACTTTCGGTAATTATTAGATCATCTACATAAACTCCAAAAAGCAGCATAGAGTCGTTTCTGACTCTCGTGTAGATTGCTTGTTCTAATGTGCATTTCTTGAAACTTAATGATTTCAAGGTTTGATCTAACTTCGTGTTCCAAGCACGTGGTGCTTGTTTCAATCCATAAAGTGCCTTATCGAGTTTATACACTTTATTTTCATTTCCTGGTTTCTTGAAACCTTCTGGTTGTGCAACATACACTTCTTCTTTAAGTTCGCCACGTAAAAATGCTGATTTTACATCTAAATGGTGAACTTCCCATCCATGATAAGCTGCTAATGCAAGAATTAACCTGATTGTTTCCATTCTTGCTACTAGAGCAAAGACTTCGTCGTAGTCTATTCCATGCTCTTGTACGTATCCTTTATCCACTAAACGAGCCTTGTGTTTTAAAATTCTTCCATCTGCATCTCGTTTAGTCTTAAATACCCATTTTAGACCAATAGCTTTCTGATTGTCTGGTAGGGTGGCTAGCTTCCATGTCTTGTTTTTATTGATTGAGTCAATTTCTATCTGCATTGCCTCAATCCATTTCTTATCTTGTGCGGCTTCCTTATAATTTCTAGGTTCTTCCTCTAATAGCATTAGTTCATCAACTTGAACTCTTCGTGCACGATCATATATGTTAGATAAGTTTCTGTATCCATGAACTGGAGTATGATCATACGGTCTTGCTATAGATGATGTTTGGCTAGTAGATTCTGAGTTTGGTGTAGGTGTTGATGGATTGTCCATTTGTTCAATCTCATCATCAGATACATTATGAGTAGTATTCTGTGTGGGACTTGGAGCACTATCTTCATCATTATCTTCCAAATTTTGTGTGCTCTCTACATCAATGATACATGATGTTTGGTTTTCATTTATAATGAAATCCGTCCATTCTAGTTCAGTTGGATTGAGATTATCCAAGTAACCTTTCCAGTCCCATCCTTCATTCTCTTTGAACTTTACATCTCTACTTATAATCATAACCTTACTTACAGGATCAAATAATCGATAAGCCTTTGATCCTGGTTCACTTCCTAGGTAAACCAATTTCTTGCTTCTATCATCTAATTTCTTTAGATGTGGTTTGGTTACCCTTGCATATGCTTTGTATCCAAACACTCTAAGGTGTTTCAGGTTTGGTTTTCTACCCTTTAGCGTTTCATAAGGAGTAGAATCCTTCAGAGCTTTTGTAGGCACTTTATTTAAGATATAAATAGCATGCCTAATTGCTTTCCAAGCCAAAAATTTTTGTGCATATGCATAGCCTTTAACATACTTCTCGTTGTGCTCATTACAGACTTATTCCGCCTCTCTACAATACGATTTTTTGTGAGAGTATGGTGCTTTAAGTTGCCTAAGTATGCCATTCTCCTTACAGTAGCTTGTGAATTCTTTTTCTTGACGTAATTCACCTCCTCTATCTGTCCTAAATGCCTTTAAGTTTTTCCAGACCTCATTTTCCACCTTTAACTTGAATTCCTTAAAGGTCTCAAACGCCTCATCCTTTGACTTTAAGAAATATACCCACATGTATCTAGTACAATCGTCTACTAGCAAAAACATGTACTTCTTTCCTGATTCTGTTTCTGGGGAAATAGGTCCACATAAATCTCCAAATACTAAGTTTAAAGGTTCCAAAGACTTAGTGTTTGTTTGATTTGGAAACGGAGCTCTACTGTGGTTTCCTAGTAAGCATGCATTGCATACTTGACTCTTGTGATTAATCTTGGATATTCCTTCCACTAATTTCTTTCGAGTCATTTGTTTGATAGAATCGAAATTCAAATGACCCAACCTAGCATGCCAGAGCCATGCATAGTTTTCTAAATTAGCCAATAAACACATAGGCATACCAACATTCAAGTTAATCTTGTAAAGTCGGTTTATTGATCTCTCAACCCTCATGAGGAGTTTTTGATCCTAACCTAGCAATAAATATTGTCTTGCATAATGATCTTACAGCCATTCTCTATTATTTGTCCTAGGCTTAATATATTGCCTTTTAAACTGGGAATGTAGTAAACACTAGGAATCACCTTTTGTTCCTTGTTTTTATATTCCAGCAATACGGAGCCTTTACCCTTAATCTCTACATATGACCCAACTCCAAAATGGACTCTTATTGAAATTTTCTCATTTATTTCCTTAAAGTGTGTCCTAAGTTCGATCATATGGTTGCTAGCACCATTATCTAAGTACCATAAGCTTTTATCTGAACTTATGTACTTCTTGGGTTCAATCTCCTTTTCATTTAAGAAGATTTTCTCTCCCATGTCTCCTTTTCCTTCAACTGCCATCAAGAGCATTGGTTCAACATCTTCTTGAACTAAATTGGATTGCTCGTGTCTCCTATTCTTTTCTTTGCAGTTTCTCTTGAAATGTCTAAGCTTGTTACAGTTGTAACACTTTACTTTACTTAAGTCCCTTTTCTGAAATTATTTTTCTTGAACTTATGTGAAGTTTTCTTATCATTGTTATATTGCTTGGGTTTTCCATCTTGGTTATCTTCAGATGATCTAAACTTCTCTTGTCCACCATTCTTATGACTTGTATTACTGTCATAATTTGTGAACATAAGTTTGTCCTGATTGTCACTAAGGTTTCCATCAAAGAGTTTTACTCTTTCCTCAAAGGCTTTTAACCTTCCAATTGTCTCATCTAGGGTTGTGTTTTCTAGATCAGAAAGATGTTCTATGGCTGCCACGATTTGTATAAACCTTCTGGGTACTGAACTTAATAGTTTTCGTACTAAGGTTTGTTGATCAAAAGTTGATCCTAAGCCACTAGCCCTTGTGAGAATACTATTGAGTTTTGCTGAGAAAACGTCAATACTATCATCTTCTTTCATCTTTAACATCTCAAATTCAGTTTTGAGAGTTTGTAGCCATGCTTTTTACACTCTATCTACACCTATGTGCCTAGTTTGTAGTGCTTCCCAAATTTCTTTCGCATTCTTACAACTAGCTACTTGCAAAATCATATCTTCTGGTAATGCTTGGTACATATATGCAGTTGTAGTCATATCTTTCTTTGTATCCAGTTCTTCATTACCCTTAGGTTCTATTAATTCCCACGGCCCATTTGCTTTTAGTATGGTTTTTATACGTAGAGCCCATACTGTATAATTTGTAGGTTTTAAAACGGGACATTGGAATTGGGAAAACGATGTAACCTCTTTGTGAATTATAATTTCCTTGTTTGTGTCTCCAATCATTTTGTCTAGAAACTGTTCCTAACTCTATTAGGAATTATAAATTAGGAATCTAGGAAATCTTATAAATTATACTAGGAATCAAAAGCAAAATTTCTAATCTTATCTATGTATAATAAGACTAAAAATTATAAAAGTTCAGATTTTAGTTTAGAATATAAAACCCGAATTTTGCGATTCCTCCACGATATACGATTTTCTTTCGGTAGGAACACCCGAATGTGTTCACTTCCTTCCTTGTACAATCAACCAAACGTTCCCTTTGATGTTTCTTCCTTTTTTGCCCTATTTTTTTCGAACCAAAAATCAAAAAACTTTTCATTTGTTTTTTTTCTCGAAGCAGTAAACACAAAAAATATGTTCACCTCTCTTATTTCTTTTTCGAACCAGCAAACAACACCAACCCTAATGTTTCTTTGTTTCTCCTGTCTTCGTACCAACACAGAAACAAAAAACACTAGTTCTTTTCCTTTCGCCCTTTATCTCTTCGCCAAGGAACAAATGTTCCTTCTTCGTTTCTGCCTGAACCAAACAACAGTTTGCTGTGTTTCCTTTGGTTCCAAACTATTGCAGAAAACTTGACCCCAACTCCTTCGATCTTGTGTCGCAAAAACAAAACAGGCTCTGATGCCAATTTGTTGCCCAGCGGAGTTTTTATCAATCGAAACAAATAAGTAAAGCAAAACAAATAACTAAATACGATTTGTATTAATAACGATTTGGTTTTACAATGTATTTGTACAATTCTGATATATCTAACTGAGATCATTCGACCCCTATTTATACTTGGTGAAACGACACCCTTGTGCCTGCAGTATTCCTCCAAACGTTGTGATGTTTATGAGTTGTGTCGCTTCACACATAAAATAACCGTCATTCAGTTTCTAGGTTTAATATTAACCTATTTGGTCCTTGTGTCTTTCGACTTGTACACGCAGCCCCTTGTAGTTCACTTAGGGACGAGATTATGCCAACATTGGACCATATTCAGTTCAAATTTGTTTACCACTTGAACATTAAATCCTCAATAGGTATTTGGACGCACAATGCTAAGGAAAGTTTAATCTCACTCTGTAAAGCCATACTAAGGAAAGTTAACTGTTGAGAACAGATAACAAATACATAAATTTATCACGTTCTTTAGGAACTAAATTCTCCGCATATGAATTGATCACGAAAATCATTCACTATTTTTAACTGAAGATATCATTCAGTACTAGACAAGAGTAAACATTAAGCATTGTTTGAACACGAAAAGTGTAAATCATTAGATCAAGGAATTCTATTATATGTTTTGTAATTTGTTAATACAAATAAGCCGTAAAAACGTTTATTTATATTTTACGATCTTCCAATGTTTTGTCGATAACAAACGTAAAATCATTTTAACAAAACAAATAAAATACGTAAATGGTTTGAGCAAATAGTTTTCTAACACACTTACGTTTTCACATAAAACACTAAAACAAGTATAAGTGATTTTATGATTTAACAATACATATGTACAACAACTAGTGTTTACATATTGGGCAAATATATACATAACTAATATGTATTATAAATGGGTAAAAACTACAACCCATGGTATTGACCCATACCCATTTGACTAGGTGCATTGCACCCATTAGGTACATTGTATCTAATAAAATACCCATGGATCAACGCATAACCCATGACCCATGACCCATAACAAAAATACCCATGGGCAAAGAGGAGCGTCCCACAGATCCCTAGCTTTACACTAGATGGATCCCTTGTGGGAGGGATCCGTGGGATCTGGGGAATAGTAAGCATTTCTCCTTTATAAATAGTCAGCCATTTCTTCCTTTTGGCTCACCACTTCCTCACATATTTTCTCTTTGAGTTATAAACTATCTAACCTCAGATCCAAGTGATCTATGTATGTAGGTTTGTTTTTGTGTGATTCTCTAGGTTCCTCTTAAAGGCGAGATCACCATCTTTTGAAGATGAGCAAGCTCAAGTCTATGAGTTGCCATGCTTCGTTATCATCAAGACTACTGAGGTTCTCTTGTTCATAGTTCACTTCCTTGTCATAAGAAGTGTAGTGTTGAAGACATTAGTGAAAGATGTCTAAAGGGTCAAGACGAAGACATTAGTAAAAGTGTCGAATGTCTAAATTAGAAGCACAAGTGAAGGGTGCTTAGAAGTCAAGACTAGAGGCATTAGTGAAGGGTGCCTAGAAGTCAAGACACAAGACATTAGTGAAGGGTGTCTTGAAGATCGAGTCAAAGGCATTAGTGAAAGGTGCCTAAGGTGTACATTTTGATATGGTGTGATTCGATGTACCAGATAGATTAGCATTAGATCCAAGGATATTGATATCCTTGATGGTGTTGTAATAAGGAGTTGGTCTCCTTTGGGGTTTAGGTGTCGTGTAGTGTTGGGTAGTAGTTCGTCCATTGTAATGGAACTCGGTATTTAGCCTAGTACCGGATAAAGGGTAGGCGACATTGTGATAGGTGTGGTTCACCTTGGTGTAAAGAACCCGGTGGTTAGCCTAGTATCGGAAAAAGGGTAGGTGACGTTGTGAAGGTTTCTCCACCATACGGAGTCGGTGTTGTGTAGTGATTACGAACTCTCGAGTAGGTGACTCGAGGTATGAGTAGGCAAGGAAGGTGTCCTTGTAGCCGAACCACTATAAATACTCGCGTTGTGGTTTTGTGCTTCTACTCTTTATCTTTTCATTACATATTTATATTTCTATATGTTTGTTTATCAACATCCAACCCACACACAAAATAAATTGACATAAGTTGATCTAAATAGTTTAAAACAAAGTTTTAATTGGAAAACTATTCAACCCCCCCCCCCCTTCTAGTTTTCCACAATTGGCATCAGAGCTTCGTTACCAAGTTTCTTGAAGTATATTGTACTTTAAAAACTTGATACGATCCATGGTTAATTGAAAACTACAAATAAGGTTTTTCATAAAAACAAATACCATGTCTTTTACAACTCTTTGTTTTGGATGTTGATTAGATGACAACATTTTTCTTACTATTTATTCTTCATTTAATTGCACTAATCCTCTTTGTCACGTTGTGTTAAAGCTCATACCTACCAAGCCATAGGAATCGCTTGGTAACAAGAATATCTTCCCTAAGAAGGTATCTTAAACACAAAGGAGCCGGAATTGTCTACTGACATTTGTTGTGTCATTTGTAAAGACATTCCTAAGTGCATTAGAGGTATGACTTTCTACTTATCTCTAAATGACATCATCTTGATAAATAAGTATGCTTACATAGGTATTTATATGATTATCTTTTGTGCATATACATGTATTACATGTAGCTTCATTAGGAAGCCTTTCTCAGATACTTGTTATTTTTTCGTCTAAAGTCGTGGTTTATAAAACTTGTGTTTTATTTCATTTAAACCAAAAATCATATCCTTCTAATAATAAAACAAAACACAAATCTCAAAAATTCCTCTTTCCCCATAAATAAACCCTCCGTCGTCCATTCTATCAAATCCCCACTTTTTCAAATCTTTCACTTTCAAAAATTACCTCTCATTCAAAACTTCATCTTCCTCTTCATCTCATCTCATCTCAAATCAAAGCCAAGAAGGTCCGTAATCAACATGGTTTACATCGCTCTTGTGCTCATCGCCTTAACGCTCATCGCTCTTGTGTTCCCTATGATGAAGTTCTCATACGAAGACATGTACTTTGTGTTGTTAATCTACATTGGGGTTATATACCCAATCCTTTGTATCATTCTTAGCATTGAAATGAAATATTACTAGTATTCTAGCTTATCTAAGGTTATTATGTGTTTGTCATTTCTTTTAATCTTTCGTATTCTTTCGTGATACATTAGAAACCATTTATGCATGCTAAAAGAAAATGTAGGCTAATACACATATCTTGGTATAAAACTATGAGATCTAAAAATCTAGGTTTTTATCAAAAATCTATTTATGTTACTACATATCCACGGATCCCGGTAGGTATACTAGCCGGATCCTTTTTGAAAGAGAACCGTGGGAACCGTCCTCCTGGATAACAGTTTTCTTCTTTCATGCAAAATAAAAACCGGTTTCTTCCTAAAAGAAATGATCCACTAGAGTGTCAAACATTAACTGAGTTAATTATCATTGTTAATAAAAATCTAGTAAAAATGTTAGGTAATCATCATTTTGCTCATGATACGTCACATCCTATTAACTCATCTTTTCTATAGGTTTCGCAATGTTACATGAGTATGAGTTCGATTCTTCACTCACTTATGTCTACATTCCTAACATCTCTCTTGAGCCCAACACACTTGGCAATCATGTCCGTGGGTTCAATAATCTCCAAACTCGTCACTTTCATGAAGGACGTATTGTCGACACTCCTCTACGATACGAAGAAGGTATCAACGCCTCCTTCCGAACCATAGGACTAGAATGTCTTCTCGAAATTAACGAGAAAATATGTCCAAGGTTTGTATTGGAATTCTTCCGTCAAGTTGAACTCGTTCTTTACGAGGATCGCTCTCTATCTCTTTGGTTTTGGATCAAAATCCAAAAGTGTAGGACCTAATATCTATCAACTCTATCACACTAACTCTAATATGAAGCTCGGAAATGGTGACTTGAACATATATATGGGGCGTATGATATATAAGAGAAAGATGAAAACATGAGGTTTATTCCATATGAAAAACACACACTACACACTCAAGCACACTCACCAAATGACTAGGTGTGTGCCTTTTATACTTATTACATGAAAGCCTTATGGGCTTTGGATGGGCTTTGTTAAGTTTGTGGATTGGGCTTACATTATAACTTGACTAAACATAGCATAACTATTAACCGGTTAGCTTGGCCCAATCCACGAGCCCAATGACTATTCTATTACAATATCTAACACACGTTACAAAGTTCCTAAACGTGAATGACCATCACTTTTATTAAATAATGTTAAGGCTAACAATCTCCCCCTAAGGGGTGGTCATTCAAAAGATGCTCCACTTGATCAGGTCTTTAATTTTCTTGAGCTTCAACTTTGTGTGTTGATATAGAATAGTATTGATTCTTTGTTCCTTCATGCTTTGTGATCAATTAATGTGATTGTCTGCCATTGTCAACTTCGTTGGTTAGGTGTCTCCACGTCTTTCTCCACCATGCTCACACTTCTATTTAACTTTGATGTTTCATTGTTGTGAAGTTCTCTAGTCTGTAAACTTTGTAGATTCTTTGACATTGACGAAGAATCATCTTTAACTTTGCGTAGCCTTTGATTTTGATGAGAACTTCATTTGTGATGTGGTTGATATGAGTATGTGGAGAATCTGCACGATCAATCCGCTCCGGAGCTTCCATAAGAAGAAAACATAAAAACAGGTTAGTAATAAGCGGATTCCGGCACTTACAAGTTTGAACTTCGAGGGTGTTAACAGCATAGTGTGAAAACACGACTCTAATTCTCAAAAAGGCCGTTCCTGAACTGGATTCCCACAAGTGAGATAACGCGATATACCAAAGTACATCTATAGTTCAGATGAGTCGCTGAGGTACACCGAAGAATCACCCCACGATTGTAGACCGTTTGAGACACACTAAGCGTAATCCACGAGGAGTTACCGAAGTGACCTGCTGTCAGGGCTGCTTGATGTTGACCCTGGCAGGAGTTTCCATTCAATCATTGAAGATCACAGATGTGAAACTTCTCATAAATGTTCTGGCAGATTGCTAAGATCTGCGTAGGACTCTAGAATATATCACTTGTGTCCTTATTGATGAACAACAAGCGATGTCATGTCAAGTGTTCCTATGAGATCTTTTGATGAATCTCGTGGCTCTAGACTCAATAGTGCATTTTGGTTTTCCTGAGCGGAGACTAGGGAGACGGTCTCCTTCTTCAATACCAACGATCTCTAAGAGAAAGTCGATAGATTATGTAGGGTTCGCAGTGAGAATGAAACAAATCCTTTTAAGAGGAATTGAGTGGCAAGAAGGTTTAGTGCAGTGCGTCACTGGGTCCATGACGTCTTTGTCTTCAATACCAGTGTCAACTTAGTGACAACCAGTAGCATATGAATTGAACCCGGTTTCTGCCCTAAGGTTGATTATGGAGGGCTATTTCTTTTCACCCTTTTTCATTACATTTCTTTTTAATTCTTCAACCCCTTCTTTCTCCTTTCTCACATTTATCCTTTTTTCAATCACACCTAAGGACTTCTAATACAATCTATTTGGTGATGTCCTTGGGTAGATCCCTCTGGCTCTGGCGGATCATAGGACAGATTTTCCTATCCTTAGACACCTTATAACTCCATGACTGTCCTATTGTTGCCATAAAACCATTTTCTTGAAAATCTCTCAAAGTGTTTATGATTATCAAAACATTTTGTTATCACCTTGAGAGTTTTGATTTTCAGAAATACTCCCCCTTCACATGTGCTTATATTTTTTTGGAAGAAATCTGCACAGTGAGGGTAGAGTTTGCACTTTTTGAATTGATCGGCTCATGATAGACAATTCCCCACGAGACACGGTTACGTTGCTTAGTTAAAGAGTTCCATTGTCAGTTTTTAGGTGACAACTAGCTCTAGTAACTAACTTGAAGTTGTAAACACTCCTTGAAAAGGAGGTTAGACCCATGAAAGTGCATGTCTATCACAAGTTTCTCGAGATGGTACATTTACTGACTTAGATTTCCCGTCAATTCATTGGTTTCACCTGAGTCGAGCTCTTTTGAGATTCAAACACCGATCATTAAACTTTTTGATCACATTTTAATCACGCCTTCTCCACCTCAAAAATAGCATATTCGTGATATTTTTGATATCAACGGATTAAACAACATTTTTAGAATCTTTTGGGGAGAAAAACGGATTTGATTTAAGCATGAATTTGGAGCATTTTGGTTTTATACTCCCCCTTTAATAAAGCATAATCAATTAAAGGGTTTTAGAGGGAGTTATCTTGAGCACAAAATATTTTGAAAGATTTTGAAAATCTTTTTGAACAATCTTGAAAAGGTGCTCAAGATGATGATGATTTCTCACATTTTTTAATGTAGTGCACTGAAGCGTACACTAGATTTTTTCTTTAAAAGCACGAGTTTTGATTTGAAAATAATCAAAAGTCATCATTTTTGTCCGGGTTCCGTACTGAAGTATACGAAAGCCATAGTGAAAGAAATTTTTGAGAAACGACATGTTTTAGAAAACATTAAAGAACTCTCGCTCAAGCATCTGTACATACCCATATCATTGTTGAATGACATTTCTGGAAACGTACAGAATATCGATTATACAAGAGACATGTCGTGAGAAGAATATTTTTGGATTTTTGATTTTATATTGTTTTTGTAATTTTGAAAGTTTTATATTTTTATATTTTGCTTTTGTTGGTTTTTCAAATTTTGTATTTTGTTTTTCAAAAATATTTACAGAGAGCTTTTTGGAAAATCATTTTCAAGAAGATTCGAGAAGACGTTCTAACTCCTCAGGGGTTAGGCTTCGCATTCCAATTCGTCAAACTAAATCGTTAAACCTTTCTTTTGGAAGGGCTTTAGTAAATAGATCGGTGAGTTGGTAATCAGTCTTCCCGAAGAATAATTCAACAGTACCATCTTCGACGTGCTCTTTGATGAAGTGATAGAGGACTCTGATATGCTTAGTCTTTGAGTGATGAACAGGATTGCATGATATGGCTATGGCACTTTTCGAGTCACAATACATAGGTATTTTATCGAAAGTAAAGCCATAATCTGTGAGTTGTGTTCTCATCCATAGAACTTGAGCACAACACGCAGATAGAGACACATATTCAGCTTCAGCAGTTTAAAATGCAGTGCAATCTTGTTTCTTTGAAGACCAGTTGACTAACTTTTCACCCCAAAATTGTGCTCCTCCTGATGTACTTTTTGCTATAACTTGATCACCTGCGTGGTCCGCATCTGAAAAGGCAATTAGATCAAATCCGGATTCCTTCAGATACCAAAGTCCCATGTGAATGGATGTCTTCAGGTACCGGAAGATCCTTTTAACCTCTTTGAGGTGCAGTTCGGTAGGCTTTTCCTGAAACCTTGCTAATAAGCAAAGCAAAAGAATAATGGGTCGACTAGCAGTGAGATACATGAGAGAACCAATCATGCTCTGATATTTCTTCGGATCAATAGGTTTCCCAAACAAATCGGCTCCAATTTTTTGTGAAGTTACCATTGGTGTTCCGACCGAATCACAATTATCCATACCATGATTTTTCAAAATCTCAGTTGTGTATTTAGCTTGATTTATAAAAATTCCACGAGGGGACTGATGTATTTGTAAACCAAGAAAGAATTTTAGTTCCCCCATCATGGACATTTCAAATTTTCTTTTCATGAGATTTTCAAAATGTTTTGAAAGATTCGGATTAGTGGACCCAAAGATGATGTCGTCCACATAAATCTGAACAATCAAAATGTCATTTTTGCATTTTTGTGTAAACAAGGTAGGATCAACTGTTCCTTTGGTGAAATTCTTTTGGATAAGGAAAGAGGACAGTTTGTCATACCACGCTCTCGGAGCTTGTTTCAAACCATAGATTGCCTTTTTGAGTTTGTAGATGTAGTCTGGATGTTCCATGTCTATGAAGCCTTCTGGCTGACTCACATATACTTCTTCTTTCAGAGTTCCATTCAAGAACGCGGTCTTAATGTCCATCTGATAAACCATGATGTTTTTGTGAGCTGCATAGGCTAAGAAAATCCTGACTGCCTCAAGTGTAGCTACCGGCGCGAATGACTCTTCAAAGTCTATTCCTTCTTCCTGTCTGTATCCTTTGGCCACAAGACGAGCTTTGTTGCGAATAACAGTCATTTCTTCATCCCTTTTGTTCTTCCATAACCATTTGAGATCAATGACGCGAACGTCAATTGGTCTTGGAACCATATCCCAAGAGTCATGTAAACGGTATTGGAGAAGTTCCTCCTGCATCGCTTCTATCCATGCTGGTTCTGCCATTGCCTCTCGAATGTTCTTTGGCTCTATATTGCTAATTGAGCAAAGGTAAATGCACAATTCGCAGTCTGTGGCAAGTTGGCGTCTCGTCTGAATTGGCCTTGAACGTTCACCAATAACTTGTTCAATTGGATGGTCTTTTGTCCACTTCAAAGTAGAAGGATACCGTTGGTTAAACGAGTGCGAGTTAGATGGTTCTCGTAAGCTTGAATATGATTCAGCTGATTCCATAGCAAACGGGTTTTCAAATAAGTCTTCATCTAACGTTGCATTGTTTCGGTTTTGTGAAGGTTCTCCTTGAAATGATATGTTTTGGTTTTGCTCATCAAATGCTGGTATAACTGTTTCTAGAATTGGAGTTGCTAGAGTAGATGTAGATGATGTTGATGGAGTTGGTGCATTGGTTTCGACTGTTGTAGATGCATCTTCTGTTGGTGGTGGTGGTAGATGATTTTGAGCGGGTGCAGCGGAATGATGGTTTGATGCATTTGTCGACATTCCACCATAGTATTCATCGAACATTAACTCGAAGAAATTCTCCCATTCTTGTTCTTTAGGTTTTTCAAATGAAGTTGATTGAGCTCTTTGATGTACGAGTCCACACGGATGTGTCCAGAAGTCTGCAGGTTAGGTGCGGGTCCTAATCTGTTTTGATTAGAAGCCATCGGATTAAGCGCGGGTTCTAGAGCCAGTCTCTCAGAAGCCATCTGTGAAAGTTCATCAAAATTCACATTCATCGTCTCCTTGATCCTCCTAGTTCTTCTGTTATACACCCTGAATGCCCTCGAGTTATCTGAGTATCCAATGAAGATTCCAATATCACCTTTAGCTTTCAGTTTTCCTAGATCTTCTCTATCATTTGTTGGATAGCATAGAGCACCAAACACGTGAAGGTAAGAGATGTCAGGTTTTCTGTTGTTCACAAGCTCATATGGGGTTTTATTGAATCTTGGATGGATTAGGGATCGGTTCTGAGTGAAACAAGCAGTGGCAACAGCATCAGCCCATAAAAAGTACGGTGCACTAGAATAAATTAGCATTGTGCGAGCAGCTTCCACAAGAGTTCTATTTCTTCTTTCAACTACCCCATTTTGCTGTGGAGTTCTAACAACTAATGTCTGGTGAGTGATTCCAACATCTTCAAAATAAGTTCTTAACTCCTGATTGGTAAATTCTGTGCCGTTGTCTGTTCTTACAATCCTTACTGGGGCTTGAAGAAGTACTTGAATACGCTTCAGAAAGGTGATGATGATGCCTGGTGCTTCGTCTTTTGACCTCAGAAACTTAACCCATGTATATCTTGAATAATCATCGACGATAACAAGAATATACTTTTTCCCATTAATGCTTTCAACTCTCATTGGGCCACATAAGTCCATGTGCAACATATGTAACTTTGCTTCCGAACTGGGTACGGGTTTAGGTTTATATGATGCTCTTTTGCTTTTTCCTTGTTCGCATGATGGACATAAGTGATCCTTGGTGTATTTGAACTTTGGAAGTCCGTTGACGATGTTGTCTTTGGCAAGTTTGTTGATAGTGTCAAAATTGAGATGGGATAGCCTTCTATGCCACAACCAGGACTTTGTTCCAGATGCTCGTGTCATAAGACATATTGGTGATGAAGAGGCCATTTGATTTATGTCGATAGCATACAAGTTTGTATCACGATTCCAAGTTAAGAGATCAGTGCCATCCAAGTTTCTAACGAAGAATGAATTTCTCCTTAAATGCAACCTCTAAATATGCATCACAGAACTGCCCGACTGAAAACAAATTGTGTCCCAACCCTTCAACATAGTAAACCCGAGTGATCAAATAATTTCCAAAAGGTAGATCTCCATAACCCATGATAGCTGCTACATGATCATTTCCAAAATGTACGGTTCCCATGAATTTCCAGACGAAATTGATCAGTAGCTTCAGATTCCCGGTCATGTGCTTGGAGCAACCCGAGTCGACGATCCAAAGACATATTTCGATAACCTGCCAATAACAGAAGAAGAAGATTTTGGAAACCGTTTTGATTTTGGTTCCTTTGGGTTAGAGGTAAAATCCTGATCACACTCAAAGAAGTTTTCTACAGTGTATTCTGGTTTATCACTCATTGTACCATTCTGGAGTGTGAAAGTTCTACCCGTGGGTTTCCAAATGTCATCCCTAAAGTAAACATTATGGTTCCTGTCAGTAGTGTAAAGCCTAAGTTTCGCAACTAGTCTTCCTATTCGTTTAGCATAAGTTCTTTTTGGAACGTTCTTCTTAACAGGCTTATCATTCACATTCTTAGAAACACAATCATCTTGAACATTAATTAAAGATTTCTTGCAAGTTAAACAAAGAGATTCAACACATTCATTAGACTTAGCAAGTTTCATAGGTTCAGTACATTCAGATGAAATGTCTTTCTTATTCAAAAGCGGTAAATTCCTAGGGTGTTCTTCTACTTTCTTCTCTTTATTCAAGCTACTACTCTTAGAGGCACGCGAGACTCTATTGTTCCTTGTATTGCTCTTAGGCTTTAGTCAGCTGCTCCTAGAGGTGCTTTCTAGTCCTGTAGAAGGTAAGGCACACGCATTAGGATTCACATTTTTATCTAGAGAAGTGGTTTCAGCTTTCCTAGTCTCTTTAGAGTGCTTTTCTAAACTTATGTCGTTTGTTCCATATGGTTTAGATGTGGAGGCAGACGCAGTATTGGTACTCATCTTAAAAAGGCCAGGTGCTAAAACTATTGGTTTCTCGATAACCGCTTTTCCTTTTTCAACATTTTGTTTAGGCAGGGCAGGTGGAGTGACTGGTTTTGATGAAACATTTTTCTCATTGACTTTTGGAGGAGGCAGAGAAACAGACATTTTTGGTTTGAAAACCGGTTTGGGAACATTTGCTTTCTCCTCAGTCAATGGTTTTGTAATCTCAGTATCCACTGCCTTTCCTTTTTGACATTCCATCTGAGCCCTCAAATGATCATTTTTCACTTTCATGTCATTGTAGGCACGCTCATACGATAGTTTGTCATATTTGCATTCCTCATATTTTCGATCAAGTTGTTTAAAATACGATACATTTTCTTTTTCAAGTTTTTCAAGAGCTTTTTCATATTTAAAAACAATTTAGGAGGTATCAGACTGGAGTCTTTCATGATCTTCAACAGAATATGTTTGTAAAATAATGGACATAATATCGGTACACAGAACATCTTCGAAGAGAGAATCATTCAAATTTTCCAAAACTTTGTTGTGTTCAAAACTTTCATTAGCTTTCTTTACCAGGGATTTATGGTCCTTGACAAAGTCACATGTTTCTTCTAAAAATGCTTGTTCAAAATGTATTACCCTCAAGATGATGTTATTTAGCGGAGTGACAATCTGAGTTTCAAAAACCTTTTTCATTTCATCATCAAAACTAGAAAACCAGTTGTTAGTACTGATGTTTATTTTCGATTTAACAATTTGTTGAAGTTGCCCAATTCTAGTCTTAACATCATCTAGAATGCTTCTAGCATCACTTGTGTTAAAAGGATTGTTTGAAGACATTTGTTCTATGTTCGAAAGAGATTTGGAAACAACTACGGGTTCTGAAACTGGTTTTGAAACGGGTTTAGAAACTAATTTTGAAACTGATTTTGACTCTTTGTTTGAAACACTTGGTGTGATGGAAAACTTTGACTGTTCTTTTTGAGAGACAAAAGAAATACCATTAATTTTGTTCCATTTGTTATAATCAATTGGTTTGATTTCTGGATTCTTTTGTTTCATTTTTGATCTACTCTCATCAGCTAGTTCTAATGTTTCATGAGAATCACAAACATTTATGGGTTCATGCAAAGGTTTTCCATTATTCAACACATTCTGATTTTTCTGAGCTGTCTTGAGGAAACAAGGAGGTTTGTTACCCAGAGCCATTTTTTGAGTTGTATGAAAATATGGATTTATTTGATTAATTAGCATATTGGATGATTTGGCTGAATGACCCGTTGTAACAAGCAAATTTTCCAATTTTTTTATCTTTTCATTATTATCAAGAATTTCAGCAAGAAGAGAATCTTCTCGTTTTGAAAAATCAGCAATCAACTGTTTCTTCTCTTTTTCATGATCAGAATTAGTTGCTTGTTGTTTCGAAAGATGGTTTTGAAGATCAGAAATTTCCTCGTTTAAAGATTTTATTTTCAAGTTCAAATTAACATCAAGCGTGTTATACTTGATTTGCAATTGTTTTTCTCTTAAAACGGAATCTCGATAACCAATTTCTAGTTCTGACTCTTTGTTTTTGTGAAATTCAAAGGCTTTTGCATTCTCCTTGTACCTCTCAAGCTCAGCGGTCAATTTATCATTCGCGGCCTTAACTTCGCGATTGACCGTTTTAACTTTCTCAATTTCAATGCCACAATTATTGATTAATGTTTCAAATAAGCACGTGTTTCCTCATCAGCTCTCCAAGATTTTGTGCCACAAAGCCTCCACGAGGATCCACATCTGGATTTTCAGAGTTAGTATTGCTACAACTCGGATTGTCCAAGTATGTATCATAGGTAGGTGCCGGTGTCACAGAATCTTTGTTCGTTATGAGTAAACACATCAAATATGACATTTTTATAGCAAGGATCAGTGATTGGTACCTCAGATACTGCATTGGCGTCATAAACAGGAGGTGTGTCAGAGTCAGTGTCGTACTTAGCCTCCTGAAGATTTGCCATGAAGATGCAGTTCGCATTGATGTCCTCTTGGTCTTCCAATTCATCCATAATAGCCACAAAGTCATGTTCCTCAGCACTCAACTGCATCCCTGCTTCTGCCTTTTGTACCAACAGCAATGCTTTCTGAAGATACACAGAATCCTTCTTTTTCGGCTTAGTCGGACAATTCCTTGCAATGTGACCCACTCCTTGACAATTGTAACACGTAACCCGATTAACCTGATTCACATTTCCATAATTCCCAACGACTGGAGCTCCAACATTCCCATTCGGATTACCCATCGCTCGCTCTTTTCACAACATTCACCCATTCGTGATTACCAACATGCCGTGACCCATCCGATTACCCTGAGCATCGAACCGCCTGATTTCCTGCATATTGACCCGTATTCTGCATATTCTGATTGCCCATTTGAAATCCAGTAGCATATCCCTGTTGATTCCCAATAACTCCAACCACTTGTCCTTGATGACCCATATTCAAACCTGGTTGAGCAATTTGTCTGCATAAGAGTGTTTGAAGAAATCCTTTGGTTGTTGTTAGTTGGAGTGGAATAATAGCCCTTTGAATACTTTAGTCAAATAAGCGAATGCATTAGACAACGCCTCTGTTAGTTCAGCTTCAATATCGCGATTCCTATATCCCGTATTGTGGATACCGTTGTTGTTGAATGACTTGATGTTCTGTGGGTAGAATTGTTGTTGAGGGATGATCAGTGGTGGTGGTGGAATGTATTGCTGCATGTTGTTGTTGTTGGTGGAAGATGATGAAGAAGGTTGTTGTTGTGTGTTACCGGAGTTTGTGTCTTTGCAATTAGTGCCAAGGGATCATGATTCTTTGCCATTCTTTCTTTCCTAACTTCATTGGCTTCAGCTTGGTTTTGTTTCAGAAAATCGTAGAGTTGATCAAAATTCACTTGATGTAAGTCCTTTGTTTGGTTGACAATAGTGACATAGCGTCCCCATTCTTCTTGAAGATTGTTAATGAATTTGATGTTACTCACGCTATTTCTGGGTGTCAATTTGTTCCTGATAAGCTCATTCATCAAAGTGCAAAACCTTCCATAGTAAGATTCAATGGATTCTCCTGGAGTAGATGTAAACTTCTCCCATTCAGTTAGCAGCTTGTTCTCCATGTCTTGTTGACCAATTTATGTTCCATAACATAGCCGTCTAACACGTACCCACATATCATAAGCATTTTCACAGCTATCAACAAGAAAAGATGTCTCTTGGTAATCCCATTGATAATGTGAATTGCCATGTCATCTGCTTCGATCCGCTTCTTATCCTCGTCGGTGTATTCTGATTCATCTTGATCACGAAAAGATGGTGGGACGGAGGTGTTACATTAGAATTCCGGGTCTTGGACTTGTCGAGGCTTGAAGGGTCCATTCCTAATGGATTGAATCATCAGTTTTCCATTAGGTTTGGTTTTGATGTAGCAGAGCATTCGACTTGTCCATTGAAGATATCCACCTTTTCCAAAGATAGAGGACGGTTTTCAGCACCGGCTGCATGAATGTCTTGTTGAGTAGCCATTGATGAAGTATTAGTGATAAAGTTGACGTAGGATCGATTCAACGATAAAGGAGTAGTGATTGATGAAGATTAAGTACAGTTATTGTAGTGAAAACTTGGTGAAAATTTGGTCCGACAACTTAAAAACCTCAATAACTTCTATTCGGAGGGGATTTAGGCCTAGAAGGTTGACCTTTAGTTTATTCGGCGTGCTATTCTCCTCGTTCTCACGATCGTTTTAATGGGTAGAACGCTGAAAACGGAGTTACGGTTCAAAAGTTATGATCGTTTGAAGTTTTGATGAGAAAAGTCAACAAACCGCACTGAGAAAAGTCAACAACTCGCAACCTGGACAACACGCTTAAACGACAACTCGCTTAATGCAACTCGGATAAATGACAAGTCGCATATAAGACAACTCGCATAAGGAGACAACTAGCTAAATAGCTAAGTCGCATAAAATCAACTCGCATAAAGAGACAACTCGCTAAATAGCCAAGTCGCATAAAATAAACTCGCTTAGAACCCAACTCGCTTAAGCTACCAACTCGCTCCCAGTACAGGTCACTTTCACAGTTTGTCTTATTACACTTTTCACTCAACTCGCTCAGTACTTTTTCCACTCAAATCGCTCAAAAACACAACACGCATAGAAGAGAGTTGACAACTCGCTAAGTAGAAAAAGTGACTTTTAACTCGTATAACTCCCAAATGATCCAATAAACGTACGATTTAACCAATATAAACAATAAACTAATCGATTATAACTACCTTAAGCCTAAAAGTACAAACTTTAAGCTAAGAGAAGCAAAAAAAAACCGAATGTTCTAATGCTTTTCACCACAAATTCAAATCAAAAACACTCCTAGATCATTGTTTGGCGATTGATACCACTTGTAGGACCTAATATCTATCAACTCTATCACACTAACTCTAATATGAAGCTCGGAAATGGTGACTTGAACATGTATATGGGGCGTGTGATATATAAGAGAAAGATGAAAACATGAGGTTTATTCCATATGAAAAACACACACTACACACTCAAGCACACTCACCAAATGACTAGGTGTGTGCCTTTTATACTTATTACATAAAAACCTTATGGGCTTTGGATGGGCTTTGTTAAGTTTGTGGATTGGGCTTACATTATAACTTGACTAAACATAGCATAACTATTAACCAGTTAGCTTGGCCCAATCCACGAGCCCAATGACTATTCTATTACAATATCTAACACACTTTACAAAGTTCCTAAACGTGAATGACCATCACTTTTATTAAATAATGTTAAGGCTAACAAAAAGTTTTCTCTAACCCTTGGGCAATTTGCTCACATCCTCCGAATTCCAAATTTTGGACAATGTGCCTTCACTGAAGATTGGTCTCTTGATTCTCTCTTCAACCATCGTGAAGAAAATAGTCCATATTGTTCACACATACCTTCTCCTCAAGACTTGACTCGCATGTTATGCAAACCTTGACCCTATCACTATGATCCAGACATTATCTATACAAAGGATATCCGAGACGAGTACAAGTCTCTTGCACTCATCCTCTGTGAAAATGTTTGGAGTCTTAAGGGAAATCGAGAAATCCTTCCCGCTTGTTGTGCTCACATAATGTATTGTTTGCTAACACAACAACCATACAATCTCGCCTACTTCTTCGCAAGGCGAATTGTAAATCTTCAAGGCTCCAAGAATAAACTAATCCCTTATGGAATGTTCTTGACACGCCTCTATCATCACATCATGTACTTCCACCCTCAATTTCAAAGTCCGTTGTAAGTACTTGTGAACAAGATGATGGAACCTCTAAACATATCTCTCATGAAGACTTTCTTCATTCCTGAATCGGCAAAGACCTATCAACCATTTGATGATCCATCTAGCGAAAACGCTCAAGGAACTTAGTCTTCTTTCAAATAGGATCAACCTCTAGTATCCATGCTTTATCAATGTAATCCAATTTCTTTCATGAAATAAAACATCTTACATTTGGTATCTCTATCACATTTAGTATTAGAACCTCTAGCTTGGAAATATGATGTTTTGTGAAAACTTTGCACACCTTGTATAAAGGAGATGTTTAGCAGGGAAACTGATCCCTAAGTTTGTGCTAGACGGATCCCTCTTATTAGGGAACCGTGGGATCCGGCAAACAGTAATGCAATTGCAATCATTATAATTCAAAACATGCCTTTAGATCACTTCACACTAAGCTAAACATAGTGTCTTAGGACCAATTAAGTCCCTATCAAGTTGAGTAAACATTTTCATACTCACGCATAACTCACTTAGATCACATTCAAGGTGATTGTAGATCTATCGTTTCATCAAAACTCATTACTCTTCCGCCATTATGCTCACACATAATTCTTCACATGTTAAAACATCTAGCTTTGGAAATCTTTCGAAATTGATTCTAATCATCCTTACCTCAAAATTTGATCAAAGTTGATCAAAATTTTGGTTTTTCCATCTTAAGCCTTTAGGATATCCTCCAAGACATTATCCTAACTTACTGATCTCTAGGATCATTTAGCTCCATTTGACACTCTCAAGTTTTTAGTGTCATCTTTGACAATCATTAGCTAGATCACTCATTGCCTTTGAACACTTACGTACCCTTTCATTTAAGATGCTTAGGAGGACTGAAACACTCAAGATGGTATAGGTTTTACACTTTAGGAACATCATCTTTATCCTTTCCTAGCAGCTAATAGCCGAATCCTTAGAATTAGCCTAGACGGATCCCTCAAAGGACGGAACCGTGGGATCCGGGTGACAGATTCATGTCAAATCTAGCTTAAACAATCATTTCAAGCCCATCTTGCTAAATTGAACACTCCATCTCATCTTAAATGAGTTCCTAGATCAGCTCAACTCTGAAGTTGACTCTTGTGCATGCTAATCATCACATTCCAAAGAAGTTTAGTGGCTTATGTCTTGAATGCAATTGCCAAATCCCTTGCTTTATAAACCACATTGTTAGGAGTCCCAAAGTCATCATCTTCATCCTCATTTTCAGCACTTAGAAACAATTGCAAACATCTTTGAATCATCTCATCATGAGGAAAGCTCCTAGTGGTATTTCATCCACCAAAGGGCCACCCAAGAAAATTGCTCGTGTTGTACACAAAATTTCCTCAACCGAATCATCTCCGGTTAAATACACAAATGGTAGGATCTCTCCTACAATCAAACCAATCCCTAAAAGGATATTTCCCACAAAACTACCTATGCCAAGCACAACGATACCTCCTAAACCAAACAATCCCATTTCCACTAAACCATCACCATTGGTACCGAGAGCTATATCATTTACTACTCCACTTTCATCACCACACCTCTACAATCTAGAGGATTTGCCTCCTAGGTCATCTCATCCTCCACCACCGGCAACATTCTCCTCATTAGGAAGAATAGTATAACAAAATCAAGGTGTTGAGTCAACACTAGCTCCGTCTTCCTTTTCTCCATCACCATGTAACAATCCCATTTGGATTATGAGAAATCATCAAAGTCAACCACCCGACCACATGGAAGTTGACACTTCTTTACCACCATTCTTAGTTATGCCATCCGCGAATACGCCTCCACCAATCCCTCCATCGTTTAAGGCTCCCCAACCCACTTCGCTTGATCAAGCAATTTTGTTCCTTCCACCACCACTACCTAGCCATGACAAAGATTGCTATCATTGTCAACGTGTTGAAATTTTGATACATGAAGTACGAGAAGATCAACGTTTCATGTTTTATCACCTCCTCGAACATTTCGACGAGATTAAACCTAAACAAACTTGAACTAGAGGATTTTATTGGTTTCCTAGTATCAAGCGTTACTTAGATAGTCTAGTAACTCAAAATCATGTAATCGGTCATTTTCTTAGAGTCTTGTACCTCATATCTCTAGCTTTATTAAATGAAATTACATGATATTTGTTTTAATTTTTCTGAGTATGTGATTATTGGTCTAATACATATCTCTTATTGATGCTAACATCTCTTGGTACATCACATTTGTTGAATTATGTCTTCAGACAGACGGATCCCTTAAAATTGCCTAGACGGATCCCTACAAGGAGGGAACCGTGGGATCCGTGTAACAGGAAACTCGTTTTCTACTAACTTGTGTCTTACTTGCAAGAAATTATGCATTATATATTTGTTTCCTAACATTTGTTTTGTATTTATTCAATTTACATATGAAGACTTTGACACCCTAAGAGCTAGGGGAGCTTTGTGTCAAAGCAATACATTGCAAATTCACTTGCAATATTAGAATTACATCTCATGACGTCCCTTTGCAAAGTTGCAATCATAAAGGGGGGCATTATCATCACCAAGACGAAACCATTTGCAAACAAGCATTGCAAATCATTAGATTAGTAGGTTTATCTACTTGACGCCCTCACAAAGGGATGGACTCGTCAAGGGGGAGTTAAGACGAGAACTCTTCCCGTCACTTGCTCTCTATTTCCTTCTTTTCACACGTTTTTCCTTAAAACATTGTGTTAGTGTCTTTTCAAAACGCACTTTTTGTTTCGACAAAAAGGGGGAGAAGAAAGTAAAAACTACAATTCAAACTTTTACGAATTTTAGCTTTTCCTTAAAATAATTTTATGTTTTGTCATCAACAAAAAGGGGGAGATTGTTAATACAAATAAGCCGTAAAAACGTTTATTTATATTTTACGATCTTCCAATGATTTGTCGATAACAAACGTAAAATCATTTTAACAAAACAAATAAAATACGTAAATGGTTTGAGCCAATAGTTTTCTAACACACTTAAGTTTTCACATAAAACACTAAAACAAGTATAAGTGATTTTATGATTTAGTAATACATATGTACAACAACTAGTGTTTGCATATTGGGTAAATATATACATAACTAGTATGTATTATAAATGGGTAAAAACTACAACCCATGGTATTGACCCATACCCATTTGACTAGGTGCATTGCACCCATTAGGTACATTTTTTCTAATAAAATACCCATGGATCAACCCATAACCCATGACCCATGACCCATGACCCATAACCAAAATACCCATGGCAAAGAGGAGCGTCCCACGGATCCCTAGCTTTACACTAGACGGATCCCTTGTGGGAGAGATCCGTGGGATCCGGGGAACAGTAAGCATTTCTCCTCTAGAAATACTCAGCCATTTCTTCCTTTTGGCTCACCACTTCCTCACATATTTTCTCTTTGAGTTATAAACTCTCTAACCTCAGATCCAAGTGATCTATGTATGTAGGTTTGTTTTTGTGTGATTCTCTAGGTTTCTCTTAAAGGCGAGATCACCATCTTTTGAAGACGAGCAAGCTCAAGTCCATGAGTTGCCATGCTTCGTTATCATCAAGACTACTGAGGTTCTCTTGTTGATAGTTATTTTCCTTCTCATAAGAAGTGTAGTGTTGAAGACGTTAGTGAAAGATGTCTAAAGGGTCAAGACGAAGACATTAGTAAAAGTGTCGAATGTCCAAATTAGAAGCACAAGTGAAGGGTGCTTAGAAGTCAAGACTAGAGGCATTAGTGAAGGGTGCCTAGAAGTCAAGACACAAGACATTAGTGAAGGGTGTCTCGAAGATCGAGTTAAAGGCATTAGTGAAAGGTGCCTAAGGTGTACATTCGATAAGGTGCCTAAGATTAGCATTAGATCCAAGGATATTGATATCCTTGATGGTGTTGTAATAAGGAGTTGGTCTCCTTTGGGGTTTAGGTGTCGTGTAGTGTTGGGCAGTAGTTCCTCCATTGTAATGGAACTCGGTACTTAGCCTAGTACCGGATAAAGGGTAGGCGACGTTGTGATAGGTGTGGTTCACCTTGGTGTAAAGAACCCGGTGGTTAGCCTAGTACCGGAAAAAGGGTAGGCGACGTTGTGAAGGTTTCTCCACCATAAGGAGTCGGTGTTGTGTAGTGATTACGAACTCTCGAGTAGGTGACTCGAGGAGTGGAGTAGGGCAAGGAAGGTGTCCTTGTAGCCGAACCACTATAAATACTCGTGTTGTGGTTTGTGCTTCTACTCTTTATCTTTTCATTACATATTTATATTTCTATATGTTTGTTTATCAACATCCAACACACACACAAAATAGATTGACATAAGTCGATCTAAATAGTTTAAAACAAAGTTTTAATTGGAAAACTATTCAACCCCCTTCTAGTTTTCCACATAATTGTTGGACAAAACCGCCAACAACCCGAAGCTCGATCGCCGAACACTAGATCGCGAGTTATGTTGAGCACAAGTAGCAATCACGAGAGACATGATATACTACAAAGAACCGACAAGAATATGCACACGATATACCCTCGTACCAAACCTTTATTAAAAACCTAATAAAGCTATTACAACGAGGAAGAAAAATGAATAAAACTAGCATTTGTACTTTGTAATTAGATTAGGTGTTAGACATAAACTAGGATTAGTTAGCTTGGAATGCAAGGCAAGCTAACGTTTCTACCCCCCTCATCTCTATAAATAGAGATGAGGAGGGATGCTAGTTATTCATTCTTCTTCCTCGTTGTAATAGCTTTTTTAGGTTGTTAATAAAGGTTTGGTACGAGGGTATATCATGTGCATATTCTTGTCGGTTCTTTGTAGTATATCATGCCTCTCGTGTTTGCTACGTGTGCTCGATACAACTCGCGATCTAGCGTTCCGCGATCGAGATTCGAGTTGTTGGCGGTTTTGTCCAGCAGTAATAACTAGGGTAAGTCGCATGGACGAAACCAGGGGGTGTCCCGGGGGGTTCTGGGTCCCCCGGGAAACCCATAGATATTTGTGTCGCAATGTTTATTTTGTTTAAAAACCTCGATTTTTCCCTAAAAATTATGTATCTAACTTATCAGTTATCAAACATAGGTGACATGAATAATGAATGTTGCTTTCATATCCTTTTTGAGCTACACTTAGAACTCTTATCAAACTCATGGTTTAAAAAAAACTGATATGTACACATGCTTTAATTATTTATATCATCTAATATTAATTTCAAGACACTAAAATTAGAAAAGTATGATAAGCACCTCTAGGAATGAGTATGTGTTAAACCCCAGACTTTTAAATTAGTTAAAGAACCAACAAACTAATAAAACCGAGAGGATAACAAAATCATTTATTTGGAAATAAAGTATCTTTGTCTGATATTTATTTGCAAGCTAATACACAAGTAATTTCGTAAAGAGAGTATTAAAATGGTTCAAGTATATATACTACGTCAACTTTTGTATCCCGAAAAAACACGATTCTATATGCACCCATCGTAGAACAGCTGATGAGTCCAGCTTCACTGCACATAGCGTCAAGTATTGCCGAATCGGTCGTTTAGACCAAGCTGCACTACAACAATCGTGACTTTCGCAGGCGAATTTTGTGACAACTCGTAATTTCAGGACATTTTACAAACTTTAAAAGTTTCACTATTTCATCATTTATCGTAAACTACGTTTAGGAGTATCAAATTCGCGTAACCTTAATGGTTTAGCTGCGAATTCATGAACATTTTACCGAGGACATTTCATATAGACTAGATTTAGTCCACACAACATTAATAACATCATTTCATATCAATATTATGCATGGGTTTGCATTTTACATTGAACGTTTATTTTCCTATTAAATAAACGCTATCGCGTAAACATTTATTTTGAATATTTATCCGACACTTCCAAAAATATTCCTAATATATTTTTATACTCATTTTAAGACTATAAAAATAATATTATGAGTTTACCCAGTGTTTTAAATTTATTTCGTATATAAATTGTTAAATTTATATAATTACGACGATTTTCTTAAATACGACACGATTATTATTATTTCACTCAAATTTTGCAAGAAATGTATTTTTACAATTTTTATGACCTCAATATATTTTACTTTGACCCGTTAAAATTTATTTTTAGCTAACGCTACCCTAAATGCTCAAATGTGTATACAAGTTACAACTTATATTTACTTAACTCACTTTACTTACACATTTTCATATATATAATAAATAATAAAAAAAAATTTATGTATTATTAAATACATACCCCCTTGTGTCGACAAGGGGGGAGGGTGATTCACCTAAGATATGCAAGATCTTTCACTTATATGTTTTTACACTCAATCTCTTACACATACATCAAATAATTTCAAAGTGTTAAAGTCAAGCATTTCTTTCTCTTTTTCCTCTCCAAAAAAACGGCCAACCACAAGGATAGAAGGAGATCATCAAACTTTCTCAAGTCAAGTTTTAACAATCTAGATACACTCTTTGTTTAGGTTTTGAAATAAAAACCTAGGGTGTTTAAGTTTAATCCTTTGTTCTTTTCACCTCATCAAGTTAACTTGTAAGCATTTCATATACATCATCATCTTTCCTATTTATTTCATATTCATTTCATTATATTTGAGCAAAACATGCAAGTCTTATGGATGTTTATACCACTTTTACATTGTTTTTAAGAGTTATAAATAAATAATCCATCCTATAATTACTCCTTGTTATATATTAGTTTTGGTGATGTCTAGGAACCCATGACACCCTAAGAAGGTGTATGGTAGGATTTGAATAGCTTCGAGTTGTTTTGATTTGGTTAGAATAGGTTTTGCGCGATAAAAACTCATTTCGACAACTATAATTAAGGGTCTGTTGGTATTTTGAAAATCTGGAAAATCCGACAGTTGGTAAAATATTTTGGGTTAGATATTTGGAAAATATACTTTAAAACGAAAACGTGGCCACTTGAACGGGTTAAAACGGAGCTATAACGAAGAAGTTATGCTATTTTCAAGTTTAACGACGAAACTATTTTCCGGAAAAACTGACCTGCTGTTACAAATCGTTGAACTGATAAAATTTTATAACAAACTGACCCTTGAATGTATTTTTACATGAAACTAGACTCAATTATCTTCGAAATGACGGGTGGCTCGACCCGTGATGACTTACGGTTAAAAAGATATGATTTTCTCAAGTTTGTTGTCCAAATTTGTTCTCCAAAAATTAGTTCTCCAAATTTCTTTTCAAGTTTGTTCTCCAAACGGGTCAAGAAATGACCATGTTGAGGGTCGTTTTTAACATAGATGGGATACTTTTTATAAAGAGATGTCTTCTAGTAAAAGTAAGTTCACCGAGCCTATCTTCCAAAATGTCCAACCGCTCAAGCTGGAGTTGTAACTAATAAAATACGGTACTCAAACTTTGCCGAAAGTTACCTTCAAGACACATTTTGGGTACAAGTACCCTACTTCACCTATGTTTTTCTCCATGATCGAGACCTCTATGATAAAAACTTAAACACTAAAACTTTGAGATAATGATACAAGCTTCCCAAAACCGTTGAGTTCGTTTCCTAACACTCGACGTGCACCATTTTACGACTAGCTTTTTGAGGCCGTTTAGTCACTTTCATGAAAATTTCAACGACATTATTTTACGACGAAAAGTTATAATTTCATCATAAATCATTAAATGACTATCGTAAGATATCATTTCAACGTAAATACTTGTAAAGTATTTTATAACATGACGAGAAGTCATAAACATATATTTCGATGATAAACATTATTTTCAAAGCGCATAAGTGGTATAGATTATATGTGGATTTGCATGCACGACATTGTTTCATGATTTACATTAGAACATATCATTCATAATAGGTCACGGTCGAGCTTGCTCCTCATTTCAAAGATTGCCATTATATCATCATTATCATTGCAACAAGGTGAGTTTTCATAGCCCCATTTATTCAAAGTTTTTACTTATTTCAAACCTACACGGGAGAATACATTGTACGTCATTTTATTACGATACCAAGTATATCAAATTCATTACATTGCTTAAGTTACCTCATTGCCGTTAAATGTCCCCATTTCATGAACATGAACCGTTAATTTCATAGAAGCGAGGGTGAGTGGATAGATCTATCGAGGGTGACACCTCCATCCGGTTGGCGGATTCCAACCGGACGGATGCATTTCATTTCTTAATCATTATTTGAGTTGTTTGGCAAACACTAGGGCGAACATCACCGAGCTTCGTGTCATGGACTTATAGCAATTGTATCATTTTTGTGGCGACATTGTCATACATAATATATACTTGTGGTAGTCGTATTTAACATTTTCAACAACTCTATGAACTCACTCAACCTTTGTGTTGACACTTTTAGCAATGTATTTTCGGGTAACTAAGGCATTCACTTCATGGCATGCATGTGGACATATCATAGAGTCATGGTGACGACGCGTCTCACATGGGATTTATACACTTTAAAAACATCGTTTGATTTGTACCAAACTTATTTTTCCGCACTTAGTAACTTTCATTTGGGACCTATCTTTGTAACTCTGAATGTTTTTATTAAATCAAGCGTGTATTTTCCAAACGACACTTTAGGTCGTTCAATATAACTGTGATTGTGATGCTATGATGGGCCAACCCTTCCATTCCCTGCAAAACAGTAATTTGGGGTGTGACAGATTGGTATAAGAGCTTCGGTTATAGAGAACTAGGTTGCATCATTGACCCTAGACTATAACTACATCATCATAGCATCTCATCATTTCATCACAAGTGCATAGTCACTATACATGCGGTTTCATACGCACATTTTGCGAGTTATTTACTTTCATTTCAAAAGCGATTGTCACATGGATGCCTTCAAATACCTATCCCATTATACTCACATCACTTTGACATGGGGAATGCCCTGTCATTCCCTATCACAATTTTTACATCAGTTGATTCAACACCGATAACATCAGATGACGAGACTGAACCCTTTGAGGAGGGAAAAGTTGCACCTACACCATCACGATCACTATTAATTCACCGTAGGATCAGGACAGTTTTTACCATTCTGTTGAGACAGATCATACCATTTGGTAGGACTTACAAGCTTAGTCCTAGTGGACCTATTAGTCATACAGTTGATTTACCGCTTGGGAAGCGTGCATGAGTTGACATATCATTACCATCTATCACTAAGATTATAGACACTACACCATCTCATAGGTTTGAGGACTGTGAGAGTTCTAGGGCTATTGTTGCTCGACACCGCCCTGCTCCCTGCACTTGAAACACGATTAGACCATCAACAGGAATAAATAATAAGTACCTTTCTAGCTAATGTAATCTTTATCACTTATTATCTCCACGATAATCACAACCTTTGTTCATTTCATTCCTTATTCCAATTGCCCAATTTTCAATCATTTCGCGATGATACCTCACTATCTTACTAGGGGTTAGGCTAACTTTAATTCTTGACCAATTAGGAGACTATTACTACTCGATGAGGTTCTCCCATGTATCCTACAAACCATTCAACAATTTTTATTTCAAGTTATTTTGCTACCATTTCACGAAATTATTTCACTTACTTTTATTTCGAGCTATTTTATCACCATCTTAGAAACGTTGTTTTATAAAGTTTTAAAACAAGTTGTTTCATTACCACCCTATCAATTGGCTTTCAGTCATTTTATCAATTATTTAATACCATCATGCAAAACGATTTTCATGTTACTCTAAAAAATTATCGAGCCATTATCTTACAAAACAAACGTTGAATACCATCTAAAACTTCGGAGGAACATAATACCATTTCAACAGAACCAAGCATCACATCATTTGTCCTTGATTATACATGGCTTGATCACCTATGTATAATTCAGGAAGAGTTATGTCATGAAAGTAACAAGCATCATTTCGATTCTCTTAAAACAATCTTCACTCAAAAGCAAAACTTTTTAATCAGATAAATTGTTCATAAACATTTCTTTTTGTTAACACTCTATAGAAGCTTACGCCATTCATCCCTCACTCAACCGATAAGTTAGAATTTGACGAGTTACTTTTCTTAGGAAAGGCTTCCTATACCATCTATGAGGAGGATTCCTCGATACAAGAAAACAATGAAAGGATTTCGGATTTACCAACAAGGACTAGAAATAGGTAGCGAGATCTTTCAAAACCTAACAAAAATCTCAAGACATCACGAGACATTCCGAATCACTATCTTTGGATTAAAAACCAAATAATATCATTTCAAAAGTACTAGCTAGACCGAGTTACAAGATTTAGTACGAAGCGAATACACACTAAGCAACACTATAGGGATAAACCAAGTCTTCTAAATGAGACTACAGAACATTTCACTAAACATGGCCTCAACAATATGTGAACTTCCCTACAATGAGTTTCCTTTAAAGGAAAATTTGGTTAAATTAAGGTTATCGTTATAAACTTTCCCTAAGACATTGTGTTCTCTAGAAATTACAGATAACCTCACTTTCATATCGAAAGATGCAACAGGTCTAAACATATCGGACAATCTATGACTCTCCATCTACAAGTGAAATTAGAACAAACATTCTCCGACATGGTATGAGCTAATACCTATTTTCTGGCTAGCATGATAACAACCTATGTGATGAACTATTTTAGAAGCGCTCAATATCGGAACAAATCTTGACAATCAACCACTACACCATATCACTTAGACATTTAAGGTTTTGTGACTTTACAACATAGAGCATGGAACAACTTCGATAAGCAAACAATAAACATTTTAGTCATGGAGACTAAACACCTTAGGCAAGAAAGATTCAAGTCATGACATCCGCTAGAACTAGAAGCGCGAGGAATCACAACTGTTACCCATAAACTATTCTTTTCAATAATGCCCTTTTCGACAGACTTGACATTTTGAAATTTGGAATGAGATGCGTGGTATCAATTCCAGTTGTACCTATTATAAGCTATTCGATTCACCTTAGGCTTCTGACAATCATTTTAAGATTCCTTTGGAATTCATTTGGACATTGACACTGCCCATTATCCTCATCTCAATGGTCAAAGCGAGAGAACAATTCGAACCTTAGAAATATACTCAAAGCATGTGTGATTTTCTAGAAATGATTAGACAAATCATTCTACATTAAACAAGTTGCTTTACAACTATAGTTATTACATGAACATATTGACTACACCAATTGAGGCACTCTATGGTTGAGGTGTCAATCACTTATTTACGGGCCGAAATCAGGAAAGTCCAACTCACTAGTCAATGAGTTATTTATGAAACAACAAAGAAATCATACAAATCAAAAATCAGTTACAAATAACAACATATAGCTAGATAAGCTACTGCCAATGTACGACGTAAAATATTGGAAGTATGTTCCATAAGTCGCAAACCATTAGAATCTCAAGTGGGCAACATATTATGCTCAAAGTCCCGCTTGGAAAGGCTGTACGATTTAGAAAAAAACATTGGACGACCCAATGCGACTCAAATACCCTCATCTTTTCACAAGTAACATTGTAGAACCTAACATGGACTGAATTCAGGGACTGAATTCCTTTTTGGTTGGGCTAATGTGACAACTCGTAATTTCAGGACATTTTACAAACTTTAAAAGTTTCACTATTTCATCATTTATCGTAAACTACGCTATTTAGTATCAAATTCGCGTAACCTTAGTGGTTTAGCTGCGAATTCATGAACATTTTACCGAGGACATTTCATATAGACTAGATTTAGTCCACACAACATTAATAACATCATTTCATATCAATATTATGCATGGGTTTGCATTTTACATTGAACGTTTATTTTCCTATTAAATAAACGCTATCGCGTAAACATTTATTTTGAATATTTATCCGACACTTCCAAAAATATTCCTAATATATTTTTATACTCATTTTAAGACTATAAAAATAATATTATGAGTTTACCCAGTGTTTTAAATTTATTTCGTATATAAATTGTTAAATTTATATAATTACGACGATTTTCTTAAATACGATTACGATTATTATTATTTCACTCAGATTTTGCAAGAAATGTATTTTTATGATTTTTATGACCTCAATATATTTTATTTTGACCCGTTAAAATTTATTCTTAGCTAACGCTACCCTAAATGCTCAAATGTGTATACAAGTTACAACTTATATTTACTTAACTCACTTTACTTACACATTTTCATATATATAATAAATAATAAAAAAAAATTTATGTATTATTAAATACATACCCCCTTGTGTCGACAAGGGGGGAGGGTGATTCACCTAAGATATGCAAGATCTTTCACTTATATGTTTTTACACTCAATCTCTTACACATACATCAAATAATTTCAAAGTGTTAAAGTCAAGCATTTCTTTCTCTTTTTCCTCTCCAAAAAAAAACGGCCAACCACAAGGATAGAAGGAGATCATCAAACTTTCTCAAGTCAAGTTTTAACAATCTAGATACACTCTTTGTTTAGATTTTGAAATAAAAACCTAGGGTGTTTAAGTTTAATCCTTTGTTCTTTTCACCTCATCAAGTTAACTTGTAAGCATTTCATATACATCATCATCTTTCCTATTTATTTCATATTCATTTCATTATATTTGAGCAAAACATGCAAGTCTTATGGATGTTTATACCACTTTTTACATTGTTTTTAAGAGTTATATATAAATAATCCATCCTATAATTACTCCTTGTTATATATTAGTTTTGGTGATGTCTAGGAACCCATGACTCCCTAAGAAGGTGTATGGTAGGATTTGAATAGCTTCGAGTTGTTTTGATTTGTTAGAATAGGTTTTGCGCGATAAAAACTCATTTCGACAACTATAATTAAGGGTCTGTTGGTATTTTGAAAATCTGAAAATTCCGACAGTTGGTAAAATATTTTGGGTTAGATATTTAGAAAATATACTTTAAAACAAAACGGCCACTTGAACGGGTTAAAACGGAGCTATAACGAAGAAGTTATGCTATTTTCAAGTTTAACGACGAAACTATTTTCCGGAAAACTGACCTGTTACAAATCGTTGAACTGATAAAATTTTATAACAAACTGACCCTTGAATGTATTTTTACATGAAACTAGACTCAATTATCTTCGAAATGACGGGTGTCTCGACCCGTGATGACTTACGGTTAAAAAGATATGATTTTCTCAAGTTTGTTGTCCAAATTTGTTCTCCAAAAATTAGTTCTCCAAATTTCTTTTCAAGTTTGTTCTCCAAACGGGTCAAGAAATGACCATGTTGAGGGTCGTTTTAAACATAGATGGGATACTTTTTATAAAGAGATGTCTTCTAGTAAAAGTAATTTTACCGAGCCTATTTTCCAAAATGTCCAACCGCTCGTCAAGCGGATGTAGTCTAATAAAATATCTCACTCAAACTTTTGCCGAAAGTTACCAAGAACATTTTGGGTACAAGTACCCTACTTCACCTATGTTTTTCTCCATGATCGAGACCTCTATGATAAAAACTTAAACACTAAAACGTTGAGATAATGATACAAGCTTCCCAAAACCGTTGAGTTCGTTTCCTAACACTTTCGCAACACCATTTTACGACTAGCTTTTTAAGGCCGTTTTGTCACTTTCATGAAATTTCAACGACATTATTTTACGACTAAAAGTTATAATTTCATCATAAATCATTAAATGACTATCGTAAGATATCATTTCAACGTAAATACTTGTAAAGTATTTTATAACATGACGAAACGTCATAAACATATATTTCGATGATAAACATTATTTTCAAAGCGCATAAGTGGTATAGATTACTTATGGATTTGCATGCACGACATTGTTTCATGATTTACATTAGAACATATCATTCATAATAGGTCACGTCGAGCTTTTGCTCTCATTTCAAGATTGCCATTATATCATCATTATCATTGCAAGAAAGTGAGTTTTCATAGCCCCATTTATTCAAAGTTTTTACTTATTTCAAACCTACGGAGGAGAATACATTGTACATCATTTTATTACGATACCAAGTATATCAAATTCATTACATTGCTTAAGTTACCTCATTGCCGTTAAATGTCCCCATTTCATGAACATGAACCGTTAATTTCATAGAAGCGAGGGTGAGTGGATAGATCTATCGAGGGTGACACCTCCATCCGGTTGGCGGATTCCAACCGGACGGATGCATTTCATTTCTTAATCATTATTTGAGTTGTTTGGCAAACACTTTGTTGGGGCGAACATCACGAGCTTCGTGTCATGGACTTATAGCAATTGTATCATTTTTGTACATTGTCACATAATATATACTTGTGGTAGTCGTATTTAACATTTTCAACAACTCTATGAACTCACTCAACCTTGTGTTGACACTTTTAGCAATGTATTTTCAGGTAACTAAGGCATTCACTTCATGGCATGCATGTGGACATATCATAGAGTCGCGTGACGACGCGCCTCACATGGGATTTATACACTTTAAAACATCGCTTGATTTGTACCAAACTTATTTTTCCGCACTTAGTAACTTTCATTTGGGACCTATCTTTGTAACTCTGAATGTTTTTATTAAATCAAGCGATGTATTTTCCAAACGACACTTTAGGTCGCTCAATATAACTGTGATTGTGATGCTATGATATCAAACCCTCAAATTCCATTCATTCCGCAAAACGTAATTGGGGGTGACAATTTTCGGGGCTGACATGTCCCCGGCGAAAGCCCCCGAAATACCCTCGAATACTTTCCCCGGGACTAAAACCAACTTTACCGAGCGTGTGTCCCGCACAATTCTAATGTCAAACAAGCTCGACGGGCACTTTCTTTTGCCGTGACTCCGTCGAAAGGGTAAATAAAGTTTATCTTTAACCCCTTCGGGACTTGTCTTCGGGAAAAAAAAACTAATATTATCTATGACACTTTCACGGGACATGTCCCGTGAAAGCCTTTGACCCATTTTGGAGAAAATTGGTAAAAATGGTAATTTTCGATTTTTTCCCGAATTTTTCGAAAAATCTACAATGTAACAACCTGTTTTCAGAATCTATTTTATGCTACAACAACACAAATTCGCTAAACATAATATCATACATAATCAAATGGTCCAAATTCGCTACAACACAATCGATAACATAAAATGTGTTTCCAAAATCGCCAATGGTCAAAAACTATACATAAGCTACCTATACGCAAATGGTCCAAAACTATACGTATAATCCATTTAGCGGGAATCCTAACCATGTTATTCTCTACAAAAATATCCTAACACATAAGGCTTGAACTCGTGTTCACAAACCGGTTTTGGGCTGACTTCCGATATCTTCTACTTCTTCGGTTTGTCCAAAGCTTAACACAGATTTTAAATAGTTTAGGGTTTTAGGTAATGAGAACTATTCAAGTTATCAAAAGACCCTTTAAACCATTAGGGTTAGGTCAATTGTCAATTTTAGGAGGGTAGGATGGTGGATTTTGGGACCAAGATCTTGGCAGGTGTTGGGTCTACCCCTCATGTTTTAACTAGGTTAATGAGATCATGTTGTTATTTGCGTATATACAAAGATTTGATCATGTTTGCTTACGACTTTTTGAACAGTGTGTGTAGGGTATAAGGGTTGGTGAAAAACATGAGAAGGTGTTAGTTGTGTGTTATTATGCTTTCACAAACATTTCATTTCTTCTTTTACAATGATCTTCAAAAACTCACCAAATCTTTCTTATATTATCAAAAACAATGAAGTTAGCGGTGGTGACACATGGCTCGCGGTTTATGGCGCAGAGGTACATGGTTTCTTGGTCCTAGCAGAGGTATGCCCATTTTTGTTATGGTTTGTTATGGTTACCTGATGATGAGAGTTGAATCTTGAAGGGTAGAAAGGTGGTGCAAAATGGTTTAGCCCCGCTTGAGAGTTCATAAATCGTGTGTGTGTTTTAGTGTGTGTTTTTGTGAGAAACTCCATGTGTGTGAGAGAGAGGGTCGAGATTATAAGAAGAGAGATGAAAGGGTTTGTAATGATAGTGATGGCGAGTGAAGTGGAGTTAATGAGGCACCCTCACAAACCCTTTCATATCTCTCGCCACCATTATATCTCTATCATTACAAACCATTTCATCTCTCTTCTTTTCATCTCTCTTCTTATCATCTCTGACCTCTCTCTCTCACACAAACTCATGGATTTTCTCACCAAAAAACACACACTAAAAACACACAATAAAAACACTCTCAAACCAAGCTAAACCCTTTTGCACCACCTTTCTACCCTTAAAAATTCAACCCTCATCATCAGGTAACCATAACAAACCATAACAAGAAATGGGTTGTACACTTTCCTGTATCTTGTGGACCAAGAAACTGTGTACCTCCTCGCCAGAACCATCGAGAAGCCACATGTCACCACCGCTAACTTCATTTTTGTTGTTTGATAATATAAGAGAGAATTTGGTGAGTTTTTGGAAGATCATTGTAAAAATAGAATGAAATGTTGTCGTGAAATGGTGTAATAACACTTTAACTAGATACACTAACACCATTCTCATGTTTTCACCAACCCTCAACCCTAGACACATTGTTCAAAAAGTCTTAAGCAAACATGATCAAATCTTTTGTATCACAAGCAGATGAAACAACATGATCTCATAAACATAGTTAAAGTGCTATGGCACATGAAAGGGGGTGGACCCCAACACCTTGCCAAGATCTTGGTTTAGGTCCCAAAATCCACCATCCTACTCTCCTACCCTAATTGTTAAAATGACCAATTCAACCCTAATGGTTTAAAGGGTCTTTTTGATACCCGATGCTGGATAGTTCTCATTACCTAAAACCCAAAACTATTTAAAATACTAACCATATCTTACTTTTGGTCTCGGCTGTGGTCGCGGCTTGCACTCCAGACTGACAGTAGACACTATTTATGGACCAAACACACTAAAATTTACCACATACACATGTACATGAATAAAGTCTTCAAGACTTGTTATAATCTACTTGTATGATGATACAACCATCTTCTAACAATAAACAACCATAACTTGGATTATTAACATCAAATAACCCAATTCACTTTTACCGCGTAAAATAAACTCATACTTAATGTTAACAAAACACTAGAATTGATCACAAGAGTTAAAGCATACTACTATCTTATTATCAATTTCAACCAAGCACTCATGTACTCTTTTTCACCCATTTGTTTTCAAAGCAATACTACTATCTGTTTTATTTTTGTTAATAACGGCCTCCAACATTTGTTTTCAAAGCAATACCTTAAACAAAACGTTCATACAAGTATCACTAAACGTCTATAATCAAACACTAACAAACTTTCATACAAGTATCACGACCACGTACAATACCACCGAAAAAAAAAGTCTATCAAGGACACGGGGAACAAATAAATCGAATGGAGCAGCTATTAATACAAAAAAAAAGTCTATCATGGGATGAATGAAACTCTTTTTTATTCCAATTTTTGTTTCGTCACAACCAAAAACTATGAATACAAGATAGAAATTAAGAAGATCAAGAAGATAAAGAACTTAACTTGAATGTGCAAGATAGAAATCAAGTGAGTGAGCTATGGTATACGCGTGTTTGGTGATGAAGATGAAGGCAGTGGAGTAGCAAGGTGTTTGGTGGGTTTTTTTATCTCATTTGTGAAAAGTGATCGTTAATAATTGAGGTGATTTTACGATTACGGGACATGTCCCCGTGAGAAAACTTTGTTTGTCTTCTAGCAAGATTTTGTCGGGACATGTCCTGGGAAGGTTATGACGGGATAAAAGATAGGAGGGAAAAATAAAAAACGCGAAAAGGTTTCCCGGGGACATGTCCCCGGCAAAAGGTGTTTTAATCAATATATTTATTGAAAAAAATCTTTATTATCATTGTCAATAACTAAAATTAATAACACATCAATTGTGAACTACCATTGTTCATTCTTTTTAGCTTCTTGGTGAACTACCATTGTTGTTACCTTGGACACCATGAATGCCCTCTCGTATATACGATCAAATGTTGTACTTAGTAATCCACAAAACGCTTGGTAACCGTAACTTTTAACCATTTTTTTGGTTTAACGCCGAAAGTAGTAGGTGCTATGGTATAATGATCATGTTAAACGATCGAAAGTATAGGTGCTATGGTATACGTATCATGTTAAACGACCAACTATAGGTGCTATGGTATACGTATCATGTTAAACGGCCGAGTATAGGTGCTATGGTATAATGATCATGTTAAACACCAACTATAGGTGCTATGGTATACGTGATCATGTTAACCACCAACTATAGGTGCTATGGTATACGATCATGTTAAACGCCAGATAGGTGCTATGGTATATGTATCATGTTAAACGACCGAGTATAGGTGCTATGGTATAATGATCATGTTAAACGCACCAACTATAGGTGCTATGGTATACGATCATGTTAAACGGCCGAGTATAGGTGCTATGGTATAATGATCATGTTAAACGACTGAGTATAGGTGCTATGGTATACGTATCATGTTAAACGGCCGAGTATAGGTGCTATGGTATACAGATCATGTTAAACGACCAACTATAGGTGCTATTGTATACGTATCATGTTAAATGACCAACTATAGGTGTTATGGTATATGTATCATGTTAAACGACCGAGTATAGGTGCTATGGTATACGTATCATGTTAAACGGCCGAGTATAGGTGCTATGGTATACGTATCATGTTGAACGGCCGAGTATAGGTGCTATTGTATACGTATCATGTTAAATGACCAACTATAGGTGCTATGGTATACGTATCATGTTAACAAGTTTATGGTTTCTAAACACCCCTTTTCCAATACTAAATTACACATGAATAAAGAAACAACTTGACAACAAACGAAAGATCAAACGAAACAACTAGCAAACTAAACAAATCAAACGATATGATACACACGACATACACCATAACAAACATTGCCCATTTAAATTTTTCTCGCTACTTCCGCTCGCTAGAACCTCGCACCATCTTTTCCCTTCCTCTGCTTGACAAACTGTTCAAACAATGCTTCAAGATTTGTTACCCTATTTCCCGCATCATCAAATGTGTAATCGAACAGATTTTTGAGCTTCATCTTTTTCCTTCCTTTGCTTGACAAATGCTCAAACATTGCTTCAGCTTTCTAGCGTGTTTTCTCCTCCAACATCGCCTTCACAAATTCAAATACACCGTAGAATGGCTCTTTCCTTAACCATTCCCGAATGCGTCCTCATCAACGGGTCTAAGTTCTTATAAGAACCATATTCATCGTAAATTTCTGACCCATACGTATCAAGAACTCGAGTAAAGAGATATATCGGCGATAAAACCATGACCACTCTTTTTCCTGTATAATCACCATTGTATTGTTACGTGTGTTTTGTGAGAATTGACGATTGGGTTTTAGTTATGTATTAATAATTGCAATAAATTGTATTTTTGTAAATATTACTTTTGCCGGGGACATGTCCCCGGGGAAAGGTTTGGCCGGAATTTTCCCGCGCACAATTAGCATGCTTTGGACTTTGGTCAAAGTTTGCTAAACGTAGAATACTCTTTCGGCGGGGACATGTACCCGGAGATAGATTACATTGAATTTTGACTATCTGGTCAAAGTTTGATAAAAATCAAACTTATTTTCGCCGGGGACATGTCCCCGCCGAAAGTATACGTTGAATTTTCTATAACAAGTCAGCTTATGAACGCGTTAACGCCGATTTTATTTTGTTTTTAGTGACTTTCGCCGACATTGTGTCCTCGGCGAAAGTCTCGCTCGGCCCAACCGATTGTTGTAGTGCCGCTCGAAGTTCTGCATTACGACGCTTCGAGCGTAACCTAATCACATTACTTATGTGACTTTTTCCAGCACCCGCTCTTTTTTGGAGCTTCTTGCACACGCCTTGTACGGCTATTAATGATATGTACTGCAAATGCAACCGTCTTGATCTCGCTTTATTGTGCTTTCAGAGAATGCGTTTTAAGAATGAGTTTTCGGGTTGATTTGAAATGGCAAAAATAATTGAGCGGTTCCGGGAGAGATGTTATTTCGTGTACATCGTTAATTGATGGGTTTGTATAGAAAGGTCATTACGAACATGCATTGTAGTGATTTCAAGAAATGCAAGCCTCTGGGGTGAAAACCTTATTTTGTTACCATTGTTTCTGCACTCTCTGCGTTTGCAAATTTAGGAGCACTTGGATTAGGCTTATGACTTCATCAAACTGGTTTGTACTAGTGTACTAAGATAACCTTATTTTGTCATATATTTGGTCTTTACATGTAACGATAATGATGGTGGCGCGAAATCTTCTTGGAAGATATCAACAATTAGGGGTATATCAAACCCAACATCTTAGAATAACAATATAGGACACAACTAAAGTTAAGGTGCCACAACTAGGAGGAAGAAACATAGCAGATAAGCCGGTTAGGAATAACAAAGACTTGCAAAACTAGAATCAGCCTTGTAACTGTAAGTAGAATAACCTGCAAAAAAATATTGTTTACAAAAGTTGCTAAAATCCCCATTACAGAAGTCTAGACCCGTTAATAAGTACATCATTTCAGGCCGACCATGATTGGACTTGCATTATCATTAATGTGTTCTTCAAGTCATGATCCTGTGAACACAAAGGTATTTGTCAACTTGGGCATGAATTTTTATACCTTCGAATCCTAATGAAGCGGGCTGAATTTGCTGATTATTTCAAGCTTTCTTGATGAATCTTCAAATTTTTATCAAATATGAAACCTATGTATTCATAATGGACTTGCCATCAAAATTTTCATATATTGACATCAGATAGCAATGGCATCAAGAATGCCGATAATATCATTTTATTGTATGCCATACATTTCAATAAAATGTTTTTCTTTTCGTCTCGTTCTTTTAGCTTCGCCGTGGGTGCTTTGAAATCAACAAGAAAACCCAACTCATCTTTGTGAGAAAATCACAGAAAAGCTCGCAGAAAGTGAAAAATGGATCGGAAGACTTTATAGACATCATTCTCACCTCAAAGGGATTTATACACTACCTAATTAAACTAAGATAAAATGGATCGGAACACTTTTAGAATTCGTCCAAGTATGATTAATTTTGTTGACATGTCAACACTTGAAGATTACGAAAATACCGGCATTTAAGAAAGTTAATTATTTATAATGGAACAACAAAATGTCAATGTTTATCATTTACGTACTTCACCCATCAACTAACCACAATTTTTGCAAGGAAATACTTAGTAGTTAATAACTTAATACTAGTAATATGTTAGCAGCCTTTTACCGCTTTTTACATAATCAGATTTTATAGTATGATAGCCAACAAAACATGAACATTACTTGGTTTACCCTTGAGCAACCCTTCAATGCACTTATTCATAAATGCATGGCTGTAAATGAACTGAATGTTCAATTAACATTTCAAAACTGAATGTTCAATGAACATTTTCATGAACCGCTCGAAAAAAATGTTGTTTATGTTTTTTTTTTTTTATTTAATAAATGAATGAACGTGAAAAATATTTTACGTTCAGTTAGTTAAATGAACGAACATGAACTTAAGTGTCGTTCCTTCATTTATGCTCGCGAACATCCGGTTATACGTTCGTTTATGTCATTTATTTGTTTATTCTCGTTTATCGTATCTTTTAGTTATAAATATACTTATATATACTTTTTATGCAAACCATCTAAGTAAGATCCTTCACATTGTACAACAAAAAGTAGCCAAGGTTCGGATACAAAGTAGAATCATGAAAAGTCATGTGATGTTTGTCATGCCACCAGTTTTTTATGGTACCTTAAACGTCGCAAATAAGTTTATAAAGTGTAATTAAGTACCAAAGGACCAAAATGTTGGAGTTCTACACATAATATTAGATGCCAAAACCAATAATGATGATGTTTAACGTCAGCTCATTGGGTAATATTTCTCTAATAGAGTCGAGAGTTTGGGCACCAAACAATGGGAACCCTCGTTCAACCATGAACAAGATCAAGAGAACGAATAGTTTCATAATGTATATAACTTTCAAGATCTGATGACTTACAAAGACAGATCAACTAAATTTATTAAAACATATATGCCACTTGAAATAAGATAAAGCATGGCTTTTACCTATTAATCATTCTCCTTCATGCATTAAGGGTGCGTTTGGTACGCTATCCGAAATCACTAAAGGTTGGGTGTATGAGTTTGAGGATATTAATTTCATTATTGTTGTTTGGTATAAAATTTTACGTATCGGTATCAAATTTAAAAGGAAAATGCATAAAAAGGTAATGAGCTTTGAGCAACTGTTCGGCTAAACGAATGAACCTTCATATGATGAACTAAGGGTAAAAGTCTTTTAAGCATGTTAAATCTTTTTAGCATCAGACCCACACATGAGATCTCATCATGGAAAAATCACTACCACTGCAATTCTCACATAGCGATGGTTTCTCAAATTTATTTACTAGCCCTTTCCGTATACCCACATCGATATACTTGTCAAACAAAACAAAGCACTTGTTTTCATTTAAAATTCATTATATCTCCGACGTGAATGCAGGGTGTATGAAGTACATAATATTAGAGCAAACACGCAAAACTTGATTTTTACATAGCAGCCAAGACACGTTATAAAAGTTTTAATGAGAAGATAGGGAGGAAGCTAACCATGGACATCTTAATCAGCACCTCGTACACCAGAATGGGTCAACAAAGATCAGCATGTCATCAACATATAGGCAAATGATGACTCCTTTAACAGATTCATCAAATTTTCTATATACACATTTGTCAGACTGGTTAAGAACATAACCACTAGACAAAACCACTTCATCAAATTTTTGATGCCATTGCTTAAGTGCCTGTCAGTTTACACACCTTGTTTTCATTGCCAGGCAAGATGAAGCCCTGAGGTTGGTTCATATAAACCTCCTCATCAAATTCACCATTCAAGAAAGTTGTCTTCACATCCATCTGATGAATAATCAGATTGTGAATAGATGCTAAAGCAATCAGCAGCCTTATGGTAATCGATACGCAGCCACGGGGCATAAGTATCAAAATAGTCTATTCCCGACTTTTGTTTTCCCGAATGACTAGTCTAGCCTTGAACTTTTCAATAGTTCCATCTACCTTCATTTTCCTTTTTGAAAATCCATTTGCAACCCAGAGGTTTACAACCTGGTGGTAGATCAACCAACACCCAAGTGTTGTTTCCCATGATGGAATCCATCTCATCATTGATTGCTTCTTTCCAGAAAGCAATGTCCAGGGACTTCATTGCTTCTTCAAATGTCTTGGGATCATCCTCAACAATGAAGCAATAGGAGTATTGGTCGAGACCTCATCCTCGGTTCCTTCAACTAAGTATAGTTGAAACTCAGGGTCCAAATGATTTTGGAGTCGACCCTTTTGCTCTTCGAGCATAGGTTGAGTTGTTGAACCACAACCTCATCGGGGGACCTCTCGATGGTGCGTCATCGGGGACCTCTCGATACACCAGTGTCATGAGTTCCATCAGGGAATCCTCGGCTTGGTCTAGGGACTGATGAGAATCTATTCTCATCAAAGTTTGCATCCCTTGATTCAATTATTGAGTTAACCGAAACATGTTCATTAGGTTCAATAACATAGAACCTAAAAGCCTTGGAATGCTCAACATATCCAACAAAGATGCATTCAATGCCTCTTTCACCCAAAGTCTTTTGCTTTGGATCGGGAGTCTTACAATGCCCTACAACCCCAGACCCTGAGATAGTTCAGGTTGGGTTTCCTTTTAGTCCAGAGTTCATAAGGGGTAACCTTGTTCTTTTTGTTGGGAACCCTATTTAATAAATAGCAAGCTGTTAACATAGCTTCACCCCAGAACCCTTGACTCGATCTGAATAGGACAACATGGAATTAACCATCTCCTTTAGCACCCTGCTTTTCCTTTCTCGAAATGCCATTTTGCTTTGAGGAGTATAAGGGCGCCGTTTCATGGATAATACCAATAGACTGAAAAATACTGAGTATCCATGTACTCACCTCCCCTATCAGTCCTTAATCTTTTGATCAAAGACCCAAGTTGTAATTCAACTTCAGTTTTAAACACTTTGAATTTATCTAATGCTTCATCCTTGGTATGCAACACATAGACATAACAAAACCTAGAAGCATCATCAATAAATGTCACAAAGTACTTCTTGTTCCCCAAAGAGGGAGTGGCATGCAAATCACACAGGTCACTGTGTATAAGCTCCAAGAGCTTAGTCTCACGACTAACGCCCAGAAAAGGTTTCTTGGTTATCTTGGTCAACATGCAAGTTTTACACATTTTTCAGCGTCCATGTCAAATTCTGGGATTAACCCATCCTTATACATATCTTGCATCCTTTTATAGTGTACATGGCCAAGTCTAGCATGCCAAAGGGTCATGTCGGTGGTCACAAAATTTGAATTTACACTATCATTGACAATATTAAGCCTGAACATTTGATTACATAAATAACCAAAACCAATAAAAACACCATTCTTAGAAAGAACAAATTTATCAGATTCAATAACTTGTTTATATCCATGATTATTCAAAATACTACTTGAAACCAAGTTCTTCCTGATATCAGGAACATGAATAACATCAAACAAAGTTACAATCTTTCCAGAACTAAATCTAAGGTCTACACAACTACGACCATGCACCAAGGTTGTTGACTCATTTCCCATGTGAAGAATAGAACCATCATTCAGTGACTCATAAGTCTTGAACCAGCTTCTATCTTTACATACATGAACTGTTGCACCAGAGTCAACCCACCACGCAACATCATCATCCTGCACATAAAAAGATTCAGATACATATGTAACATCATAAAACTGAAAAGACTTATTAAACATATTCGACCTTTCGGTGAGTTGGTGAACCACCACTCCCCTGAACCATTAGTGCCTGATCCATTGGCTTTACCACCAACTTTAACACATTTGCAGTCCTTTTTAATGTGACCAGTTTTGCCACATTTCCAACAAGTAGGTGTTGCCTTCTTGTTAGGATATGCCATTGTGTTATCATGATATTTACGTTTGCCTTTGTTGTCATTGTACCTGGTGGAGTTGTTATGCTCCACCATATTGACAACAGATGGTCTAGTAGCATTGCTACTCTTTGGTTTGTCATTATCCTGCAACACTATAGTGGGAACCTTTACACTAGCAGCAGGAACCAAAACACTACCAGTGGAAACCAATCCACTGCCAGTAGGAACCAAACCACTGCTAGTAGGAACCAATCCACTGTCAGTACAAACTTAGCACTATCAGTTCTAACACTGGCTATCAGTACTAACTTAGTACTATCAGTACTAACTTAGCACTACCAGTATAAACCACTATTTGAGTCAGGGTGTTCAGGGACCTCATGGGTGTACACTCCGTACCTCCTAACCCAAAAACCAGGTGAACTTTTCCCACAAGTGAACTAAATTTTCCAACATGTATTGTCTGTCTACAGGATAATAACATCTGACTAACGGTTTTAAAGACCTTTCAGAAAGTTTTATTGGTTGCAAAGTCCACAGAAAGATCCGAAAAAACATAACTAAAAGCCAATAGAGATGTTATGTTGAGCATACACAATGGATAATTTTCTCAAATTATTTCCATCATTATTACCCTTTGAATGATCCACTCAATATTCTTCATGGACTAAACCAGTCTTGTTTCAAGACTTAACTTGGTCAACGAAATCGGTAAATTTAGGTAAAGATAAATAGATAATCCAAAAATATACATGGAAGGGATCCGGTAAGAAGAAAAACAAAAATGCGAAGAATAAGAAAGATTTCTAGCCAAGCATTTTAAATAAAAAGAAATAATTTTAAGGGAAGATGCATCTATTTTTGTAGGTGCATCTGACATGTGTGATTATGTTTTTTCTCACATTTCTCATTTAAAGTTTTCTTCTTATTTTATCCTAACTCAAAATATATAATTAAACTTCAACATATACTAAACTTGAACAATTTTTTATAAAATCAGACGTTAGTCACAAGGATTCCAATAATTGGCTCATTTTATTCGCAATTTAAAGACGTTTCAGTCGGTATTTTTTATAAGGAAATTACTAAATATTTGTTAGATATTTGATAAATGAAGTTTGTTATATAAAAAAAAATCGTAATTAGCTAAAAATATAGGGTAATTATTGCAACGTGCCATCTAGTCTTTTGTTTATGCGAAAAGTTCGTATTGTTATAAACTCCATTAAAATTTTAAAGAATTTCCTCTTGAATTTATCATATAGGTCATATAAAATAAGTAAACTTCATTATGATGTTGTTAGATATGTGATGTGTAATTGATAAAATTATGTAACCAACTGTGATTCCAAAAATTTCTAAGAAACATTTTGTATGTTTGCCAAAATAAGGGTTTTTAACATTACGCGTACGTGCGCGGGTGAAAACTGATACTATAATTTTGGTATCCTTCATAACAAGATGGTCCAGTTGTGTCCCTTAGCCCAAGCAAGTTACAAGCAATCACAATAATTTGATGAAAACAAGATGGTCTAGTTGTGTCCCTTAGCTGGTAACTGTAAGTGGAATAACCTGCAAAAAAAATATTGTTTACAATAGCATAATCTCATTACAAAAGTTGCTAAAATCCCCAATACAGACGAAGTGGTTAACAAGTACTTAAGGCCGACCATTATTGAACTTAACTCTTTAACATATTAATTCCTAGAGTTCCAGACCCCTACTAATGACATAATTATTAGTTTAAGAGTTTATTAATGTGTTCTTCAAGTTATGATCCTATATAACACAAAGGTATTTGTCAACTTGGACTTGAATTTTTTATACCTTCAAATCCTATATGACACGGGCTGAATTTGCTGATTATTTCAAGGTTTCTTGACGAATCTTCAAATTTTCATCAAATATGAAACCCATGTATTTATTATGCACACCACTTGTAAAGTGCAGGTGCAAGTCGCAAGCGCATTCCCTATAACTTGGAAAGGAGGAACCCATATTTCTTGTTTTTATGCACACCACTTATTATGACACACAGTTACACACATTCTTTGTCACATTTTTCATTCTTCTGGCATGCCTACCTCCCAACTAATGTGCATCACTTTTGTAATTCAAATGTTTTTATGTCCTTATGACCATCATAAGGCTGCTACAGATGTAATTGGATGGAGGAACGTTGCAGCATTAATGTGTTCTTCAAGTCATTATCCCGTGAACACAAAGGTATTCGTCAACTTGGGCATGAACTTTTATACCTTCGAATCCTAATGAAGCGGGCTGAATTTGCTGATTATTTCAAGCTTTCTTGATGAATCTTCAAATTTTTATCAAATATGAAACCTATGTATTCATTATGGACTTGCCATTAAAATTTTCATATATTGACATCAGATACCAATGGCATCAAGAATGCCGATAATATCATTTTATTGTATGCCATACATTTCAATAAAATGTTTTTGTTTTCGTTTCATTCTTTTAGCTTCGCCGTGGGTGCCTTTGAAATCAACAAGAAAACCCAACTCAGCTTTGTGAGAAAATCACAGAAAAGCTCGCAGAAAGTGAAAAATGGATCGGAAGACTTTATAGACATCATTCTCACCTCAAAGGGATTTATACACTACCTAATTAAACTAAGATAAAATGGATTGGAACACTTTTAGAATTCGTCCAAGTATGATTAATTTTGTTCACATGTCAACACTTGAAGATTACGAGAATACCGGCATTTAAGAAAGTAACTTATTTATAATGGAACAACAAAATGTCAATGTTTATCATTTACGTACTTCACCCATCAACTAACCACAATTTTTGCAAGGAAATACTTGGTAGTTAATAACTTAATACTAGTAATATGTTAGCAGCCTTTTACCGCTTTTTACATAATCAGATTTTATAGTATGATAGCCAACAAAACATGAACGTTACTTGTTTTACCCTTGAGCAACCCTTCAATGCACTTATTCATAAATGTATGGCTGTAAATGAACTGAATGTTCAATTAACATTTCAAAACTAAATGTTCAATGAACATTTCATGAACCGCTCGATAAAAATGTTGTTTATGTTTTTTTTTTTTTTTTTTATTTAATAAATGAATGAACGTGAACAATATTTTACGTTCATTTAGTTTAAATGAACAAACATGGACTTATCCTTCCAAAGCTTCAACCTTCAACTGATCCTTTCAAATCATTCGATCCCTTCAAATCTTCAACCTTCAAAACTTCAACTGATCCTTCCAAAGCTTCATAATCTTTCCTTCCGTACAAATCAATCGATCCTTTCAAAACTTGAATCCATTCACAGTCTTCGATCATAAAGTTTTCTCCGTTAAATCATTCGATCCTTTCAAATCTTCAACCTTCAAAACTTCAACTGATCCTTCCAAAGCTTCATAATCTTTCCTTCCGTACAAATCAATCACCTTTCAAAACTTGTCTTCACAGTCTTTCCCAACTTCATAAAGTTTCGTTCCGTACAAATCATTCGATCCTTTCAAATCTTCAACCTTCAAAACTTCAACTGATCCTTCCAAAGCTTCATAATCTTTCCTTCCGTACAAATCAATCGATCCTTTCAAAACTTGAATCCATTCACAGTCTTTCGGAACTTCATAAAGTTTCGTTCCGTACAAATCATTCGATCCTTTCAAATCTTCAACCTTCAAAACTTCAACTGATCCTTCCAAAGCTTCATAATCTTTCCTTCCGTACAAATCAATCGATCCTTTCAAAACTTGAATCCATTCACAGTCTTTCCCAACTTCATAAAGTTTCGTTCCGTACAAATCATTCGATCCTTTCAAATCTTCAACCTTCAAAACTTCAACTGATCCTTCCAAAGCTTCATAATCTTTCCTTCCGTACAAATCAATCGATCCTTTCAAAACTTGAATCCATTCACAGTCTTTCCCAACTTCATAAAGTTTCGTTCCGTACAAATCATTCGATCCTTTCAAATCTTCAACCTTCAAAACTTCAACCGATCCTTCCAAAGCTTCATAATCTTTCCTTCCGTACAAATCAATCGATCCTTTCAAAACTTGAATCGATCCATCCCAGTCTTTCCCAACTTCATAAAGTTTCGTTCCGTACAAATCATTCGATCCTTTCAAATCTTCAACCTTCAAAACTTCAATTGATCCTTCCAAAGCTTCATAATCTTTCCTTCCGTACAAATCAATCGATCCTTTCAAAACTTGAATCCATTCACAGTCTTTCCCAACTTCATATTCTTTCATTCGATCCTTTCCGACAAATTCATAATCATCGATCCTTTCAAAACTTGAATCCTTCAAGTCTTTCCCACATAAAGTTCAAAACTTGAAAATCTTCAACCTTCAAAACTTCAACCGATCCATCCCAGTCTTTCCTAATCTTTTGTTTCCTTCCGGAATAATCATTCGATCCTTTCAAAACTTGAATCGGTCCATCCCAGTCTTTCCCAACTTCATAATCTTTCCTTCCGGACAAATCATTTGATCCTTTCAAAACTTCAAACGTTCCATCCCAGTCTTTCCCAACTTCATAATCTTTGGAACCCCGTTCTTCCGATCCAGGAATCGCTTCCACTCGTCTCCTTTTAGGCATACCACGGCTCACTTCGATATCCTACATCAGAGAAGACAAACATATTACTAAAACTAAAAATATACTGATCTAGTTTTTTGTAAAGCTAGTCTTAGTTACTACTACGTATTAGTTACCAGAACATAAGTTTTCAGCACAACCAAAATGAAAGCTGAACACAGTTTCATAATCATGGTTATACAGGTAAAAACGGGTTGGTACTTTTTTATCCAACTTCTTCTAATATTTTATAAAACAGTTAGTGTGTATTATATGTTAATAACTATTAACAATGATATGCTTCTGAATAAAATGATATTTAAAAAAAAAAAAAAAAAAAGGTACTAAATATACACAATGAGCAACTTTTGCTATATTTGACCCAATCTATATTCAGCTATTTAGCTGATACAAAAAACAGAATCAGGTATTAATTTGAACCAAATAGTTGTGTGATGTTTCTTCCGATATTCAGTGGGTTTCAGTTTCAATTACATGTTTGTAATGAGTAATTGACTTAAAAATGTAAGAAAACACACAGAAAACGGATGATTGTAACAAATTCCAGGGGAAACAGTAAGTAAATACGGGAATATATATAATCAAAACCATAAAGTACCTTATCGACAGAGCCCCTCATTCCATCGTCACAGTTCATTTTTGATGCAATCATTTCAGCCTGTAAAAAATAGCATTCAACATTTGTAAGGTTATGCAGGTAAGGTTACTACACATATAATCCAGAGATTTCCATTCCACAAACTAAAGTTTGTATGAAAAGAAGAAACTGAAATAGAATCCCATTTTTGTATCAAGTTAACTTAAGGATCAAGTCCATATGTAACCCTATTATGATTAAAAACCGAAAGTAGAAAACTTAAACGGTGAATTAACCCTTCCCTAAACAACAAATATTTGATTCAGTTCAATAATCCAAAACGCAACTAATCCTTCTCACGTTCTAATTTGCTGAATCAATAAGTGATTGCTGCATAATGAACAAAAACTTAATTATTAAGTACTGAATCCTGATTCATTCAGTTAACACCAAAATGCAACTAGCCCTGATTCGATTGATGAACATATTGGCTTATTGAAGTATAGGAGATCAAATAATCTCACTTTTTTTTGGCTTATGAGGTTTTTACTTTGAGCTTATGGCTTGCCATAAGCTTGTAGTGATAAGCTAGCTCGCTGAATGAGTGAAATTATGAGCTTTTCATATACTAATAAGCTGATAAGCCCATTAAAATAAGCTAATCCAGACATCCCCTTAAAACACGCTAATTCAAACACCCCGTATATATCAATCATATAAATTAAACCTTTAACACTAGATAACTCAAAGAACAAGCTAAATACTAATATCGTCCCTGCATATTGCCTTTAGTATTTCTCATGCCTGCATATACGGGACTGATATACCACAGCTTTTATTTACAATTTATGTGAAATCTACTTTTGGGATGACAGAAATCAGATAGACATCGATTTACTCAATCTTTCACAAAAGAAAATAAATAAAAAGTAAAATAAAAAATCAAACCTGGTCTTTGAGGTGGCCCAGAGGCTGAATCTTAAGCAAAGTATATCGAGCAATCTCCTTGAGATTATCCGCCTCAAACTTCCCCAAATCCTCAGCAAAAGTCAGCAACAACGGCTTCGATACAGCCAACGCTACATCATCTGACAAAACTATCACACACAAAAACAAATAAATCAACCATCAAAACAAATAAATATAGATATAAAAAAAAAATAAATAAAAATAAAAATAAAATATTAAAAAAAAATAAAAATAAAAAAAAAATCAAAAGACTGACTGTGATCTATGAATTCTTTAGCTTTAACGATGTCGTTTGAAGAGATAATTGAAGATAAGATGTTTTTGTATTCTTCGATTTTTTGGTGGCTCATTGCTGATGTGTATGCATATGCAGAATCCATTGGAATTAATTAGGGTTTCAAGGTTTTTTTTACCCGAGGTCTGGTTGTGGAACAAGATGTTTGGTTTTTTTTATCCGAGGTCTCTTTTGTGGTTTTGGTCCTTTGACTTTTATGGACAATTGGTGTGATCAATGGCTAAGCCAAACTGCTAAATTATAATTAACGGGAATACATGCTAACTCTGATATAAAAATAAATATACGCGATCCTACTTATAACAACGACTCGTGTAATTCTTATTTGAATTTTATATAAGGATTTGGGATGATCTCACTTCTCATTTCCTCGCACAATTTTTCCCACCGGAGAGAACTACAAAGCTAAGGAATGACATTTTGATGTTCCAACAACGTCAAGGTGAAACTCTTTACGAAGCCTGGACTCGTTCGTGGTATTTTCCAAAACCTTTTTAATACCACATCATACTTATTTTCAATTTAATTGGTCACTACATAAGGCTTTGGACAACGTTTGAATTAATAATACGAAGTTATTTTCTTATATGTGAGCTTACCTCGTGGTTTGTGAGGATTTTTGCACCCGCGTTACGACACAAATAGGAACCTACTACACGTTTTATGGATGATTTTTAGCATTTTTGGCAAAGATAGTCGTGTGAATACTTGATTTGATTGGAAATTTTATTTCGAGCGCAACTTAACGGTATAAATTTCGTGTTATGAATCTATCGTTATCGAGTCTAATTTTGTCTCGAACGTGTTTTTCGAGAAAGATTAGCGAAATTTCAGAATGGACCCTGGAGTTTATTTACGAACACACCCCTATACTTTGGTTTTTGGCAACTTTGGCACAAGCTAAGGATAAAGGGTGCTAGGGTTTTCATTTAACCCTAAAACCCAACCACTCTTTCTCTCTTCTCTTTTGGCCGCCGGCAAACACCACAACCAACACCACCGCCGTCGCCACTGTACACCACCACTACCACGACTAAAACGCCACCTCTCCCGTCCCTGTATCATGTGTAGTGAGCACGGTTTGGAGGTCTTTCCATCAAATACACCTATAATGAGCCAACAATGCTTTTGTTGGAAATGTATATATTTATAAAACCGTACATGTCCGGATTCGAACTCGTGACCATAGGATTGCACACATTAGCGAATTAGAATTAAAGTATAACTAATGTTAAATGATTACGCTTAATTATTACACAAAACTCGTCTAAAGATCGTTAAGTATTTAACGGAAATGACTAACGACCGTTAAATGTAAAAAGGAAAGAATATATGGTGAATAACTTAAAATTGGAAAAGATTCGGGTGTCCCCTTTTCCTTCTCTATGTGGCCGGCCAAGGGGGGATTTTCCAAGCTCAAGCCCTAACTTTCTCCCTAAGTTATTCTACCGTTATATATACAAGACCTAGGGTAAAGGTTTAAGGTTAACTTTTGTGCATTTAATTAACCCTAGATCTTTCCTCTCTCCCTCTTTTGCATATTCGGCCTAACCCCCCTCCTAAGGGTGTTTTGGTTTTGTTTTTTCATAAAACAAGGGTTTGTGTTAGATCTAGCAATCTCTTTGATTCGTGGTTAATTCGTGTGTACAAAACTGTGATGGTAAGACATTATTCTTACACCAATTTGGTTTGAGTTGTAAAACAGTAAGGGACAACTCTTTAAACTACTTCATCATCTTTGTTCAAAAGATCTAACTATTTGCAAGAGGTATGTTACGCGTTTATATTTTCAGTTAACTAATTGCTATTATATTTTAATTCTTCCGCTGTGTACTCTGTAATGTGTACATTTTATTATTTGTATATCATGTATCATAACCTCAACAGTGACATCACGAGCCGTTATAATGAGTAATTAATTACTGAAACGCATAAAACAATTAAATTGTATTGTGTTATTAATTGTATGCTTAGATCTAGGGTTTGCAAAACCTAAACCCTAACTTTTTTATTTTTTCTTTGGGGAGTGTGCCCTAATTAGGGTTTTGTAAACTTTTGTTTTTAATTGGATTAGAAAACCCTTGGTTGCATGCAATTTTATGTGTATTAAATTGCGTAACTCTTGTTTAATTGCATTAATTGTTAAGTGTATATAAATTTATGTCCATGATAAATACATGCATGTTTTGTCATGGATCTCTTTTATTGTATGCTTTAATTGGTTAAGTGATATATACTAATTTTTGATAGATCTAAAATTGGGGAAGACCTTAATCATAATTATTAATAAATCAATTATGTGCTATGTGGTATGTGTTTAATTTTGACTTACGCAATTGATGAATCGATGCATGTGGCTCACCTTGTACATAGATGAAAACGGGTGAAAGTCTTAATCAGACATATACATATTGACATATCTAGAATTAATTCTTAATAGGATTTATCAAAAGGTTTGCATGTGGCTATTTGATATGCATGATTGATAACATCAAATAGTCCTGAATATTAAGTGTCAATTTCCCCCGATAATGCTCGTATTTATCATTTATATGGATTTAAGCTTGTTTTCCTCTATATTTCACTTTCGGAAAATTACGATAATTGGAGCTAATGAGACGCGGATTTGGAGAATTTATTGAAGATATATGATAGTATGCCTATTTTGATGTAATTACGGCGTAACTCTTCTCTCACATTACGCCGTCACATAAGCGTGACTTAGAAAACCAACTCAACTGAAGATTACAGCGTAACTACATCATAGGATTACACCGTAACTAATTAGGTCAAATTATGTTCCACGCTGCTGCAAGCTACCCTGTAACTCTTTCCACAAATACGGCGTTACCATGATTTATTGAAGATACGCGTAACTCATTCCAGATGTTACGCCGTAACCAGCTTTTCCAGAGAAAAATACCAAGAAATGGATGTTACGGCGTAAGTCTCAAATTAAATTACACCATAACCAGATCTGGCCTATAAATACCACCCAAAATTCTGCATTTCTCATCATTCACTCCACACACAAAAGCAGATAATGTGGGTAGGAGGCTGAAGGCAGATCTTGAGGAGCATACAGAGCCATCTCCAAGCGAGAAATCACTCCCTAATGATAAGCATTATCAATTTATCATTTCTTTTACTTTCAATTCATGTATTTCATTATGTCAAACATTGAATCGATTGCTTCAGTTAATATGAGCGGCTAAGCACCTTTGGTGCTAGCCTAGTTATGATTCCTTAATTGTTTTGTTCGTCTTTACATTGCTTCCGTATAATTGTTTCTAGTGTATGCACGCATAGTTTGTTGGTAGCTACCCTTGTTTTAGTAGTTTTGAACATCGGTAGTGTCTAGTTGCTTAGGAGATATGACCAACTGACCCTAAGTAGGTAGAATGAGTGGGAAGGGTAAGAATTGACCAACTGACGACCCTTTTTCGCTGGTGCGATTTGACCAACTGATCACCTACCGTTTGGATGAACTTAAGAAGTTAGGGATGAGTTTTTAAGATGCTAGCGCTCGGGCACTCATTGTTATGAATCTTGCATGTAGTGGTACTTAATGACTTGTCTTAGAGGACTAAAAACAACTGGACTATCAAGGGTAGTAGCTTGATCTCCGGTGGAAACCTTTGCTGATAGTTTAGGACGAACTGACCAAATGATGTCCTAGCGACTTAAACCCCTACTTGAAGCAATTGGAAGTAATTAAACATGAACTTAACATGATAGGATGAGTAACTAGGTTAGCACACTTCTCCTCTATTGATCACAACCTTCGCCTTTATTTGCTTTCTTGCATTTCTTGCTTTAGTAGTTAATTAATCATTTCAATCTTAAAACCAATTAAAATCTGTGACACCTAGACTTAATTAGAATCCGCTCACATAGCTCTTAGGAGGACCTCGGTTTTACCGAATACTACACTACCCACGATCGGGTACACTGCCCGTTAGTGCATTAGGGTAGACCATAGGTATAACGAGACATTTATAAATATTAAAACCTGGTCAGTAAAACCTGCATCAAGTTTTTGGCGCCGCTGCCGGGGAGTTATTTTAGGATTTTTATTTAATTGTTTATTTTTAATTATTCTTTTTCAATTTCTGATATTATGTCTCTCACCATGAATGATTATCTTACCACCTCTAAAGTTAAACAGGGGATCACTATTCCAGCTCTCGAAGAAAATGTTAGATTCGAATTATGGGGACTATGTCTGGCAGAACTAAAGAAATGCAGCTTTCATGGAAACAAAGATGAAGAAGCACACGAGAACATTTCTAAAGTATGTGAAATCGCTGACTTGTTCCATGCACCAGGCGTCTCCAGAGACCATACTATGATGAGAGCATTCCCTTTCACTCTCAAGGGAAGAGTTAGAGATTGGCTGAAGAAACTACCTTCTGGATCTATTACAACATGGAATGCATTCAAGAAGGCCTTTCCTAAGGAATACCGAACCTCTGCAAAAATCCTTCAGCAAGTTGATAAAATTAGGAGATTCTGCCAGAACAATGATGAACCACTATTTACAACCTGGGAAAGATTCAATGAAGCCATCCTCAAATGGCCCGAGCATAAACTCAACAAACACGAACAACTACAAATATTCTACAACGGGCTTAATATCAAGACTCGACAAATGTTAGACTCAAATGATCCTATCCCTTTGATGACTGCTGATAAAGGATGGACCAGAGTTGAAGAAGTTGCTCTTCATTCTTCATCCTGGAATGAAGATTCGAAAGAAAGCCCAATAGAACTACAATCAGAAATTAAGAATTTGGAAGAATTCGAGTCTGATATGCAATCCCTTACTGAAGAAGTAAAGATGGTTAAACATAAGTTCGATAGACCAGTTGAAAGAAGAGTGACAGATCTCGAAAGAGCAGTAAAAAAGCTTGTGAAGGAATCTAGCAGAAAGCAAGAGGAAAGTGAGAAACTGGTATGGAATATCAAGAAATACTATGACCATGTACTAAGAACTCAAGCAACTGCTATAAGAAGATTGGAAAATCAGGTTGGAAAGCTCGCAGAATCAGTCAAAATGAGAGACGAGGGGAAACTTCCTAGTACAACTGAACCAAATCCTAGGGATCTGGCCCATGGTATAACAACCCGAGTGGATTAAACTATAAAGAACCAGCGTATCCCTCAAACTCGGATGTTCAGAATGAAGAAATCCCTCAAGACAGCAACAAGGAAACAGAGGCTACTCAACCAAGTTTGGAAAAAGTTCGGCCCTATGTTCCGCCCATACCATTTCCGGGAAGAGTTAAGAAAGAGTAAGAACGATTGCAATTTCATAAATTCATGGAGAAGTTACAAAAACTCAGCATAAACATTCCTCTCGTAGAAGCACTTGAGCAAATGCCCAAATATGCTAAATTCATGAAGGACCTCCTCACTCATAAAAGACTTTCTGATCGGACACAGGTTACCTTGAATCAAAGGTGTTCTGCTGCTCTTCTAAAAGACATGCCTCTCAAAGAAGAAGATCCTGAGATTTTCACCTTGCCTTGCACCATCGGAGGTATCGTGTTTGATAAAGCCCTTGCCGACTTAGGGGCTAGTATTAGCCTTATGCCATTATCGCTTTACTCATATCTAGAATTGGGGAGCCTGAAACCAACTAGAATGTGCATTGAGCTGGAAAATAAAACAACTCAATACCATAAAGGAATCTTGAGAATGTCCTTGTCAAGATTGATAAATTTGTTTTCCCGGTCGACTTTGTGGTCCTCGAAATGGAAGAAGATGATGTCCTCATTTTACTCGGAAGACCCTTTCTTGCCACAGCACACGCCATGATTGATGTATTTAACAAGAAGATCTCTTTGGAAATTGGAAATGATAAGATTACCTTCGACCTAGAAAAAACAATGAGATACGCTTCTTTCACTGACGACAACCTTGATGACCTCGACCTAGTCGAAGTTAATGTTCAGAAACATCCTCAAGAATGCTTTCAGCCTAGAAAGCCTGACCCCTTGAAATCACTAGTATTTGAAGACAATGATGACACATCTAACGATGAAGAAGACAAGGGGGAAGAAAATACTGTGGATAACCAAACATTATGTTCTGCCAATATCCCAGAAAAAGCTGATAATACTCCCAAGCTCAAAGAACTCCCTCCTCAATTAGAATACGCATTTATAAATGATGATCCTATTTTTCCTGTTGTAATTTCTTCTTTATTATCTGATGAGGAAAAGAAATTGTTATTACAGGTTTTGAGCAAGCACAAAGGAGCTATTTCATGGAAAGTTTCTGACATAAAATGAATTAACCCTTCATATTCTTCTCACAAGATACTTATGGAAGATGATTTTAAACCAGTAGTGCAGCCACAAAGAAGATTAAACCCAAAAGTTCAAGATGTGGTCAAGGACGAGATCATTACACTCTTGGATGCATGTCTAATTTACGCTATTTCTGATAGCCCTTGGTGTGCCAAAGAAAGGAGGAATGACCGTGGTCACTAATGAGGATAACAAACTAATCCCTACAAGAACAGTTACTGGCTGTAGGGTGTGCATCGATTACAAAAAATTAAATAACGCAATGCGGAAGGATCACTTTCCACTTCCTTTTATCGATCAAATGTTAGAAAGGCTTTCTGGACATGAATATTATTGTTTCCTTGATGGATTTTCAGGGTATTTTCATATTCCAATAGCTCTAGAGGATCAGGAAAAGACTACTTTCACTTGCCCCTACGGAACATTCGCTTACCAAAGAATGCCTTTTGGGCTATGCAATGCTCCTGCCACATTCCAACGATGCATGACAGCAATCTTCTCAGATATGTGCCAGGATTTCATTCAAGTGTTTATGGACGATTTCTCGGTTTTTGGTAACTCTTTCTCATCTTGCCTTAATAAGTTAGCTAAAATGCTTGCTAGATGTGAAGAAACCAACCTTGTCCTAAATTGGGAAAAGTGTCATTTTATGGTAAAAGAAGGAATTGTTTTAGGAAATAACATTTCCCAAACCGGGATTGAAGTCGATAAAGCTAAGGTTGACGTTATTTCTCGACTCCCTTATCCAACTAATCTAAAAGGAACTAGAAGTTTTCTTGGGCACGCTGGGTTTTGTAGAAGATTTATAAAAGATTTTTCCAAAACGGCTAAACTTATGACACAACTTCTCATGAAATATGCAAAATTTGACTTTAACGATGAGTGCAAAAAATCCTTTGATATTTTTAAAGAAAAATTGACTATAGCTCCTGTGATCAGTTCTCCGGATTGGAATAACGATTTTGAACTTATTTGCGATGCCAGTGACTATGCGATGGGAGCTGTTTTAGGACAAAGGATAGATAAAAAATTCAAACCTATTTATTATGCTAGTAAAACCTTAAATGAAGCACAAGAACATTACACGACCACCGAAAAGGAACTCCTTGATGTGGTTTATGCCTTTGATAAATTTAGGTATTATTTAGTAATGTCTAAAACTGTTGTCTACACTGACCATTCTGTTTTGAAGTATTTGTTCAGTAAACAGGATGCCAAGCCAAGATTGATAAGATGGGTACTGTTGCTACAAGAATTTAAAAGTGAAATCAAAGATAACAAAGGGGCAAAAAATTTAGCAGCTGATCACCTATCTCGATTAAAAAACCCTGGGCTTGAAGAGCTTGACATAGAGACTATTCGTGATTCCTTCCCTGATGAGCATCTTATGGCAGTAAGAATTAAGGATCCTAGTCCCGAACCATGGTATGCGGACTTCGCTAATTACCTCGCTGCCAGAGTTCTACAAGCAACAAAACTTATGATCAAAAGAAAAAGTTCTTCTTAGATTTAAAATATTACTTTTGGGATGACCCTTTCTTATTTAAATCTTGCCCTGATGGTATAATTAGGTGATGCATTTTCAGAGAAGAACAACAACGAATCCCGGAACACTACCACAACGGACCCGCTGGAGGGCATTACGGGGACAACACTACTACTAGAAAGATTTATGAGGCAGGGTTCTTTTGGCCTAGCATTTTCAAGGATGCCGCTAAATATGTAAGAAATTGCAACGCATGACAAAGGGCAGGGAACATCTCTTCTTGAAATCAGATGCCGCTTAATAATATTTTGGTATGTGAAGTATTTGATGTCTAGGGTATTGATTTCATGGGACCTTTCACCCCATCGAAAAACAAATTATATTTTGGTGGCTGTCGATTATGTTTCAAAATAGGTAGAAGCTGAAGCTTTACAGACTTGTGATGCTAGAAGCGTCATTCAATTTTTAAAAAAGTTATTTTCCAGATTTGGGATTCCCAAAACCATCATAAGTGATTGAGGGACGCACTTTTGTAATGCTATTATGGAAAAGGTACTGAACAAATATGGAGTAATCCACCGGATGTCTACACCTTACCATCCCCAAAGTAATGGGAAAACATAAAACACCAATCGGGCACTCAAGCTAATTTTGGAGAAATCCGTCAGAAGTAACAGAAAGGATTGGTCCGATAAATTGGACGAAGCTTTATGGGCATTCAGAACCACGTACAAAACCCCTATTGGAAGCACACCTTTTAAGATCGTATACGGAAAAGCTTGTCATCTCCCGGTTGAATTAGAACATAAAGCATATTGGGCACTCAAAAATGCTAATTTTCAGGCTGACGTGGTCAAGGAGCACCGATTCTCCCAAATCAATCGCCTCGTTGAGTTAAGGGACGAAGCCTACGATCATGTCAAAGAATACAAATATAGGACCAAAAGATGGCACGACGCACGGATAAAGGATAAAAAGTTTGAAGTTGGGCAAGAGGTGCTCGTTTTCAACTCAAGACTCAAACTCTTCCCTGGAAAAATGAGATATCGTTGGGTTGGTCCTTACACAGTAAGTAAGATGTTCCCTTATGGGACTATTGAACTTTATAATAATGCAGGGGAATTTTTCAAAGTGAATGGGCACAGAGCAAAAATTTATTATGGACAGGATGTTAGTATGCTTTTGGGTGATGAATTCTTTGCCCCTGCATAAAGCCCCATGGCTTTGAGTCTAACTTAAAGACTCGTGAATAAAGAAAAGTGCTCTTTTGGGAGACAACCCGAATTATCCCTTTTATTTGTTTTATTTCCATTTCTGTTGGGTTTTGTGTTTTTAACCATTTTTGCAGGAAATCAGAGAAAGTTGTTGCAGCATGCTGAACGGGGATCTGATCTGTCCATAGTTACGGCATAATTCATTCTTATGGTTACGTCATAACACATCTCTTGCAGTAGTTCTTCCCAGAGCATTACCAATTACAGTGTAATCACATGCAATGGTTAAGCCGAGCTACACTCCTGTAGCGTCTTCCAGGTTTTGCAATAATTACAGCGTAACTCCTTATAGTAGTTACGACGTAACTATCCTCTGTATTAAATCTTTATTTTAAACACAATAACCTTGTATTAGTTTGTAAATGAACTTTGTGGGTATGTTCCCTGTAAGCCCTCACGAGACTACACTCGTCCACTTGGGACCCCAAGTGGTTTAAAAGGCTTATTGCATATGCTAAATGCAACCGTGATTCCTACAAAAGTGAATTAGGTTTCTTTTCATTTTTCTTTTTCTTTTTTAGAATTATGCTTGTTGGTAGTGTGATTTCACGGAATGAAGTTTGCTCGTGGATGCTTATGTGAAGGCACGATTCTTTTCGTGGGCCTTCTTTCTTTTTGGAGCAAATTTTAGGGAAGTTCTCGCTCTAATTATACTTTTCTCTTCACCTTTATTTAACGCTTAGTACAAAAGGGACTTTGTACATTTCAAGTGGGGGGACAGGAGTAGAATTATCTCTTGAACTTTATTTAGCCCTTGTTTTTCTAGTTTATTTTGAAAAAAATTTATATTTTTAAAATTTTGACATGTTTTTCTTAACCTAACTAGATGAGACCTTAGCTGAGCACATTATAACCCTTGATATTATATGGTGAGATCAGCGTTATCCGTTTCCAATTTTTTTACCCCAAATCCACCAAATTATGAGTGTGCCGGTAGCTTGTAAACTTTTGAACTTGGCCTTTACATCATTTCGAGACCATAGATGAGGTATATTGAGTTAGCTCGATGTATTTGGACTTTTCAATTTAAGAAGGCAATATTATAGGATTATCACCCAAATAGCCTATCATTGTATGTCTATCAATTAGTCACCTCGACTTCTCGACCCCCATGTTAAACCCTTTTGTTGCACTCACCTTTTGTGCAAGATACCCCTAGATACACCTATCTGAGCCATTCCTTTCATTTTGTTCACCCAACTTATTGTTTCGTTACACCCATACACCTTACCCTACCCTGTAGTCTTTATTTGTAATTGGGAAGTCATTGTTTGCCTAAGTTCAAGGTTTAAGTGGAAAGGTTCAGGAATCACGCTTTCGTCGATGACATATTTTTGAAAATCATTGAAAACCCCCTAAATTATCATATTGTTCATCTCAAGTTGGGGGATGTTATGTTTAGTTGTTATGTGCGTGAAAAAAAAAGTGATTCGGAAAAAAGATATTATTATTAGTTATTTGTTGATTGTAAAGTGCGAAGTTATAAGCACTATGTTTATGAGCTCATTATAGATTTAGTATCGAGGAGGCCACCTCGGTCACATTTGAAGAATGGAGTTGGTAATTGCGCCAACAGTTGAAGAAAATGTAATGTGCCCATCATGACGTCCCCTAATGGCACATCTACCTGGTATTATCATGATCCGGTTTCTTAACTTCGAAACTTGAACTTTGAATGAATGGTAAGTGGTGGTGACTTGGTTATAGATTTAGATTATTTCCTTGATTTTATTTTACACCAATTATATCTCATGTCTTATCCTACCCTTTAGTCATGAAGCGTGTCTAGGTAATGCAGGGAGCAATCTTTGGTGTCTTGGCCACGGATTTGGTCATGTATCATTGATTTTTTCCACTTCTCCGTGACATGTTAGTAATGCCGACTCACCCTTGACCTTTGTCGTGTCTACCCATATTGCCTTCAAGAATTGTTTAGTCCTTAACTCTAGTGGTGGAGATTTATGTAAACGCCAAGCTTATGATAGAATACATGCTATGACTGTGCGTTGAGTAATCACCCCGAAATTGACACGTAGAATAGTTGAGAGATTTGAGTGTTTTGTTCCCATTTCGTGAGGTGTTCGGCTTTGTTTTATTCTAACATAAGGGATTTGTAAAAGTATATTTTCCAGGTAATGGGAGATATCTTTTTAGGAATCTCTCTAATAAGGTCTACTTGAGGGCAAGTAGAGTTCAAATGAGAGGATTGATAAGATCGTTTATAAGCTCAGCTAGGGATCAATAACAAAGATAATAAACATAATACGCAGCGGAATAATCAAAACAATACTTTGTTATTGACACAAGGTTTTTATTCACTAACTCTAACTAATACTAGACGTTTATAGGAACACGTCTACTAACTAAACTAATAACCTAGGCGTTTACAAGACTATACTTAGGACACACTAATCTAAAAACCTAGACGTTCTCCCATAACGTCTAGGCTAAACACACACCTTTTAGTCGACTACATTATGGAAGACTTAATTAAAAACCTACACCTATGTCCTCTTTATATACTAGAGGATAAGGACTAAATAATAAAACTTCCATTGCAAGCAAGCCCTTCCATCTTTTAGTAGGTTTCCTTCTTGTCATATTAAGTCCCTCTTGTTACATTCTTTTTGTCTTTATCAACTCAAACGTATAATTCCCAACAATCTTCCCTAGTTGATAATGACAAAACCATTCTTGAACGAACTTCCCTAGACGAAGTAGAGAAATTGAGATCCGGGATCTCACCATGAATGAAACAAGTATGTCTTCCTTTGTCTTTCCTTTAATCCATGCCATGCCACTCAAACATCTCTTCCTCTTTTTGTTATTATCCAAATAGGGAACTTATGCAAATAATGATCTTGACCACCACGAACCAATACTACACATCCAATTCATCCTTCCAATGTCTCAAATTACCCTCCATGAAGTTTTCCGCAACTAAAAATGAACTTGAAACAAAAGAGAAATCTAAACCATCAGTAGTAATACTAATCAATAGTAATAAGAATCAAACACTTCCCCTCGAGTGATGCATGTAGATGGTTAAACTTTTAACAATAAGCTTCCTCTAAAAACCATATGTTAACCATCTTCTTGATTCTTCAAAACGGTAAGCTCCTTGTAATGATCACTTTGTGAAGAAAAACAAATATAACGAACTTGATGAAGAAGTAAAATTTCCCAAACTTGTGTCTTAAATCTTTTACTATCCACGGAACTCCATACTTATACTGAACCAAATATAAGTAGACCGCAATCCCTTGAAAAGAATCCTCAACTAGTATGAGACACGGAGCACTACAATGTAACTCCTTCAAGTGATAGCCAATGTGTGCATAGAGCATCATAAGAAAAATCACACATTGCTAGATTCAACAAGCTAGATGATAAGAACACAAACCAAGTAATTCCACTTCACCTTCAAATAAGTGATAAACAATCCTCTTCGTAATCAATTCTTCAATAAATCTCCATAACGAGCCTTTTTAAATCCTTTTAAGAACAAATAACCAAACTCCTTGTGTGTGTGAACAATAACTGTGTGTCGTCCAAAAACCATGCTCGACTTCCCCTTAAATCAAAAATCTTCTCGTAATAAAGCATGAGCAATATGTTGGGAAGGAGCAAACTTTCATCAAAATCAAGTGCAGCTTGGTACTTTGAAATAAAGCTAAAGGTACTTTCAGATAAACCACAAGATTACTTTCATAAAAGCAAGAGTAAAGACTTTCATATTTGTCGGCATACCTTAATAAGAACTCAAGCAAGACTTTGAATAAACCTCCTCGGCTAAGATCGTTAAAATCCTCGGCGATTACTTTGAAAACATCCAACAGTACTTTCAAAACATAAAACAGTACCTTTAAAAATCATAAGCAGTACCTTAAAATATTTGCAGTAACAGCGTCTGATCACCAGCCCATGAACCAATTACGGAGTAGTATTAAACCATTAAAGATTCATATTGTCATCGTGGGTCCCAGCAGAAATAACTAACCCTCGTGACTGTCATGAGCATCAGCAGTCACATATGTGTACACCACGTGATCATCAATCCTTCGACCAACTTATGAGACCAATTAAACAATCTCCTTCGTGTGATCCTCTAGTCAATCATCAAACAGTTATAATATCTCATTATAAAAGACAACCTCAAGCCCACGTCATCCAAACCCACGTGAAGCCAATCAACCCACATGATCACCATAACTATCATGCATCTCATAACAGTGAATCCATTCATGTGACTAGTAGGAAGACATGTGACCATGAATTATTCAACAATACTAGCAGCACATCAAGAATATTTGTGATATTTTAATGATGCACCGAATATATTTATTCAACAGCAGCTCAATATTCTCCAATTCACCAGCCAATTAACACTCGTGGGTCCCAACATGAACAAAACTTGTGCAACATCCCACGTGCACACCATCTCGACATAATATAATAATCAATATACCTTACGTGTACACAATTATCTTTTTATGAACTGCTTCTGTCGACAACTTTTATTGCTTCACCGACCCATTAATTATTTTCGACATCATCATGAACGAATCTCTATTACTTGCATATATTAGACAATAGTAAATTAAGAAGCCCCACACAAATAATAGTACGAGATAGCAGCAGCAACATAGGACCACATTAATGCACCTTTTTGCAACAGTATACTTCGACAACCTTAAAAACAAAATCTGAAAAACCATTCTCAGCAGCCAACTAGCCGACGCTTTATAACTTTCGACTCAGACCTCCAATTAAAGATCTCTCCGGTGGAAAGTTAGATTGTCATATAGAGAACGTCCTCCTAAAATTTCGTTACGATCCAACGGTTAACGAAAAAGTTATACGCCGTTTAAAACAAAGCTGTATAAAAATACGAAAATTTGAGCTCCGAATTTTTCTTCCTTTTTCATCATTCTCCGACACATAAAACCTTGTGATTCCCTATATCAAGAGCTCCCCATACCAATTGATAAGATCGTTTATAAGCTCAAATATAGGATCAATAACAAAGATAATAAACATAATACGCAACGGAATAATCAAAACAATACTTTGTTATTGACACAAGGTTTTTATTCACTAACTCTAACTAATACTAGACGTTTATAGGAACACGTCTACTAACTAAACTAATAACCTAGGCGTTTACAAGACTATACGCCTAGGACACACTAATCTAAAACCCTAGACGTTCTCCCATAACGTCTAGGCTAAACACACACCTTTTAGTCGACTACATTATGGAAGACTTAATTAAAAACCTACACCTATGTCCTCTTTATATACTAGAGGATAAGGACTAAATAATAAAACTTCCATTGCAAGCAAGCCCTTCCATCTTTTAGTAGGTTTCCTTCTTGTCATATTAAGTCCCTCTTGTTTCATTCTTTTTGTCTTTATCAACTCAAACGTATAATTCCCAACAAGGATATTTAATAACATCAAATAGTGTTGAATATTAAGTGTCAATTTTCCATGATAATGCTCGTATTTTATATTATTAATGAGGATTTATGCTTGTTTTTCTTCATATTTCACTTTCAGGTAAATTATGAGCATTGGAGCTAATGAGAAGCGGATTTGGAGAATTTATTAAAGATATATGATAATATGCCTATTTTGATGTAATTACGGCATAACTCTTCTCTTACATTACGCCGTAACAGAAACAGAAGCGAGACTCAGAAAACCAACTCAACTAAAGATTACAGCGTAACTACATCTTAGGATTACGCCTTAACTAATTAGGTCAAATGATGTTCCATGACGCTGCAAGCTACGCCGTAACTCTTTCCACAAATACGGCGTAACCACGATTTATTGAAGATACGGCGTAACTCATTCCAGATGTTACACCGTAACAAGCTTTTCTAGAGCAAAATACGCAGAAATGGATGTTACAGCGTAACTCTCAACTTAAGTTACGCCGTAACCAGATCCGCCTATAAATACCGCCCAAAATTCTGCATTTCTCATCTTTCACTCCACACACAAAAGCAGAGAAGTGGGTAGGGAGGTCAAGCGATTTTGAGGAGCATACGGAGCCATCTCCAAGGGAGAAATCACTCCCTAACGATAAGCATTAGCAATTTATCATTTCTTTTACTTTCAATTCATGTATTTCATTATGTCAAACATTGAATTGATTTTTTAAATTAATATGAGCGGCTAAGCACCTCTGGTGTTAGCCTAGTTATGATTCCTTAATTGTTTTGTTCATGTTTACATTGTTTCCGTATAATTGTTTCAAGTGTATGCATGCATAGTTTGTTGGTAGCTACCCTTGTTTCGGTAGTTTTGAATGGCGGTAGTGTCTAGTTGCTTAGGAGATATGACCAGCTGACCCTAAGTAGGTAGACTGAGTGGGAAGGGTAAGAATTGACCAACTGACGACCCTTTTTCGCTGGTACGATTTGACCAACTGATCACCTACCGTTTGGATGAACTTAAGAAGTTAGGAATGAGTTTTTAAGATGTTAGCGCCCGGGCACTCATTGTTATGAATCTTGCATGTTGCGGTACTTAATGACTTGTCTTAGGGGATTAAAAACAACTGGACTTTCAAGGGTAGTAGCTTGATCTCAGGTGGAAACCTTTGCTGATAGTTTAGGACGAGCTGACCAAATGTTGTCCTAGCGACTTAAACCCCCACTTGAAGCAATTGGAAGTAATTAAACGTGAACTTAACATGATAGGATGAGTAACTAGGTTAGCACACTTCTCCTCTATTTATCACAACCCTCGCCTTTATTTGCTTTGCATTTCTTGCTTTAGTAGTTAATTAATCATTTCAATCTTAAAACCAATTAAAATCTGTGACACCTAGACTTAATTAGAATCCGCTCACATAGCTCTTGGGACGACCTCGGTTTTACCAAATACTACACTACACACGATAGGGTACATTGCCCCTTAGTGCATTATGGTAGACAATAGGTATAACGAGACATTTATAAATATTAAAACCTGGTCAGTAAAACCTGCATCAATGATTTATTGTTAAGTTATGTATTCATTGTTTATAAGTATATTTTTTTAAATACTTGCTTGTTTGTTTTGTGTGACAAGGGTAATTTTATAAGAAAAATAAACTGATCTAAACAATGGTGAAACATGTGTTTTATAAGCATAATAGTCATAAACGTATAATTGATTGATGTTTGTACAAAATAGTTAGAACGGCTCACCCATTATTGACAAACTATAAGATGGGTATACGGTTGGTACACATTAAATTGTGACCTTAAAGAAGAGGTTATGTAATATGCTTCTAGCTGGCCTAATTCTCCACTCGTTTGTGCGTCTTAATGGAGCTACCAAGTATTCCTATGTAATGTGCATAAAATTTTAAGGGTGAATTGACCTTAAATTCTACGCGCCACTTTTGTGGTAATTATCCGAATAACTTGGGTCTTATGACTCATCTTGTGAGGGATATAGTGGTGATTAAAGGTAATTCTTTAATTGGTTAACCAATACCTCGATTAAAGTTTGATGATGAAAAGCTTAAAAATTAAAACAAGGATATAACTGCATGACATCTTTGTACATATTTGATTTGACATAAAAAATTATTAGCCTTAATTTAAGTTGTATGCCATCCAACAAAACGAAAACACCTGAGATTACCTTTTATTTGCGTGAGAATGTGATTTGGATCATAATCAAAGGGTAAAATATCCACGTGACGTGAGAACAGGCATGGATGATTTTGTAGTTTCTTAAGTTGGACAACTTAATTGAGTTAGGCGGTGAGAATTGGCAACTCAAGGCATAAGATGGGGATAAAACATGTTTACAAGGCAATTGAAATTGGCTAAATGTAAATCCCATAAATATAGGAATTGCAATTGAAATTGGCAACTGGGCAAGGGCTCGTACCATTTTGTATAAAATCATTACTAGCATATCAACTGACGTGATGAAATTATGACAATTTTGATCCTAGTTTTCAATAATAATTAATTTTTTAAATGAATATGAACCTTGGGTATTTAATTTTATTGAAAAGGAAAATTATCAAAATACTAATTATGGTTTTTTGAACTTTTTCTGTAGATGGCTCATCAACCTGAAAACACTATGAGCTTAATGAGTAATGCTTTCAGAGATATGATTGGAAGAGACAAACTGACTGGCCCAAATTTCAATGATTGGCATCGTGCACTTAGAATCATCCTTCATGTTGCCAAAAGACTTGAGATTTTGTCTACACCTCTTCCTGAAGCTCCTGGTGATACGGCTATTGCTCTTGAAAAATAGGAGTATCGTGTCGAGTATGAGAAGCACAATGATATGGCGTGTCTTATGCTTTCGGGGTATGCGCTCCAATTGCAAAAACAATTTGAGCACTATCCGCCTATGAGCATGCTAGATGAACTCAAATGTATGTTTGAGAAGCCACCAGCAGCTGAATTGTATGAACTTATTCAAAAGGTTCATAGCTGCAAACAAAAGGTTGGTAAATCTGTATCTGACCACGTCCTTGAGATGAAACATCACTTGGACCAATTGGAGAAGCTCGGCTGTGGTTGCTCCCAAGATGTGTGTGTTGGCCTCATCAATCACTCCTATAATCAGGAGCGGTTTGGTAATTTTGTGCTCCAGTACAATATGCATTGCACGGAGAAGACATTGAATGAGTTACATGCAATGCTTGTAGACTTCGAGAACAGGTTATCTAAGAAGGCACCTACACCTGCGTTACTAGAAATACAAGGTAGTAGGGTAAATAAGCCAAAGTCGCAAGCATATAAGAAAGGGAAAGGAAAAGGAAAGGGGAAACAAGTTGTGATCCCACCAGCTCCTAAGAAGAACCCTACAAAGAGAAAGGAGAATCCTAAGAAGGATTCGACTTGCCACCACTGTAACTCACCGGGTCATTGGAAGCGGAACTGGCCATTGTTGCTGAGTGAGTTTCTTCAGAATAAAAATAAGATGGTGCCTAGCTCATCAGGTATTTTTATGTACTCACATCTGTAATACATCTGACCTGTGGAGAAAGATACTTGTACGCTGGAAATGGCAAGTGTGCAGTAGTTGAAGCCATAGGGACTTTTGATTTAGTGTTGACTTCGGGCTTAATTCTTGAACTAAATAATTGTCATTATGCACCCTCCATTGTTAGGGGTGTTATTTCAGTTTCTTTGTTAAAAGATATTGGTATTATGCACACTTTTACCAGTTATGGAATTTCATTTTCTTTTAATAATGTTATTTATTTTAATGCAATTCTTATAAATGGTGTGTTTGAAATTGATATGGATGATTGTGTGTCCAAAGGAAATAATTCGTTGTATAGCATTAGCAATAAGAATAGAAATTCTAATTGGGACTCTTCTTATCTTTGGCATTGTCGCCTTGCTCATGTAGACAAGAAACGCATGGAAAAGCTGCAACATGAAGGGCTTTTACAAAGTGTCGATGATGAATCATTTGAAAAATGTGAGTCTTGCATATCTGGGAAGACGACAAGGAAACCTTTTTCACAGCAAGTGGAAAGGGCTTCATATCTACTTAGATTAATACACACTGATATGTGTGGTCCACTTAGACATGTGTCAAAACGTTGTGCTACCTACTTCTTAACCTTTACTGATGATTTCAATCATTATGGTTATGTTTATTTACTTAAATATAAACATGAAGTCTTTGAAACATTTAAGGTTTTCAAAAGTGAAGTATAATTACAAATCGTTAAGAAGATTAAAGCTCTTCGATCTGATAGAGGTGGTGAATATATAAGCCAAAAGAGTTCAAAGATTACTTAGTTGAGTGTGGAATTGTCCAACAGCTCACATCTCCTTATACTCCACAGCAAAATGGTGTATCTGAAAGGAGAAATCGTACTTTACTAGACATGGTACGATCAATGTTTAATCTTATGACTCTTCCTTTAACTTTTTGGGATTATGCCCTTCAAACTGCTGTTCGCATTTTGAATATGGTTCCAACGAAGAAAGTTGTTAAGACTCCATAAGAAATATGGATAGGAAAAGCTCTCAACTTTTCTTACTTAAAGGTCTGGGGATGTGAGGCGTTTGTTAAACGTGACTCACCAGATAAGCTCCAACCAAGATATGTTAACTGTATCTTTGTAGGATACCCTATGGAAACTATGGGTTACTACTTCTACTACCCACCTGAGAACAAAGTCATAGTGGCTAGGTATAGAGACTTCCTTGAAAGGAATATCATATCTCAAGAACTCAGTGGGAGAGTATATGATCTAGAAGATGATCATGAAGATACAACACCTCCTGATAATACTAGCCAACTTCAAGAAGAGCCTAAAAGCTTGGGTGCTCCTCCTAAAGTTGTTCCTATTCGTAGGTCTGAAAGGACTATACGTGCTTCTGACCGTCTATGTCTTAACATAGAGATGGAGGAAAATATGGTTGGGGATCTTAATGAACCCACCTATAAGGCTGCCATGGCTGATCCTGAAAAGGATAAATGGCAGATTGCTAAGAATGGGGAAATGCAATCCATGAAAGATAATGATGTCTGGATTGAAGTTGACCTTTGATAAGGTTTTAAAATGTACCTTTTTGAGGGGTCTTTTAAGCCCTTATTTGATCACTTTTGTATCCGTTATTACTTAATATCGTTCCTATTCACTTTTTAGGTATCTTGAAGGCAAAATGCTGGAATGACACTTATTTGGATGAAAAGACGCGAATATACGAAGAAAATGGCCAAAGTCAAGAATCGAGACACTCAGTGCTTTGAAGGGGGCGGCGTGGGGCATAAAACATGGACGCCATAGGACAACTTTTGTGGCGGCTCGGAAGCCAAATTGCTCATTTACAAGTGACGGCTTCCCGGAGGTTTTAAAAGAGTAGAGGCGTCGCAACTTTCGGACGGCCTAGATTTGATCCAGACGACGTCAGAGACTAAAGGGGACGGCGTGACAAGCATAAGGTGACGCCGTCGCAAGACTAATGTGGCCAAGACGAAACCCTAATGACGGCGACCCGAAGGCGTCACAAATCAAAAGGTGACGTCGTCGCATTTGTAATCTTATATATAGAATGCGAATTTTTTAGTTTTCAGTGTGTAGACCTTTGGAGTAAAAACCTAAACCGAACCAAGGCTGTCTTGTATAGTATTTTAGGGTTTCCATACCCTATCTTACATCAAGATAAGTGTTTTACAGCATTAATTCAATTATGTCTTCAATTAATTGTGTGTATGCTTGCATGTTCCCCATGTCCGGCTAATTTACTTGTATGTTTGCTTAGGAGATATGAAACTTAATTATTGAATATTGATTGGTTATCTTAATTGTTAATGATCTAGTATTGCGATAGGTCATCCGTTGTGTAGTTAATGCTTGATTAATCTTTGTTGAACCTTAGCTTATAGTACCTAGAGTCATTGTAGGCTAAACCATCGAAGAGTACCTTAGTGTTAAGTTTATAAAACCTAGAAATTTTGTAGGCGATAACCTTTGGTAGTTTCAAAGAGTTAGGGATAAATGAATACCCTATGACCTTAGACACATAACGCGATTAAGAATAAGGACGTGATAATTCAACCATCAATAGGAGATAATTAAGGAGTAATAAAACCTAAGTAAACATATCTTTAAATCATCATACGAGCACACAATAATTAGACATAGACTACATACACCACTAGATTAGATAATTAGATAAGTATAGTAATCGGTAGAAATACCAAACCCCCAAATCCAAACTCCGAGATTCGTACCTTTCCATTTCCTAAAAAACATAAAAAGATAAAAAATACTCTTCCTCAACCCCAACCTTAGCGTAGTAACTTTTCACTAGCATTCCTATTCCCCTAGAGAACGATATCAATTCCCGTGGCTTACCCTAATACTACACTACAACGATTAGGTTCACTGTCTAGGGTGTTGAAAAACTTGCTCGATGAAAAGGAAGTTCCTTTGACCCTGAACGACGCATGTAGCTTTATCAACCTTCCTCCCAATGCTAAAGTCGTTGGAAGTAAGTGAATCTTCAAGAAAAAAAATAACATGGATGGCAATGTACACACCTATAAGGCTCATCTGGTAGCTAAAGGTTTTTCTCAAACCTATGGCATTGATTACAAAGAGACATTCTCTCTTGTAGCAGACATAGAGCTATTAGGATTCTCATAGCTATATACTATGAGATTTGGCAGATGGATGTCATAACCGTCTTTTTGAATGGTCATCTAGATGAAGACATCTATATGGCACAGCCTGAGGGTTTTGTGAATCCATAATTTCCTAACTGTGTATGCAAGCTTAAAAGGTCCATTTATGGACTAAAGCAAGCATCAAGGCAATGGAATAAAAGATTTGATGGAGAAATCAAAAGTTTTGGATTTACTCAGAATCTTGAAGAGCCATGTGTATATCACAAAGCTAGTGGGAGTCATGTTACTTTCCTTATTATGTATGTCGATGACATATTAATCATGGGAAATCATATACCAAGTTTAAATGAGGTGAAAGCCTATCTTGGTAAATGTTTTTCGATGAAAGACTTAAGGGAAGCATCATATATACTCGGAATCAAGATATACACGGATAGATCAAGGCGGCTAATTGGTTTAAGTCAAAGTGCTTACATTGACAAAATATTGAAGAGATTCAATATGCAAAATTCCAAAAAGAGATTTTTTCTGATGCAAGTAAACCATGGTTTGAGTAGCGAAGGATGTGCTTCAACACCTGCAGAGATGGCACGCATGAAGAAATTTCATTATGCTTCGGCTGTAGGATCTATCATGTATGAGGTACGATGCACAAGGCCTGATGTGGTGTTTCCTCAAAACCTGACCAGTCGATATCAACAGAATCCAGGTGAAATTCACTAGAGTGCTGTTAAACATATTCTCAAGTACTTTAGGGTTACAAGAGATATGTTCATAGTGTATGGGGAAATCCGAAGCGTAATGTCTGCATTACAGTGTTATCGCGATGCATCCGGAAGTGTGACAAAGATGATACGAAGTCTCAGACGGGTTACACATTTGTCATCAATGGAGGTGCTTTGTGGATTGAAAGAAGAGCAAGAAAGCAGACACTCTTGCGATGTCTCACAGAAAGTGAGTACATAGCGACGCCGTAAGTCTGCCATGGAAGCCGTTTGGATAAGGAATTTTGTTTTGGGGCTTGGTGTTATGCCGTCGATTGAAAATCCTATTAAAGTATATTGTGACAACTCTGCCGCAATTACTTTTGCCCATGAACCCGAGTCATGAAGGGCACCAGACACTATCCTATACAATATCACTATGTTCGAGAACAAGTCAAGATAGGTGAAATTGAGTTGCTCAAAGTTCACACAGATGATAACCTAGCGATCCTTTTAAAGGCCCCTGGTGAAAAACTTAATTATTTGTCTGATAAGTTTGGACTTCGCTTAGCTAGTAGTTTCATGCCCATATGTGACTAAGTATTTTAGATAAAGGATATTGTAAATATTATTATTCAAATGAAATAAAGTATTTTTGTTATGTTTAATATTCATTTATTATGATGTTATCCTATATTTGCATGTTTAAATCCTTGAATAACTTAAGTTATTCTAAATAGTCCGTTGTCGATCAATAACATGGGAATGATATTGAATTAAGACGAATCTGAGTATTAGTTAGAATATACTTGAAAGTATATTGATGCGTAGCATGACTAATTTCAGATGATATTCAATGGATTGAGTATAGGACTTATCCCAACCACATGATGGTACTTTATGGATCTTAGTCATTAAGTACATCATGAATATTTATCCTCTGACTTGAGATACCAGAGAACTGTCATGGATGTAGTGCATTTCTGTGAAGCAATCTAACGCTATATATAACCGGTAGTTATAAGGGTTGTTTTCAGAAGTGTTGCAAAATTTATGAATTCTCGCCGTAGTCAAAACGGGGTTTGTTTCCTTCAAATTTATTTTGAAGTATAATACTGTTGGGCCCCTCGTAGGCTTGTCAAGATGTTTGCATGGCCATGCCCAAGGTCTTCTGGAATATGTTCAGAAGAATTGGTAATCTTGATCAATCATATAAAGCGACAGAATAGTTAATTAAGAAATGAGGGAGATCCTTATTCTTATTAACATGGTATTAGAAACAAGATGAATATGATGATGAATAATCAAAGTGGTTTTTCTCCAGAAAACCATACACGAGTTGTACCGGGGGCATTGGCGTGTTGCTAGACGCTAACTAATGTCATTGCACGTTTTGTAAACATATCCAAGTGGGAGCTGTTGGAAATGTATATATTTATAAAACCGTACATGTTCGGATTTGAACTCGTGACCATGGGATTGTACACATTAGTGAATGAGAATTAAAGTTATAATTAATGTTAATTGATTACGATTAATTATTACACAAAACCCGTCTAACGATCGTTAAGTATTTAACGGAAATGACTAACGACCGTTAAATGTAAAAAGGAGAGAATATATGGTGAATAACTTAAAAATGGAAAAGATTCGGGTGTCCTCTTTTCCTTCTCTATGTGGTCGGCCAGGGGGCCGGGAGGGCTTTTCCACGCCCAAACCCTAACTTTATCCCTAAGTTATTCTACCACTATATATACAAGACATAAGGTAAAGGTTGAAGGTTAAATTTTGTGCATTGAATTAACCCTAGATCTTTCCTCTCTCTTTTGCATATTCAGCCGAACCCCCCTCCTAAGGGTGTTTCGGTTTTGTTTTTTCATAAAACAATGGCTTGTGTTAGATCTAGCAATCTCTTTGATTCGTGGTTAATTCATGTATACAAAACTGTGGTGGTAAGACATTATTCTTACACCAATTTGGTTTGAGTTGTAAAACGGTAAGGGACAACTCTTTAAACCACTTCATTATCTTTGTTCAAGAGATCTAACTATTTGCAAGAGGTATGTTACGCGTTTATATTTTCAGTTAATTAATTGCTATTATATTCTAAGTCTTCCGCTGTGTACTCTGTGATGTCTACATGTTATTATTTGTATATCATAACCTCAACAGCTTTCTGATAAGAGTGTACGGGGTTGTTGGTACATGTAAGGATCCCATTATCATGCAAATCACGCAAACCATATTGGTTGCAGATTTCAATGAGCTTCTCTGCCGTGTGAGCGTAATGCACTATGCACATTAGACGCTCGCTGCCATCTAAGCTTTTCTCACCACATGGTAAATACACGTCCATCTTTGAATAACGAACATACAAAAGGCTCTCAGTACTAAAACTCAATTACGTCCTCCTAGTCTTAAAAGTATCTTTATCACCTTCCTCACCCGTATTCCCCGAATCCTTTGTAAGATAGAAAACCTCGATGTCATCCCTGGTGCTCTTAGGATCTTTTTTGAATATGTCCTTAATCTGGCTGGAAATATAGAAAGGTCAAAACTTTTAAATTTCGTCATGTAAATCAAATTTATGCTAAACTAGAGTATTATTACATCTGATGGGTAACACAACCATAAAAGACGTAAAAAATATTGGGTATAATTCATGATGCAAGGGAAGCAATTATTCTGACTTGAGCATAGCTCTTAATCTCAATGTTAAAACCAGAATGTTCAGCTCAAAAAAAATTATCCCTTAAGCATAGCTCTTAAGATCCATGCTCACACCCAATTATTATTATCTATATTACATTATAAAGGATTTGGGACTTACCAGAAACGGAAGTCTTAAAATTTTAAGACCAAAAACATTACTAAAAAAGGAAAATTAAAAAATTAATGTAAAATATGAAAATTTAAGTCTCATTTAAACCATATTGTAACCCCCTCCAATAATAATATCTTTTAATGCTAAATTTTTTAAAATAAAAGTGCTAATTATTTACATTATTAATAATTTAAACGTTCTACTTTTAAAAAACATATATCTACTACGTTATAAAGTATATGAGACATGCTAAAAGGTTTAAAATGAAAAACATCTGCTCGCTACAAAAAGTCATCGGCGCGGGTACCCTTCTATTAAGTTTCAATGTTTGTTTTGATATTTCGTGTTTCAAGCTGTTATGGAAAAAATTTACACTTTTGGAGCGTAAGATTAACTTCCAAAGCTATTCAACTACTACAAAAAAAGGCATAGAGCCCCCTTAATAGAGCCCGGTTTTAATGAAAAACAGGCTCTAAAAGAATTCCGTGTTATAAAAAAGGGTATAGAGCCATGTTTTCTTATACAAAACCGGGCTCTATGTTGAAAAACTTTAAAGCCGCGTTTTCTTCCTCAAAACCGGGCTCTATTCCTCGTAAAGAGCCGTGTTTTCTTCTACAAAACCGGGCTTTACCTAAAAAATTATTAGAGCCCTATTTTTTTTACGAAACCGGGCTTTATCAAATGCTCTTTTGTAAATCCATAAGATACGGGTTATTCAAAGTGAAACTAAAAAACTTAAAAACTTTTGGGCGCCTTATTTCCCTCCCAGTTTTCATACCCTCACAAAACCCTAATATTTTCCCCCCTCTTCACATTCACAACCCCAACCCTCTGACCTTTTGTGCCGCTTAACAATAGATGAACAAATAAACACCCCGAAAATCCCCAATTTTAATCTTCCCCAAAATTAAAACCACTTATTAGCTGCTTTTAACTAACCCATCTTCTAAAGGTATATCATCATCTATTTACTTTATCTGAATCAGTTTTAGATCTCGGGTTTTTAGCGTTCTTGATTTGCTTTATTAAGTTCAAGTTTTGATTTTTAATGTTATAAATGTGAGATTTGTGGTTTTATTTTTGTGGGTTTGTGATTTTAGGTTGTAATCTTGATTATAGTTATGTTAAATGGGTGGAAATTGGTGAAACTGAGATGGGTTTTGATGATTTTAGTATGTAGTGTTGTGGGTTAGTTGCACGGAAATGTAACGTACTTCGGAGCGTAAGATTAACTTCCGAAGCTATTCACTTGTTTAAATACCGTTTTTTCATTGAAATCAATAGCGCAAAGGAAACTATTTCATCATGGATAGAGTGGTGTTCGGACCCGATAAAGGCTTGCAAATTATAGTTGTCAAAAGTTGTATGTCTGATATTGGCATTAATGGTATGAGGATTCCAATCATCAATTTGATACCTAATTAAATTATTATTCCTATGATATAAGTGAATAGGTGGTCATTCAAGAATATGAATTTCTTTAACAGATAGTCATAGCCAAAGACAAAGCCGTGAAGGTACCAAATCACTAAATAAAACTTAACAGATTATTTGTAGATTATATTTTTCAGGTATAATCTCTAGGGCTAATAATCTTTTAAATCTCTATACTTGTCAAGAATGACAGTTCTGCGTAGCGACATAAAAAAATAACTCTTTTAGACATTAAAATTGACATTTTTGTCTTTTTTAAGTATTATGACCATTTTACCCTTCGAAAAATATTTCAAAAAAAAGAAATTTGAAAAAAAAATTCAGAAATTTCAAAAAAAAAAAGTATTTCGAAAAAAAAATTCAAAAAAAAATTTTGGAAAAAGAATTTCGAAAAAAAGTATTTTGAAAAATAATACTTAAAGAAAGACAAAAATGTCAACTTTAATGTCTAAAAGAGTTATTATTTTTTTATTTCGATACGCATAACTGCCATTCTTGACAAGTATAGTGCTTTAAAAGGTTATTAACCCTAATATCTAAGGCAAGAGTTCAAGTAAAATAACATCTTAATGTGCAAAAGGCAAGACATGATAATAACCATTTGATACTTAATTGTGGCAGTTTAGCAAATATGGTCAACTTGAAAAGCCAAGGTAATTAAGGTGGAAGAGTATGAAGGTAATTTAGGAAGCCCATTTTATTGACGTTGCATGAAATAAAAAGTCATAATCTGTTGCGTTTAGGAGAGAGTTATTGAGAGGAGGTTGAGAAGGGAGACGAGGGTGTCTGAGAACCAATTTGGCTTTATGCCAGGAAGGTCTACGATTGAGGCTATTCACCTTCTTAGAAGTCTCATGGAGAAGTACATAGAAAGACAGAAGGACCTACATATGGCGTTCGTTGACCTTGAAAAGGCGTATGATAGTGTCCCACGCGAGTTGATTTGGAGAACGCTGATTGATAAGGGTACACCAAGGAGATTTATAAGAATTATTAAGGATATGTATGAGGGGCTAGGACCGTGTTCGGTCCACCGGGGGTTTCAGAGTTTTTCCGGTGGAGGTCGGGCTACACCGTGGATCTGCCATTAGCCCTTATCTCTTCACCTTGATCTTAGATGAGTTATCTCTAGGGATCCAAGAGGGCATCCCGTGGAGCATGATTTTTGCTGACGATATTGTGCTAGTAGCAGAATCAGCGGAAGGATTAAACCACAGACTTGAACAATGGAGGGAGGCTCTTGAAAACAACGGCCTTCGTGTGAGTAGAGAGAAGTCTGAATACTTGAGATGCGACTTTGGGAGGATCGACCCAGACCATCACGAAGATATTCGTATTGGTGACCAGATCCTGCCACCCAAGGAGTCCTTTAAATATCTGGGATCGATGATTCACAAATCAGGGAGGATAGATGAGGACGTGTCTCATCGGATCAGAGCTGGTTGGGCGAGATGGAGAGCGGCGTCTGGAGTACTTTGTGACAGGAACATCCCCTCTAAGCTTAAGGGAAAATTTTAAAAGGTGGCGATTCGACCGACTATGATGTACGGGTCTGAGTGTTGGCCAATCACCAAAGCACTTGCTAACCGGGTTGAGGTGGCAGAACTGAGAATGCTAAGATGGACTTGTGGCAAAACATTGTTGGATATGATTCCGAACGGAGTTTTCAGGGAAAAACTGGAGGTCGAGAATATTATTCCGAAGATGAGAGAAGGAAGGTTGAGGTGGTTCGGGCATGTCAGGAGAAGGCCACAAACAGCACCAGTTAGAAGAGTCGAAGCGCTCCATGTAGATGGCGTGAGAAGAAGGGGTAGACCCAAACTCAGGTGGGAAGATAGAATTAAGCTCGACTTGAAGGAGCTTCTCTTGTCCGAGGACATAATCTCAGATAAGAAGGCGTGGAGAGATAGAATTAGGATCTGCGGGTAGTCCAGGCTTGTTGGTTAGGCTAGGAGCTCTGTGGTTTTTGTCTTCTTTAGGAGTTAGACTGTCGGCGTCTCTTTGTTGCCCTGCCCATGCTTTTTGTTTTGGTTGCCTCGTCTTTGCTCTGCCGTAGATTTAGGCCCGGTGCGTTGTTTTCTTTGTTTATGTGTTGCCCCTTTACTTGCCTGTTTCCCTTGCCTCCTGCATGTTTAGTTTTGGTGCCCCGGTGCGTTGCTTTGCTTTGCTCTGTGTTTGTCCTTAGGTTTGACTGCTGTTTGTGTCTTGGTTCCTTTTGTTTGTCCTTTGCTTTTGTGCCTTTTGCTGGTACTTTCTTCGGGTCTCTTGTTTTTGTATCTGCTTTGTTGGGCTTGTTTGCGAGCTTTGTTTGTTTTTGCCTGCTATCTTTTACCTTTTCATGCATGTTGTTTACTGCCTTTTGCTTTCACCTCTCTTTTCTCTTTTCTCACCCGCACACCTGCACTTGCCGGAGGTCTCGTTTGGAAGCAGTCTCTCTACTCTAGGGTATATCCTGGGATTAGGGGTACGATCTGTCTACATTATACCTCCCCCATACCCTGCCCCGGCGGGATTGGGTTCGTTGTTGTTGTTGTTGTTGTTGTTGTTGTTAATCTGTTGCGTTTAGGCGGCTACAAATTTTTGTCACATTTCGCATATCCTCTAAGAAATCGGTTCTGAAAATTGCAAATTTGCACATACAACATTATAAAAATAGGGACCCTTATAAATAGTGTTCTAATATCATACTATTTTCACTTATGTGTTTTGTGAAACAGGTGACGGATGACTAAAATAATAACTGAAAATGAAACTATAAATAATTAGCACAAATAAATAATACTATATAGGGTATGTTTGGTAAACTAGCTCTAAGCTCATAATTATAAGGTGGTAGTTGAAAGCTGTAAGTTGATAGCTATTAGCAAGAGCGTTTTTGGTTTTATAAAAAGTGTTTGGTAAGATAGCTGCAGATGTAAGTATAAAACATAAAATGACATAAAAAGACGTATTCGTAATTAAAAAAAAATACCTAAAATAAGAATAAAAAGCCATTTGAACCTTACAAGAATGCAAGTTAACGTTATGAAAATAATCAATAGCTTTAATAAAATTAATGTCACGTTAAGAATTTAAGATCCAACATGACACATTAGTAATAAGTTATCGACAACGCAACTCTAATATTTGACATGTTATGCATCCATCAACTACAAATGAATCGTCATTTCGTAACTAGTATTTCATATTGATAATATTATTGTTATGCCAATAATATATACTTTCTTTTTGAAATTCTTACAAAGTATAATTCACAGCCTAACTTATAACATATATCTTATAAAAGTTATAAAACAATTTACATAATACAAACACAGAGAAATACATGTTGATGCTTTGGATATACTGATATACATGAAAGGAAAAATATAACGTGTGGTACATTAAATATGTAAATGACAATCAAGTAATTAAACTATAAACAGTTCCACAAAATGTAGGACGCTATATAATAGAGCTGTTAATTTTGAAGTTTTTTCCTTAAATAAAAGCTAAAAGCTTCATGATCCAAACAAGTCTAGTTTCTAGTAAGAGCTTTTATATTTAAATAAAAAAATCTTCCAGCTCTGAATCTTCAAAAAGCTCCGTGCCAAACAGGCCCATAGATAGATAGATACCCTCGGTAAAAACGTCATCACGAGGTGCTGAGCAAACTCGAGACCTTTGAAGACAGTTTTAGACGGTATATCATGAGCTGGGGGTCTCAAAACTCCCCCCTCTCTATCACATGCCTTTTCAAATTGTCTAAGGATTTTAACACTCCGTCAGCCAAATTATCATTTTTATCAACAACATAAGATGATGTTGATGCCCACTTAAAAAATCCTTCAACAAAAAATAGTCCTAGTGCTACCAACATAAAAACATGGAAAAAGAAGCATTTACCAAATTAATAGAGTGATATATACCACAAGCTCGTCTTCAGTGATAAGGACAAATGGTCCATGTATAGGTTGAATAATAAGTGTTAAGCAAGCTTAATCCATTCCGAGAACACCTATTCCAACAATAAACCATGATGAAAAGTATTTGATGGGTCTGGATCCGGTGGAGGAAGGATGGTGACCATCATAATAATAATTGGTATGTTGTGTTTGGGTAGTGAGTTACTTTAAATGTGTCTACTATTTATTTTGAATATGGTAGTTGATATGTGGTTGGCAAGTATAAATGTAGTTGATATACTTTAATTTTCGTGGAGTGACAGGATGGTGATCCGTGTGAAATGAGTTTTGATGAAATGTGGGCCGTTGGATTTGTGTTTGTTTGGTGCTGTGTGGAGTGGACAAGCTGGTGATCCATATGAGGGCAGAGTGATATACTTTCTGTATTTTTTTCTCCAAATTAAAAGAAAATGTACACGAGTATTTATTGAAGTGTTTTTTTTATTGATTTGACCTATTAATAAAATTTTGCTTGTATGTATTTTACTAAATCTAAGAAAAAAAAAACGAATATGATTATAGTTAGAGTGGCAATTCTCGACACAACATGAAAACCGACACGAACCTGACACGAAGTTAAACAGGTTTAGGTTGGGATCCAATATTAACTTATCAGGTCAATGATCAAGAGGGTCGTGTTGATCAAGAAATGGAAAATGAAGTTGATCTTTCTCCTCTTCCACCATCATTCATGAGAGAGTATTTTGACCCGGTACTTGATTAAAATTGGGATCCGAAGTGAGAGTGACCATGAATTTGATCACTAATAGTCAACCAAATATTCAGTTTGTAGGTCATAACTTTAGCAGTGTTTGAACTCTCGAACTTTGTACTGAAAGTGATTCATGAACATACTAGTACAAAACATATTTCTCAATAATAGAATAAATCTATGCTCCAAGTTTTTTACGGCGATCGAATTTTTATGCAGAGATGAGATGCCCAAACTAAACAAGAAAAACAGAAATCATAATAACACTACATATAGCTTTTTTGTTAATTTTACTGGAGATACTTTATTCATGTAGGTTGTGGTGACTGATTCCTCATAAATATGGTGCAACCCGGAATCCAAATACCAAATGTTTGTTTTCGCTGCAAATGATACCTACTACATAATGAGCAACCATTTGGATCGTGTCTTGGCTCCTCTTGGAGGCACAATCCGAGCAAGTAATCCTGTCTTCTCATAGGTGGATTGTCTTAGCACATTTGGATCAAAGGTACCCCGTTACGGTCACAAAAGAATAATAGAGATCATAACTGACAACATTGTTAATATATATTTACCACTTAGAGCAGTTATGTCTACTACTAACTCACTAGAGAAAACGATTTTGTATACTTGAATATTAATAAATTTCGAACTGTGAAGTCAGATATGATCATAAGTTCGGATCACATATAGTGAGATACCTCGATACAAATGGAAGTATGAAACAAACCAGCAATTTCATATAGAGAGTATTAACAAAGATCATGAGCCTTGCAAAGTCTTGTGTAAGTGTACATGTTAGTAGTAACATACAACTATACAACAACGTAGAAACACTAACCATCAAGTGACTTTAAACCAACAACTACTCTTCATCGTCATCTTCTTCGAATTCTTCTTCTTCATCATCATTGTCGGTTTCTAGGGACAGATGAGAAAGGTGCGATTGTGTGTAAACCACATGGGCGAAATATGTAATTAACTCTATTTTACACAATAGTTTTCTAGGGACAGATGAGAAAGCGCGAGAGGGGAGACACTGATTACTTAATTGCTTGAAGACATATAATCTCGCCATTGCTTCAACCTTGAAGGACCAAACTTGCTCATCTCAAAGTCTCTAACCGATTAGCAGCTAGAGTTAGTTTTATAACCGAAAAGCGGTTATGATAGGTAGTTATAGAAGTGTATTTAACCGCCAAATGCAGCTAATTAACCGCCATAAGCGCTACATTTGTTTAGTATATATAGGACATGTAATGAATCATTTACAGGTAATGAGACGATTAGTTATTCAAAGATCCATATTGTTATTGTTTGCATATTTCATATCGACTCACAAATCACATGAGGGACCAACATTTGGCATCAAGAGCCTGTTTTACATCTCGCTACAATCACATATCCAATACCAGATTCTTGTTTTAACGAGGCAATATCCAATACCAAAACCTTGTTTTAACGAGACACAATCAAAACCCGAAACCATTAATGAGATACATTCCAAAAAACCCAACGTTGAAGAAGAGAACCAAGACGTAAAACAAGCAATCGTTTGGTTCAGAAGACGTAAACGAAACATTGTTTCGAAAGAAGAATACTCGCTGAAACATTGTTTCGTGAGAAGGAGAAGAGAACGTTTTTTTCAGAAGAAACGTTGTTACTTGGATAACTAGGACATAAGATAAGTCGTATACAACTTGTCTTTGTGTCGAAATTGCAAACGGAAAGGACACCGTTCCATTGTGGTGTCGTGGTTTTGTTGTGAAGCGTTATACGCAGCAGCAAAAGAAGGAGTTACGTAACCAAAGAAAGAAAGACGCGTTAGAAGATACCTTGTATAGTAGACGGCATATACAAGAAGAAAAAAAGGCGTTGCTTGAAGAAAAGTTAGACCGGTTAAGAAGAGAAACAATCAAAGATTGTTTTTTTTGGAAGATAGACGTTAGCAACACAAGATATTGAACAAGAAACGCAACCTGATCAATTGTGTTTTATTGTTGGAAAATACCGAAAGGTATTTTGGGGTGAAGCATATACGGTGTGGAACAAAAGAAAAGAAAGTGTTGAGGAACGCGAAGGCAACGTGAGGACATTACCATTTGTTGGTAAAGAAGAAAGAACAAGTAAACTAACTTGTTTTGTTGAAAATACCGAAAGGTATTTTGGAAGAAATTGTGTTCGAAAAATAGCCAAGACCAAGAGTTCAAAGGCAAATCGTTATTACATCGATACACAAGAAAGGAGAAAGACAACGTGGGGAAAGAAAGAAACGTAGTTGGTATCATACTCAAGTACCGACAAAAGTGGGAATACGACTGTGTTTAATACACAACAAAGAGGTCACAAATTCAAAACTTTGGATTTCTCTTTTATACTTTAGATAGTATAGATTGTTATTTACATTACTAGGAAATCCCGAGAACTATATATTGATCCCGTACTATTAGATTCCCGGAAAACTATTTCTGTTCCCATAGTATTAAGTATACTATACTTAGTTAGAATTCCATTAGAAAGTGAAGATCATAAGAACTATCAATATGCCTGGTGACGATGCAAGTGGCGTAACCTGCACCAAAACCCGTAACCCCTATGACACATATCAATGCCCAAAACTCAAAGCCACAAACTACACAGTTTGGACTATACAAATTAAGGTGATACTAGAAGCACAAGGTTTATGGGAAGCAATAGAACCTAAGGCAGATATACAAGTAGATGCTAAAAAGGATAAGGCAACAACTGCCTTCCTATATCAAGCATTGACCAAAGATGTGATATTACAAGTAGCAAGCTGTAATACGGCAAAGGAATTATGGGATTCATTAAGAAAGAGACACGTTGGAGAAGAGAAAGTGCAACAAGCACGGTTACAATCATTGATGATTGGATTTCAGACCCTTCAAATGAAGGAGGATGAAACGGTGGATGCATTTACATACCAACCTGAACGGCTATGCCACAAAGGCTAAAGAATTAGGAAAAGCTTTGGATGAATCACTTTTAGTTCGAAAACTATTAGATTCCACACCAGATAGGTTCATTCAAATAGTAGCATCCATATAACAGACGAATGATCTCGATGACATTACGTTAGATGAGATTGCTGGAAAACTTAAGGCATTCGAGGAGAGAATAAAACTCCGAAAGGGAGGACAAGTAGAAAGCCAAGATAACCTATTATTCGCACAAGGCGAAAACTCTAGAAATAAGAAACGATTTACCAAATATAGGGGTAGATCAAACAATTCACGAGGTAATTGGCAGAATAAGGGAAATAGAGATAACTCGAATGGAGGAAACTCACCTCACAATAAGAATAAAGGTGAGTGGGATAGAAAGAATTTGAAATGTTACAATTGCGGAAAACCTGGACATTTCAAGAGAAATTGTAAAAGTCCACCAACAACTCAAGAACAATCAAACCTTATCTTAGAAGACGATGAACCATCATTATTAACGGCGACACAAGAAACTGAAGAAATCTTGTTAAATGAAGAACAAGTACACCCCCGAAAATATGCTACAACAGATGCTAGCATATGGTATTTAGATAATGGTGCAAGTAACCATATGACGGGCACCAAAGGCCATTTTAAGGATATTGACGAAAGCATCAATGACGCGTTCGTTTTGGAGATGGATCGTATGTAGAGATAAAGGGTAGAGGTTCAATATTATTAGGATGTAGAGACTTACAGTGCTAAACTGATTTATGTTTACTACATTCCAAACCTCAAAAGCAACATACTTAGTCTAGGACAACTTATCAAATAGGTTGCAAAATCATCATGGATGGAAATTTACTGACTTTGTATGATAAGAATAAGAAGTTGTTGATGAAAGTAGAACGATCTAAGAATCGACTTTACTGTATTAGATTACATATAGTAGCACCTATATGTCTCTTAGCAAACGTAGACGACCAAGCATGGTTATGGCATTCTAGATTAGGTCACCTGAACTTTGATGCGATAGACAAGATGACAAGAAAAGGTCTAGTAAACGGAATACCCGGAATAAACCATGCAGACAAATCTGATGCATGTTTATTAGGAAAACACATCGTAACACCTTTTCCAAACCAAGCTAAATTCATATCAAAGAACCCGTTGGACTTAGTATATGGAGATCTTTGTGGTCCCATAAGTCCAAAGAACACACTCGAAAGAAGCTCATCTTCATATTAGTAGATGACTGCACACGTTTTATGTGGGCTTACTTTCTAAACTCGAAAGATCAAGCATTCAAAGACATTCAAGGAATTTAGGCAGAAGTTGAATCAAAGTTGAAGTTGAAAATTAAGATGCTAAGAACGGATAGAGGAGGTGAATTTACATCACATGAATTCACCAAATAATGTAAGGAGAATGGAATAGAAAGACATTGACGACCATACTCACCGCAGCAGAATGGTGTAGTAGAGAGGAGAAATAGAACAATATTATCAACTACTAGGAGTATGATGAAAGCAATGAAGTTACCCTTAACTTATTGGTGAAGCAATCAGGCACGCATTTACATACTCAACAGGGTATCTACGAAATCCCTGATAGATAAAACACCATATGAAGCCCTCTACAATAGAAAACCAAACCTAGAATACCTAAGAATATTCGGATGCACAGCTTATGCTAAGGTAACCATACCTCACTTGAAGAAGCTAGATGATAGAAGCATTCCAATGATTTACTTAGGAGTTGAAGAAGGATCTAAAGCATGTAGGCTATATGATCCAGAGGAAAGAAAACATGTTAGTAGGGATGTGAAGTTTATGGAAATAAAACCGTGGGATTGGAACAACAATGAAGAGGATACAGACACAGACGATACGTTTTGGACTAGCTTTATGGTAGATGGAGTTGACTATGATAATCCTACACCATCAACTTAGAAACACTGATAACACGTATCAAGAACAAGAACCTATAGATCCACCCTCACCAATCACACCACCATCATACACTTACAACCCTAACTCGGAAGATGAAGAAAGAGCTACTATAAGTTCATTCGAAAGCTCAGATCCTAGATTTGATCATAGACCTATACAAGGTTTAAAGGATATTACGGAAATTTACCAAACTGCACGTGAAGTAGAAGCACCTAGCTTATTTTTCACATAACAAGAACCCCGTAATTACAAGGAAGCATCAAAAGATGAAAAGTGGATTGAGGCCATGCAAATTGAATTTGATTCAATTAACAAAAACAACACATGGACCCTCACCACGCTTGTTCTCAAAAATTAGAAGGCAATAGGACTTAAGTGGGTTTATAAAACCAAGAGAGATGCACAAGGAAGGATCATAAAGTATAAAGCAAGATTAGTAGCAAAAGGTTATGTACAAGAACAAGGAATAGACTTCGATGAAGTGTTTGCACCAGTTGCTAGGATAGAGACAGCTCGATTGATATTAGCGCTAGCAGCATATCATGGATGGCAAGTACACCACTTAGATGTAAAATCAGCAATTTTACATGGAGAATTGAAGGAAGAAGTCTATGTTACACAACCTGAAGGTTTCATTCAACAAGGAAACCTAGAAAAAGTCTACAAGCTAACTAAAGCTTTATATGGCTTAAGACAAGCACCTAGAGCTTGGAACGTGAAGCTTGACCAGACCTTGAAGTCTTTAGACTTTAAGAAATGTAATCTCGAACAAGCAATCTACACAAAGAGAAGCAAGACTTCTACACTTATCGTTGGAGTATACGTAGATGATTTGATAATCACGGGCACTCCAAAGAAGTAAGTAGACTTGCTCAAGTCCCAGATGGAAGATAAATTCGAAATGAGCGACTTAGGTTTGCTAGCATATTACCTTGGGATAGAAGTTACACAGATAGGAGGAGAAATTACAATCAAGCAAACAGGATACATTAACAAGATCTTAAAAGAGACAAGCATGACGGATAGTAATGATACGAAGACACCTATGGATCCCGGCACTAAGTTGGTCAAGGCGGAAGATGGAGAACCAGTTGACGCAACTTATTACCGAAGCCTAATTGGAAGTCTCAGATACTTACTACATACAAGACCAGATCTTAGTTACTCAGTCGGACTACTCAGCAGATTTATGCAAGAACCGAAGGATCATCACCTGAAGGTAGTGAAACAAGTAATCCGATACATCAAAGGTACGAAAGACCATGGAATAATATACAAGAAAGAAGGAGGCTACAAGATTACAGGATACAACGACAGTAGTTATGGAATCAATACAGATCAAGGAAAAGGAACTACTGGCATAGTATTTTACTTTGGAGAGTCACATATTACCTGGTGTACTCAGAAGCAACCAAAAGTAGCACTCTCATCATGTGAATCAGAATTCATGGCGCTACAAGCAGCAGCATGTCAAGCCTTATGGCTAAAACGATTACTCAGTGAATTAACCGGATTAGAAGAAAAGAAGATAACGCTTAGAGTTGACAATATATCAGCTATACAACTCGTAAAGAACCCAGTTTTTCATGGAAGGAGCAAGCACATAGACATTCGCTATCATTTCATTCGTGAATGCGTAGAGAATGGTCATATCAAAGTAGAACACGTAAGTGGAGAACTACAAAGAGCAGACATCTTAACAAAAGCATTACCAAGACTCAAGTTCGTGACTATGCGACAAATGCTCGGAGTTCAAGACTTAGGACGAAGCAACGATCAAGATTAAGGAGGAGAATGAAGACATATAATCTCGCCATTGCTTCAACCTCGAAGGACCAAACTTGCTCATCTCAAAGTCTCTAACCGATTAGCAGTTAGAGTTAGTTTTATAACCGAAAAGCGGTTATGATAGGTAGTTATAGAAGCAGTTATTTAACCGCCAAATGCAGTTAATTAACCGCCATAAGCAGTTACATTTGTTTAGTATATATAGGACATGTAATGAATCATTTACAGGTAATGAGACGATTAGTTATTCAAAGATTCATATTGTTATTGTTTGCATATTTCATATCGACTCACAAATCACAGCGTAGGGACCAACATTGCTTAATTGGAACTTTGCCACTGTAATGGAACAGAAAATACACACAATAATTAGCACTCTGGATAACTACTAATGAATGAATGCTGAGAGGGCATTCAATTCGGGATAACTATTATGAAAAGCAAATAAGCTGCTAAAAAGGTAAGAGCTTCAGAAAATAGTGTTTGGATTTGTTTGTGTCTGAAAAATGTGAAAATGTACAAAGAAAAAAACAATTGGTCAAATTGACAAACAAAATAAAATTGATTGATTCATGTGAGATACAAGTGTATTTAAATTCATCTCAAATAAGCACTTTAGAATAAGGTTTCCACTTTCGACATGCTTATTACAACCATCCACTTATAATTGAGAATAAGCTTCAATCTGAAAAACTTGACGTGGAAAAAGGAGAAATCGCCAGCTTGAGGACGAAATTAAATGCTTCTGGTAGAGCGGCTTGCAGCTTCTCTACGCTTCCTCCTAGCTGAGACGGAGTAGTTTCTCAGTACTTCCCTTTTTACTATTATTTACACCCATGTGGCACTTTACATGAATTGCCAATAATTATGATTTTCTTTAAGTCACCATAATCAACGATTCCATGGGAGGAGGGGATCTGCAAAGTATGTGGAAAAGACGAAAATGACCATGTCTTGCTTTTGAGTACTTCAGAGTATCAAACATACTGTTTATACCCTCCACTTCCAAGGGTTCCCAAAAAGAGTTGGTATTGCCCGACTCGCATTCCAGAATTTACAAGACAATCCCAAGAAGAGGATTTTGATTTTAGGCAACCTTATCAATTGCCTCCTTTTCAATTGATTCACGGCCCGATTCAAGGTTTTCATTGCATGGCATGTTCAATTAAATTACTTGCAATATTCAGACCTTGCACCAAGAAGCAAACCTTGCAGGTCACGTAGGATAATTCTCCGTCTCGACGACCGATCATCACACATGATGCTGTTGATAAACCAGTTTTAATCACAATGTATAAGATCAATATAGAAAGATATATATGTGAAAAGATTAAAATTAGCAAGGGAGAATGTTTCTTCTCACCTATTTCTTTAGAAACTTTCTGAGCCAATAGTGGATGGACATTTTTCGCTGCACGTTTCTTCCATCCAATTACATCTGTAGCAGCCATATGATGGTCATAAGGACATAAAAACATAATGAATTACAAAAGTGTTGCACGTTAGTTGGGAGGTAGGCACGCCAGAAGAATGAAAAATGTGACTGAAGTAGGATTGGAAGATATATATGGGGATAAAGAATGTGTGTAACTGTGTGTCAGAACTATTTTCAATTTATAGAAAGATAAAGGTTTAAATGACCGTTGTGTAACGGTCACCAATGGTAATACGTAATTTAAATTTAGGGAGTGCCTACGTGTAAGGAATATTACTTTATATGACCGTTACCCAACGGTTACCTCCGCAACAACATGTATTTAATTCAAAGTTCAAACAGAGCTCGTATTTGTTTAGAAATTAGAAGAAAATGGACCGTTATCCAACTGTCTAAAGCCCAACAACAAAATCAAACTCGTATGGTACTGATATTGGATGATTAATTGCTCGTACATACCTTTGCTTACTCCTATAGTTATATAGTTATATAGTTACTTGAAGCTCGTACTTTGTTGCATAACTTGCATTTACAGTTCATCAAATATTGTTGCATTTACAGTTCATCAAATATTGTTTACAAGTACTTAACGATTTGAGTCATAACATTATAATGTACTTTGTTGCATTTACAGTTCATCAAATATTGTTTACTGTTGTGTACTTTGTTGCATTTACAGTCAAGAAAATTAGACTAATCTGGTTTGTTTCAACTTTCAGAAATAGACAAGGTTGATATGGGTTCTCCAACGGGACAGTCTCAAAATGCCTCTAATGTTGATTCAAATCCAAAAACTAGTTCAGTACCAATAGGATCGAGCCAAGGATGGGCGGATGCAACTATTCCCTCTCCTAAAGAATCGTCCGTGAATTCTATCCGAACGAAGAAAAGAAAGAACATCATTGATGTTGATCAAGGGCGGAAAAGACCACTTACTTCTGAAGTTTGGAATCATTTGGACAGGGATAATGTTAAGGGCGAGTGGAAAGCAATATGCAAATATTGTAAGAAAGCATTGAGTGGTGAACTCGGGCATGGAACAAACCACCTTCGTAATCATTTTAATATATGTCCTCTGCGCACAACAAGGGATATAAAGTTTTTGGAGAAGTAGGATGCTAAGAACGCCAAGAATTTTTTGTTTTGCTAAAGATGTTACTATTTTGCTTTATCTCTTTAATGAACAAATATGAACGTGATTTGGTGTACTTATGTTTGATTACTACTTTCAGACATGTGTTTTAAGTATTTTGTGAACTTTGTATTTGGCAAATTGATTGGTACCTCATTAAGCAGTTTCATCGTTATTTTTCATATCATGGTTTTGTAATTTTGTTGCATAACACTAACCCGTGGGTTTACCCATGGGCAATAAATACCCGCGGGCATGGGTATGGGTAGAAAATTATACCCATTGGCGAGTGACGGGTGGGTGACGGGTGAGAAAAAAACTACGTGGGCGGGTGACGGGTTAGAGATACCCGTGCCCATTACCCACGGGTGCCATCCCTAGCAAAAACAGTGTTGTGCATAATGAACACATGGGTTTCATGTTTGATAAAAATGTATAAGTAATTCGTACCTGGCTGATATGTTGGATCTCTTTAATGTCTCGACACCAAAAGAAAGGCTGCAACTTTTTCTGGTTTGGGCCAACAGGCCAAACAAACCATTAGGCAGTTATTTTTATAAAACGGTTATTTAGATTCTAGGGTTACAAGTTACAACGTTTACTTTGTATGAAACGACATATTGACAACGTTTCATCAGTATATATAGCATAGGATCTTTGTAAACAAATCAACCCTTCCTGTATTCTTATATCAGATTATTAATTTAATTAAGGGTTCACCCATCTTCTTTGTTTCTTCTTATTATTGAATCTTAGTATGATGTTGACATGTGTTTTGTTTGATCATTCGATCCTCGAAAAACCAAATTCAAGACCTGCTAACATGATACAATTGCATACAAGTCTTGTAGTTCACTCGTATTGTTCCCTCACATTAATTTCTGGAAGATACCCGGAGATCATTAGTTCATGAGGTAGGTTGTCTAGCATATTGCAAATATGGTCCGACTTCACGTGAGATTGATCACCAGACACAAACTGATAAACAATTCCATCGATTTCAATTGAGCTAACACCTGGACTCTTTTCTATACCTCTATTTTTCATTCTTCTTCCCACATTGCTCGCCTTGCGCCAATCTCCGCCTGCAGCATATATATTTGAAAGAAGAACAAAATTTGAAGGACTAACACGGTTCAATCTACTAATAGGCCTCATCAGCTTTTCAGCTAATCTTATATCACCAGCTGCTCTGCATGCTCCTAAAACGGATCCCAATACAACTTCATTTGGTTTCATTGGCATACTCTCTATGACATCCAATGCTTCTTCTAACAAGCTCGCACGACTAAAGATCTACTAAACACCCATAACGCTCGATTCTCGGAGATATTCTATAATCCTCAATCATCATGTCAGAGTTTCAAACCTTCATCGGCCAACCCAGCATGACTACACGCCGTAAGTGCACCTGTAAAAGTCACACCATCTGGCTTCGACCCGTCTTTTTGCATCCAATAAAAATACTTGAGACTCTCTTGTGGATTTCCATTTAGAGTGAACCCCACAATAATTGAATTCCAAGATACCAAATTGCGTTTAGACATGGTGTGAAAGACTTGAACCGTGAATTCAGTGGACCTGCATCTACAATACATGTCAATCAATGAATTATTTATCCTAACATTATCCATCAACATATTTCCCTCCAAAACAATTCGATGAAGCCATAAGCTTAATCCAAGTGCCCCTAAATTTGCGCATGTAGAGAGTGCAGAAACAATGGTAACAAAGTCAGGTTGAACCCTAGAGGCTTGCATTTCTTGAAACCACTCCAACGCATGTTCGTAATGACCTTTCTTTACAAACCCATCAATTAACGACGTATACGAAATAACATCTCTTTATGTTATCTGAAGTGTATGCACCTTCATCACCGTAGTTGATTCGTGTGTAGATATAGAGCAGTTTTAAAATTTGTTTTCCCGATTAAGAATCAATCACTACTTGAGGACAAGTAATAATCAATCTTCCGGAGTCGTATTCCACGGCGAGATATGAATTGAGATTTGCGTTATTGTCTTTTGTTTGATGCTTGATTATCGAATATTTGGTTTTGGATTTTTTAAAAGATTTTAAAAACTATTTTATGCTAATTAAAATTAAATAACAACTAATAACAACTAATGACGAAATAAAATTAAGCTAAGAATATGATAATAAAAGCTATGCTTGTCAAGTGAGGTGAAAAGATACTTACGTGTGAATAATCTATTAAGCCCGTGTAATTAATACCCGTCGAAATAAAACTATTTTCTCACAACGTTGGCTTATATTGAAAACAATCATTTTTCTTTTGGTAATAATCACTAGATTTAAATAATCAATTATCTCAACGGCTTTTGCCCGTTAAAACAATCAACCAAATATATCTAAAAATAATCCGGAAACTATTAATCAATAATCTTCGATGCCCGTTTAAAAAACTATTTTCTCACAACGTTGGTTTATTTTGAAAACAATTTTTTATCTAGGTAAAATTACTAGATTTAATTAATTACCCTAACGGCTTTTGCCCGTCAAACCAACAAATTTCAATCCAAGTAACCGAAGATTATTAATCAACAAATTTCTAAGTTTTCACACTCAAATCCCATATCACTACTCACTTAACAAGCATATAAGAATCTACTCAATAAGCATAACTACTAAACCAACAATAATAAACATTTTATTAACTAAAATAACTAAGCTAATGAGAAAAGGTAAGAAATTAGAACCCAGTCTAAGCTATGAGACGAATAAAGACCACCCGATTTTATAAACTTGACAAATTATAAAGTTTACTTCTTTTTAAGCATTAATATAACCAAATAATCAATAAAGTTTGTGACTTTATTAACTATTTAGCTTATTAAGACTAAAAAGCTATAAACTTTATAAATAAGCAAGCTTATAAAACCCTTAAGCTCCTCGCCTTAAGATGAAAATGATGAGAAACTAAGAAAAGAACACAACTTTAACAAGAGTTAGGACAAATAATCTATAATATGGATCAAATAAGCTATGGAAAAGCTTATTGATTTAAAAAGTACTAAACTTTAATGGAAATAAGCTAAGAAAAAGCTTAAAGATTAAAACTTTTTAACTAAAAATGTTAGATCTAAAGTAATAAGCTAATGAAAAACTTTTTATAAAAGAAAGACTAAAAAAATTAAATCTTTTTGGGTTTTTATAAAGAAATTTGTAAAACAAAGATTAGATCTAAATTTATAAATGCTTTTAAAAGAAAGTAGTAAAAGAGAACTTATGAAATAAGCTAGATCTAAATAAGCCACAAAAAGCTAATAAGCTTTCATGACTTATTAGACAATATAAGAAAAAGAAAAATAAAAGAAAGAGATGAAGAAGAAGAATAAGCTAAGTTGAAAACATTAAATTCATTAATAAGCAAAAAAGACTTACAAATAAGCACTTGAAAATACGCTAAATATTACAATAAGCAATAAACAATAAGCTACAAACTACTCCTAATTTATCCTACTACTACTACCTAGAAAGTAAAAACTAAACTACTACTAGAGAAATAAAGATAACTGTGTGTAAGAGCAACCGCAATGATAATTTTTCCAAAGACTTTTCACTGTTTCAAAAAGTCATTCAAATGACTTTTGCTAACCTGGAGTGAAAGACTATTAGCAACAACAACTTGACATCCACCAAGAGTTTGACATAAATTTACCAAGCTATTTACATTAATGAAGCATTAAATGACTCAACAAAAAAGCTATTGTATGACTTTTTAGCATTGGAGAATATTTGGAGAAAAGCTTTTTGTATAAAGAAATAAATGCAATAATTAATGTATTAAATGTAAAAAGTCTTTTGTAGTTTGAAACATTGTGGATGCTCTGAGTATATGTATGTCAAAAATTATCGGCCTCCTCGGATCAAGCGCAATTTATAGCCCATGATTATCTTGAATCTTCTCCTCCAACATACAATTCTTTGCATAAAAGGCCACGTGTAGCTCATTTAGAGGCTAGAGCAAAGTTGTAGCATGTGAGTGAGATAGTGGTATGCAGACACAAAAGGATACGCGCCTTGCATGAATTATATATTTATTGCCCACGGTGCTTTACATCTTATAATTCAATTTTATTCGTTGGATCAATAATACTTTCAATCTTGACCATTGTAATTCCATGTTTATCTATAGTTAACAAACTTGAGCCAAACTCTATTTATTACATAACACGTGCAACTTAAATATCCTAGGAACAAGTCAACAAACCATGCCTACATTTGCAAATCACATATATTTAGATATCCTAGGAACAAACCATGCACCTCAGCTCCTTATCCTAGGAACAAACCATGCACCTCAGCTCCTTATTGGACGGATATGCTCCATACTTATCTATGATTGCTTAGAGCAAGGGGTATGGTGCTCGCCGGTTTCCGCCAATCCTAGGTGTCACGCTCGCCGGTTTTCGCCGCCCCTTGCCACCATACCAAGGTGCCTCGCCGTTTGGTGTCTCGCCGTGTAGACGACACAAATAAAGACAAAACTATTTTGCAGGTGAAGGTTTATAGCCGGTTTAATTGTTTATAAAGTGAGGGTGGGTGGGGCCCAAGTGAAGATGTTGAGGTTAGTTGTGATTGGGGGTGAGGTGGCACACGTGGGGCCCAAATGAAGAGAAGTGGGTTTCCCACGACACCCCTTGCTCTTATCTCTTTAAATTCAACTTTTATTTTGGCGCATAAAATGGCCTTATATATAGATACCCATAATCAGCTTCATTTCATTCTTTCACAATTCCTATCAAAACAATGAACAAGACCTTTTGAATCAAGCACAATGGAGGTATGAATCAAGGTAAAGTTATCTTACAACATCTCCTGTCAAATTTATTTATTAATACATGACGTTTTCTTCTTCATATGAACAGCGAGTTATGAACAAAAATGTCGATCTTCGTGATCATGTGGTAACACTCCTTTCTACATTTTTTGTTTTGTTTGAGATAAATATATTTATTTGTATGGAGGCGTAACGTTGTTTTCCGTCCTTTAACAACCGCATGATGTCAACGTGAAACTTGATATCCAACCTTTGGCTGATGAGAAGATTCGGGATTCGAAGAAAAAGAAAAGGGAAGCAAAGTTGGCGACATGGAAATGGAACGATGTAATTGAAATCGAATGTTCGGACGATGAGAGCATTTTCAATGGGGATGATGATACTCTTGATGATGTTTTGTCAATGTCCAGTATCAAGAGAAAGAAATTAAACCAAGTTTCCCTGTTTAGCCGTAATAAAATTTAAGGTTTGATTGACGAAGACTATGAAGAGGATGATGAACACTTGCCAAACACCCTCTTACAAAGTCATTTTAAAAAATCGTAGGCTAACTTAGTTTAGATGGATTTTCCAAACACCCTCTTAGAAAGTTAGAATGATTATATACAAGTGCAAGTTATTCATCTTTTAGCTCCCAATTGTAAGTGTCTTGCAGTTGTCATAGTACATCTCGATGTGTTGTCAAAATTGCATCTATGGGAACTTTATGACATTATAACGAAGCTTGAGTCGCAATCTAAACAGGGAATATTTTGAACAGCGAGTTATAAAACCAAATGAAGACTTTATTGAACTTCTCTCTAAAACAATCCCATTCATGACTTATGATAATGTCATTTTGTAATAAATCAAGGAATGAAACATAATCATTAAAGGAAGTAATTTGAGTAGGGTAGTGTACACCTTTTACACAGATGAAATCTTCCTCATATGGTATGGTGTCAGTCAGTTTCCTCTTTTCCTTGTGGTGAGAACTTTCATCAAGCAATCTGTAAAAGTATTCCATGTATCTGTTTTTCCTTTTCTTCATTTTGTTATGATCAAAATGACAATCTGATGGGTCCTTGAACATGGGAACAGATTTACACCTATTCCCTTCAAATGTTAACTCTAGACCTTGTGCTTCTAATTGTCTTATAGAAAGGATATTAAAGGATACATCTGGTGTATAATGTACACAGGTATGATCAAGATTTCTGATCCTATCCTAATCTGCACTTCTCCAATTCCATGAACAAACAATAGTTTGTGCTGATCTTCAATATTTTCAACATTAAACTTCTCCTTCAACTTTGCAAATAGATTCATATTAGTGCAAACATGCATGTTAATCTGGTTGCTTATATACCATATCTTGTCCCATCCTTCCTCATCTATTCCTTCTACCATAAAGTCAGTAGACAGATGAATAAATTCAGGGTATGAGATTTGAATCTGTGGTGTTTCTGTGTCCTTCTCCAAGTCTGCAGTCTCTTTGTTTTTCCCCTTACTTGGACAGTTTGCAGCAATATGTCCTTTGATCCCACAACCATAGCAGACATATCTTTTGTGTCTTTCAAGATTGCTTTGTGATTGTGGAAGTGGATGATTGAACCTTTCAATGTCGTGCAGTCTCTTCTTCAATATCTCTTTACAATCCTTTGAAATTTGCTTAATGCATCTTCCAAATCTTGTATTACTTTCTCTCTTAACTTTCCTCTGAATGAACTCTCTTTGAAATATGTTTGTTAATACAAATAAACCGTAAAAACGTTTATAAATATTTTGCGATCTCTTTGTGTTTTGTTGATAACAAATATAATGTTATCTTAAGTACAATTATAAGGATACATGTTATTTTTGTAAAGCATTTACATATAGCCATTTAATACAAATTGTTGTAATAAATCATTTGTTGTAATAGTTTATTAGGATGGGTAAAACTCACAACCCATGGATCATATCCATAACCCATGGTATTGACCCATACCCACTTGACTAGATACATTGTACTCATTAGATACATTGTATATAAAGAAATACCCATGGACCAACCCATAACCCATGACCCATAACCAAAAAACCCATGGGCAAAGAGGAGCGTCCCACGGATCACTAGGTTTACACTAGACGGATCCCTTGTGGGAGTGATCCGTGGGATTCGGGGAACAGTGGCAAGTTTTGCCTATAAATAGAGAGCCATTTCTTCATTCTAACTCACCCCTCTTCTTACTAATTCTCGTATATACTCTCATTCTCTTCTAACAAAAGATCACTTGATCTAGAGAGTTCTTCTTCTTTCTTTCTTTAGTGATTCTCATATGGGTCCTTCTCTAAGGTGAGATCACGAGCATTCTACAAGTCATCCAAGCAAGGGGTCCTTGATTGATTTGTTCCTCTACAAGATTTCTGTAGCAAAGATCTTGTATTTGGTATTTCACATATTTGTTGTGTAATAGTCGTGTTGGTTTGGTCCACCGTGTTACGGACTCGGTATTTAGCTTTGTACCGGAAAAAGGTGTAAGCAATGTTGTGAAGGCTTCTCTGCCAAGTTGAAGGAGTTTTTTGACATAGTGCTTGAACTCTCGAGTAGGTGACTCGGGGAGTGAAGTAGGGCAAGGAAGGTGTCCTTGTAGCCGAATCACTATAAATCGGTTGTGTCATTTCTATCCCTTGCTTTACTTTATTTAGTTGCTTTATCATTAGATCTATACTTTCTCTACATCCATACGATTTCACATAATATCGAATCTAAAGTTTTTAAAACTAACGTAAAATCGGAAAAACAATTCAACCCCCACAATTGGCATCAAGAGCTAAGTTTATAAAAGTTTTAAAGTAAACCGTATTTTAAAAACTTTTCGATCACTATGGGTTCTGAAAATTACAAGGAAGGGCAATCTATGAAACGACCACCACTACTTGAAACTAATGGTTTTATATATTAGAAAAATATATTCGAAACGTATGTGAAGTCTAAAGATATTGATCTTTGGTACATTATTGTTGAAGGTGATTGTGAGGCTACCTCAAAAGATGATAAAGGAAATTTAGTTAACATACCTCATGATAAACTAAACGATGAAATGAAGAAAAAACTTTCTAAAAATAATGAAGCAAAAATGGTTTTATATAATGTTTTACCCAAAAAGGATTTCGAAAGAATTTCTATGCTTAAAACCTCTAAAGAAATTTGGAATTCTTTAGTTGTAACTCATCAAGGTAATCAACAAGTTAAAAATAATAAAATTGATTTATTTGTTCAACAATATGAACAATTTTCAATATCGGATGAGGAAACTATAGATCATTCATTTGCAAATTTTAACACTATTATTACATCTTTACAAGCACTTGATGAATCTTTTTCTAGTCGTAATCATGTTAGGAGATATCTAAGGGCACTTCCATCCAAGTGGAGATCCAAGGTGACGGCAATCGAAGAGTCAAAGGATTTGACAATCCTCACCCTTGATGAACTCATAGGCAACTTAAAAGTCTACGAGCTTGTCTTTGCTAAAGATTCCGAAGCCTCAAAGATGAAAGAGAAACACAAATCTCTTGCCCTTAAAGCCAAAAAGGCCTCGAGCGATGAAGAGAACTCCTCTTCAAATAGTGACGATGAGGAGTATGCTATGGCGGTAAGGAACTTTAAAAAGTTCTTTAGAAGGAAGGGAAGATATATCAAACAACCGTATGACGACAAGAAAGGATTACGGAAAAGCAAAGAAGACGAGAAGCCAAGGGATGATCGTGCTTGCTTTAAATGTGGGGAACCAAACCACTTTATTAGTAAGTGTCCCTAACGGGATGATCAAAAGGCATTCATGAGCGGCACGTGGGGAATGAGCAACGAGGAGGACGAAGAAATTTTTCTCATGGCTAATGACGAGGTATGTCACGAATACTATAGTAGCTCATCACTAGATGATGACTCATTGCATAATGAATATGACAAACTTTGCAATATTAGCTTAAAATTAATTAACAAAAACAAGCTTTTAAAAAGTCAAAACCAACGTTTAGATAAGGAAGTCATATAATTAAAAGCAAAATTGAAACGTCTAAAAAAGGGTAAAATAGCAAGTGGTGAATGTGAACTTTGCGTTCAACTTCAAACACTAGTTGATCAACTAGATTCTAAAATTGCTAGAATGATTACGAATACAGCCACTGTTGTGGCGGATCCCACGGATCCCACATAAAGGAAACCGGCTAGTGTACAGCCAGGGATCTGTGGGTCTGGAAGCAAAACAAATGGTAATAACATAGCTTCTTCATCTCGAACTGATTTTGTTATCGTTAATAAGAAGAAACCAACTCATTTTACCACTAGACAACCACCTCCAAAATATAATCCTATTTTTGCAAGAAACAAAGCTCCATATTTTTCAAAACCTAACCCATCTAAGAGACCTAATAATGTTTACCCGAGAAGTAACCATCAAATGGGATGGAACCCAAATATCCAATATGGTTTTCCCTTTTAAAACTTTGCACCATGGAATGCATATTCACCTTATCCATACATGTCTAACATGAATGGAATGTTTAACACTAATGGACCCATGAACAAATGGGGACCAAACTTTTGAGTTAATTGCTTTTTAGGTGTGCTTAAAGGTCGACCTAGATCCGGATGAATGGGTCAAGGATAGCGGGTGCACGAGGCACATGACCGGAAATAAAGATCTATTCTCCACATATGAATCCTTCAATGAAGGAAATGTGGTGTTTGGAAATAGCAAAAGTAAAATCATCGGTAAAAGTATGATTTCTAACAAATCTCTAACCATTAATGATGTGTGTCACGTAGAAAACCTAAACTTTAACCTCTTAAGTATAGGATAAATATGTGATAAAAAGTGCAATGTACTTTTTACCGAAACCGGTAGTAAGATATTAAAAAATGGCATAACCATAAGAAGAGGAATTAGGAAACATGGATTCTATGTCATTAAAATCGTTAATGAACCTAAAGACAAACTTTGTCTTACCTCTATGGATGATACTTCGACCTTATGGCATCGAAGATTGGGTCATGCCAATATGCGACTTCTTCAGTCGCTATCATCCAAAGATCTAGTAAGAGATCTACCTAAGTTAAAATATCACTTTTGTGATGCTTGTAATGTAGGAAAACAAGTTCATTCTAGTCACAAAGCTAAAAATATGGTGTCTACAACTAAGTGTCTAGAATTACTACACATGGATTTATTTGGTCCATCCGCTATCCAAAGTTATGGAGGCAACTACTACACTTTGGTCATAGTGGATGATTACTCTAGGTACACATGGACAAAATTATTAAAGAACAAAACGGAAAGGTTTAATTATTTTGAAATATTAAGCAAGAAAATCCAAAGACAACTAGGAAGTCCTATAGTGTCTATTAGAGCGGATCATGGTAGGGAATTCGATAATGAAGTGCAATTTGGAGCTTTTGTGACGCTAATGGTATTACTCACAACTTCTCGCTCGAGCACTCCACAATCGAACGGGGTAGTTGAAAGAAAGAATAGAACCCTACAAGAAATGAGTCGCACCATGCTAAATGAGCAATCCATACCTCAAAAGTTTTGGTGCAATTTCGTTGATAGTTCAACGTACATACTTAATCGAGTCTTAATTAGACCAATTTTAGGTAAAACTCCATACGAGTTACTTCGAGGCAAAAAGCCTACGTTAGATCACTTTAGAGTCTTTGGTAGAAAATGTTTTCTTCTTAACACTAAATACTACCTTACAAAATTTGATCCTAAATCAACCGAAGGTATCTTTCTAGGTTACTCCCCTAATAGTAAAGCTTACGTCATACTAAATAAAGAAACATTTGAAGGTAGAAGAGTCATTAAATGTAAAATTTGATGAAAGTCCACCCAAACCCTCTCCATCTCTTGTCGATGACGAGATTGTAGAAAGTGAAGCTATTGTAATAAAAAAAAAGATAAATGAAGAAGAAGAAGAAGAATCTTCAAATAATGAACTCATAAATATTAAAGAGTCCAAAGATCACCCCGTAGATAAGGTCATAGGAAAGTTAAACGAAAGAACCTTAAGGTCTCAAGTTCAAAACCAAAGTAGCCTATTTTGTTTTGTTTCAACCATAGAACCTAAGAATACACAAGAAGCCATAAAAGATGAAAGTTGGGTAATGGCTATGCAAGAAGAGTTAAATCAATTTGTTTCTAATGATGTTTGGATACTTGTCCCTCCACCTAGTAATAAAACCATAATAGGAACCAAATGGGTTTATAAAAACAAGTTAGATGCAAACGGAGTAGTGTCTAGAAACAAGGCTAGACTCGTTGCCCAAGGGTATAACCAACAAGAAGGAATAGACTTTGATGAGACCTATGCCCCTGTGGCTAGATTAGATTCTATAGGAATACTTCTTGCTTATGCTTGTGCTAATGATCTAAAGCTTTATCAAATGGATGTCAAAAGTGCTTTTCTAAATGGTTTTATTAATGAAGAAGTATATGTAGCTCAACCTCCAGGCTTCATCGATTTTGAAATACCTAAACATGTGTATAAGTTAAAGAAAGCCCGTTACGGTCTTAAACAAGCTCCAAAAGCTTGGTATGTTAGACTCATGTCATTCTTAATCAAAAACAACTATACCATTGGGTTAGTTGACAGCACACTTTTTACTAAGAAAAGAGAGTCACATATAATCATAGTTCAAATATATGTAGATGATATTATATTCGGATCCACTTGTCAAGACATGTGTGATGATTTCTCTAAAATCATGCATGACGAGTTAGAGATGAGTATGATGGGAGAACTTAGTTTCTTTCTTGGTCTACAAATAAAACAAGTAAAAGATGGTATCTTCTTTAATCAATCTAAATACATAAAAGAGATGTTAAAGAAATTCGGTCTAGAAGAGTCGAAACCAATTAGGACACCAATGTCATCCGACACCAAACTCACAAAAGATGAAGACGGCGAACCCATCGATAATACTAAATATCTTGGCATGATTGGTAGTCTCTCTACCTCACTACTAGTAGGCCGATATCATGTTTAGTGTTTGCTTATGTGCTAGGTTTCAAGAAGACCCTAAAACATCACACCTAGAAGCCGTAAAAGAATATTTAGATACATTAAGGGTACAACACAATTAGGATTATGGTATCCAAAGGGCACGGGAGTAGAAACAATTGTATATGCAGATTCTGACCATGCAGGTGATTATGTTGACCAAAAAAGTACAAGTGGGGTATGTACTTTTATGGGATGTTGTTTAACATCTTGGTTTTCAAAGAAACAAACGGCATTAGCAATATCAACAACCGAAGCTGAATGCGTCTCCGCCGGCAAAGCATGCCAACAAGCACTATAGATGAAACAAGCGTTAGTTGACTACGATATTCATCTAAGTGACTTAGCCATTCTATGTGACAACAAAGGTGCCATCGATCTAAGCAAGAATCAGGTATTACATTCTTGCACAAAGCATATAGAGATTCGTCATCACTCCTTAAGAGACAATTTTCAAAAGGGGAACATCTCTATTGAGAAGGTAGCGTCCGAAGACAACATAGCCGACGTCCTCACCAAACCATTGAAGCGGGAACAATTTAACCTACTTCGTCTTGGTCTTGGTCTCATGGAACAAACGTCGTAAATTATTTTTTGACTCTAAAAGGTATGTAAACACTAGCCTTCTTCTTTCTGAGTCTAGGATCTCTATTTCACGCACAACTGATAAGGTTTTAAAATGTACCTTTTTGAGGGGTCGTTTAAGCCCTTATTTGATCACTTTTGTATCCGTTATTACTTAATATCGTTCCTTTTCACTTTTTAGGTCTCTTGAAGGCAAATTGCTGTAATGGCACTTATTTGGACGAAAATGCGTGGATATACGAAGAAAATGGCGAAAGGCAAGAATCGAGACACTCAAGCTGCTGAAATACAAGGGGACGGCTTCACTGCTTAATCTTGCCGCCGTCAGAGCACTCACACTGACGAACGTATAGCCAAATTGCTTATTTTCAAGTGACGGTGTCGACTTTAAAAGTAACGTGGCCAAGACGAAACCCTAATGACGGCACCCGACGGCCGTCACAAATTATAAGGTGACGCCGTCAAAATTGTAATATTATATATAGAATCCGAATTTTTTAGTTTTAGTGTGTAGTCTTTTGGAGTAAAAACCTAAACCGAACCAAGGCTGTCTTGTACAGTATTTTAGGGTTCCAAACCCTATCTTACATCAAGATAAGTGTTTTACTTCATTAAATCAATTATGTCTTCAATTATTTGTGTGTATGCTTGCATGTTCTCCATGTCCGGCTAATTTACTTGTGTGTTTGCTTAGGGAATATGAAACTTAATTATTGAATATTGATTGGTTGTCTCTTATATTAATTGTTTAATGATCTAGTAATGTGATAGGTCATTCGTTGTGTTATTAATGCTTGATTAATCTTTGTGAACCTTAGACTATAACACTTAGAGCGGTTGTAGGCTAAACAACCCAAAGAGTGCCTTAGAGTTAGAGTTTATAATTCCTAGAGGTTTTTGTAGACGAGACCCTTTGGTAAGTTTAAAGAGTTAGGGATAAATGCATACCCCACGACTTTAGACACACAACGCGATTAAGAATAAGGACGTGACAATTCAACCATCAATAGGAGATAATTAATGTGTAATAAAACCTAAGTAAACACATTTTTAAACTATCATACGAGCACACAATAATTAGACATAGACTACATACACCTTAGATTAGATAATTAGACAAGTAGAGTAATCGGTAGAAATACCAACCCCCAAATCCAAATCCCAAGATTCATACCTTTCCTTTCCTTAAAAACATAAAAAGATAAAAAATAATCTTCCTCAACCCCAACCTTAGCGTAGTAACTTCTCACTAGCATTCCTATTCCCCTAGAGAACGATATCAATACCCGTGGCTTACCCTAATACTACACTACAACGATTAGGTTCACTGCCTAGGGTGTTATAAAATCGAAGAAAAGGAAGTTCCTTTGACCCGAACGAGCGCTGTAGCGTTATCAAGTTTTGGCGCGCGCCGGGAGAATAGTATAGCTAGTTAGTAGTCCACCTCGTTTAGGTTTCTTTGCTTGATTCCTATCAAGTAAATTTTTCTCATTTTTAGCTTTCTCTTAGTCTATCTCCCTTCTTCGTGACCTTTGTTAGTAATCCCATCACTTTTCATCATGGAAGGTGATAACCACCCACCATTCATCAACCCACCACCAAATGACCCGCCAAGAGCCCGTACTCTTGGTGAATACTCGAGACCAAGCCACCTAGGCTATAGGAACACCATTGAGCTTCCCGACCAAGCCTAAACTACGGCCCTGCGATCCGACACCATCCGGTTGGTGCAAAACAGATGTACATTCCATGGACTTCGTTCCGAAGATCCAAATCAGCATCTAAGGGATTTCCTTAAAATTTTCGATTCCATCGACCTTGATGCTACTAATCGAGAGACCACGCGCCTGTGTCTCTTCCAATTATTTCTATGGGACCAAGCTAGTAATTGGCTTGAGCGACTTCCCGCCGGCTCCATCTCAAGTTGGGATGATCTCACCTCTCGCTTCCTTACTCAATATTTCCCACCGGGGAGAACCACTAAACTTAGGCGAGATATCTTAACGTTTCAACAACATCAAGGTGAGTCTCTCTACAAAGCATGGACTCGATTCAAGGACCTACTCTGTAAACTCCCCCCATCATGGCATTGATCTTTGGCTTCAAATCCAAATCTTCTATGACCATATCGATTTCATCACTCGACGTCCATGACAAGCAGCCAGGGAAGGCTGGTGACTTTAATGCAGAGAAATCTTTGGATATTATAGAAGAGCTTGCTGATCAAAGCTACGAAGATTGGAATGAATCTCCTGAAACCACTGTTAACGTGGTTAATGCCATATCAACTCCTCTTGAATCTTTCGACATCATCGAGGAGCAACTGAGTGCTATTGAGAGAGGGATTGATTATCTTATGGAAAGGCGTAAAAGAGCTCCTGTACAAATCCCTCGAGAAGCAGACAATTCCACCAACCACCCAACACCTTTTTCGGAATCCCCAAGTCGTGAGCAAAACCCCAATTCCGAAAGGCGCTTCCACTCTACTTCCCCAATACCACTCTCACCAAGCTTTAAGGAACAAATGAGGGAGTACATGGCAGCTCATACAGAGAGATTAGCTAAATTTGAAGAGGAGGTTTATAGGCAGAGAGAGGAAATGCAAGCAAAAATGACGGAGATGATGAACCTGGTAAAAGAATATACCAAAACAAAAGTTCCCGAAAAGGTGCTAGTAAGAAGCAACGATTGTCCTCCCACTTTGTTTGTTAACGCCATTTCCATTATGCCTGAGGATGGAAAGGTTGAGGTGAGGAAAACTGAGGAAAGCAAGAGGGAGGAGTCTGAACCTAATGATGAGCCTGAGACCATTGAGTATTACCTTAAGCACGAAATTAACAGAAACACCATTGCAAACCAAGTAAACAACTTTAGGTACAACGAGGTTCTTAGGGAAGCCCTTGAAGGAAAAATAACAGAAGAAGAGTATGACGCTCTGCCTATGGGACCTCTGTATGAGTTGGTTCTAAAAAACCATTAACAAAAAAATGAGACACCACAGGGAACTTCGTGATACCATGTATCATAGGTGATATTGATAATATAAATGCCTTAGCTGATCAGGGGACTGATGTGAACATAATGCCATTATCAATCTATAATAAGTTGACTAAGGAGAAGCCAGCCAAGACCGATCTTAGACTTTCCTTAGCTAATCACACCTATGTCTACCCACGGAATCGCGGTGGATATTCTAATTGAGGTGGCTAATATCGTTTATCCGGTGGATTTCATGATCATAGATGTTGAGGAAGATAGAAACATGCCACTCATTCTTGGGACACCATTTCTGGCCACCGCCAAGGCAACCATCAAATGCGGGGAAGGCATCATGATACTTAAAAGCGGAAAAGGGTACGCTAAAATACCCATCGTTCCAAGATATCCTCTTAAGATCATGGAGATGATTACGGGTGGAAATCCACAAGCCTCTGGCAATATAGTTGAGAAGAAAATGAATGATTGGGAAAAAGGGCTTAGGGATTTTATGGTTCAAGGACTGTATGCAACATTGTGGAAACCCGATAAGAAGTTAGAAAATAATCCCACTTCGATACCAAAGGCACAAAGGAACCCTAAGGAATTTCTAAAGGGAGAAAAAGTACTTTTATACAAATCGCGGATAAGGGCATTACAAGGTAGAAACAAACCAAGATGGTTTGGGCCTTTTACAGTAAAGGAAACCAATCTTAAGGATAAAACCGTCACCATAATAGACGACGTTGGCAAGGAATCCACGGTAAGCATACAACGTCTACGCCCTTTCAACGAAGGGAAAGCAAAGGAAGAAGATGACGGAAATGAAGTCACGTAGGAGCACGACTACGAGTCTAGCTACAAGACTCATAAATAAAGAAAAGCGCTTCATGGGAGGCAACCCATGCTTAATTGTTCGCTTGTTAGTGTCATATATCTTTTATTGATTGCTTATTCTCATGTTTAAATTTGTAAAAATGCTTTATTTTGTTTTTAACCTCGTCTTAATTGCATATAAAGGTATTTTACATAAATGATAAGTGTAGGGAGGATTACACATGTTTTCAAAAGAAACGTAAACATGAGAATAGAAATTAAGTAAAAGATATATATGTGTGTTTGTTCAAGTCAAATATTTGTATCGAGTCATAATTGATGTTTTGCAGAAATTTTTCCAGATTCTAAAGATGTAAATTTTTCAGAATTTTTTCCAGAAAATCGCAGACCAGTTTTTGTCAGGATAACCTGACGGCGTCAGGATCGCAACTTGACGGCGTCAGGAAGGAGTAAAAAACAACAGATTACTTTTTTCTCGTTTTCTGAGCTACTTATAAATTTTTTGAATTTTCCAGGTCTTAATTTTCCAGAAATTCTGTAAACATCCATTCCATAAGCATTATATCCTAGTTTAGTCGAGTCTTATATATATTATTACCGCCGATTTTACGCGAAGGTTTCGTTTGTTTTCTTCAAGTGTGCAGGTTTAATTTATCAAGAAGAAGTTACATAAGATTGGAAGGAGCTTTTCACGCATACATTTTTCTTGGAAAGGATTTAACCACTACTTCACACACAGATCCTACCGAGCTAATCAGGGGACTATTAGTTTCTTTCATTTTTAATTACCTTCCATTATCATAACTTTGATACTTTCGGGGAACATTGGGGACAATGTTCAGTTTAAGTGTGGGGAGGGAAAATAAAACGGGAACTTTGAAACTATGCTTATCCTTGACTATTTGCTTTGTCCAATTGTATTTGTATAATAAACCATGAGAAAATGTCGGTTAGGGTAATTTTGGCACCAAATTTAAAATTTTTCATGACATATAGGAGTGGGCCATTAGTCTTAACAAAAGCGTCTCACGAATAGGAAGTTGCATGACTAGCACAAACACCCTTTACCACCTAAATTCCACCCAAAATGTGAGGATCGCCCTTAGATTAGTAGGAATTAAAGCATTCATCTTTAATGCTTAGAGTGTGAACCGGTAGTATATTAGATTCTAGAACTTGTTTTGTGACGCATTCCGAGATCGCTAGTAAGACTACACTTGTGTAGTTAGGAATAACTAAATGATAAGAGGCATTAGGATAACCCTTGTTTGATACCCGTAATATATTTACTTCTTCCACATCGGTGAGTAATTCACCCACACTTTGCGTTGTACTCATATTTAGTACACGATACACCTAGTTAACCCCTCAGAGCCTATCCTTTTCGCGGTTCTCGTGATGTTTCGGTTTTACGGAATATCAATGAAGAGCATTGTTTACACCCCACCCCAAATATACACCCAAATCGCCTTAGCCTACCTTGTATGCACTCACTTTTAGTGCATTGTTATCACCCCAAACCCTTAGTTCAATTATCTAGTTGCTTGCATGAGTTGCTAAGTTGAGTCATATCCTTTGTACACAGTTTTGGGACGATTGGGACTCATGGGAAAAGTTAAAGTTTATAAATGACTGGAAGGAACGTTAAATTCCCTTACTTGCGTAATAAGCTACCCAAGTGTTTTATCTTTTCAATTCAGGTCAAATTAGTGTTAGAGTAATAAAAACTCAAGTGTAGGGATGTGCCTATAAATCCCTATCATTTTGATGTTACCGTAGAGGATGGTAGAGTAAAAGTGTAAAAAAATAAAAAATAAATATAAAAAAAAAAAAAAAAAAAAAAACGGGCTACCATCCTACATCTATCTTTAAATTTATGTTTGTGTGTTTCAGTTATCTAGAGTTTAGAGTGTCGAGTCTTGGCTTAGCAACGCCATTCTTCGTATGCTTGTAACATAAAGATTTTTGACTTGCCACCACTAAATAGCCTATCCCACCAAACCCTTTGTTTCCCAACCGTAAGCCTAACATTACAACCCTTTAAAGACCTCTTTGATAGTCTTTCCTAGGTTCTTACGCCAAAGCGATGGAGGTTTGATCTATTCTCAAGCCTATGGTAATCTATGTACTAGGACCGGTTAATGAGTGTTTATCTTCCATTTCCAACTTGTTATATTTCATATACACCCGAGAGATGTAAGTATCCAAACACCCCATGTGAGGTGCTAGTATGTAATTTCCATGCTTGTTATGACTTTTGTGGGGCTTATATGTGTTGTGGACTGTTTTAAACCAATGCTTCATGACCCTTAACTTATAAATTAATTGGCTAAAAGCATACTTGCTTGAGGACAAGCAAATAACAAGTGTAGGGATATTTGATAAGGTTTTAAAATGTACCTTTTTGAGGGGTCGTTTAAACCCTTATTTGATCACTTTTGTATCTGTTATTACTTAATATCGTTCCTTTTCACTTTTTAGGTCTCTTGAAGGCAAATTGCTGTAATGGCACTTATTTGGAGAAAAGGCGCGGATATACGAAGAAAATGGCCAAAGTCAATAATCGAGACACTCAAGCTGCTGAAATACAAGGGGACGGCGTCACTGCTTAACTGCGACACCGTCAGAGCACTTCTGCGACGGGACAGTAGCCAAATTGCTTATTTTCAAGTGACGGTGTTAGGCTTTAAAAGAGTAGGCCGTCGCAAACTCAGCGGCCTAGATTTGATCCAGATGGCATCAGAGACTGAAGGGGACGGCGTCACAAGCATAAGGTGACGCCGTCGCAAGACTAACGTGGCCAAGACGAAACCCTAATGACGGCGACCCGACGGCGTCACAAATCATAAGGTGACGCCGTCGCAATTGTAATATTATATATAGAATCCGAATTTTTTAGTTTTAGTGTGTAGTCTTTTGGAATAAAAACCTAAACCGAACCAAGGCTGTCTTGTACAGTATTTTAGGGTTCCAAACCCTATCTTACATCAACATAAGTGTTTTACTTCATTAATTCAATTATGTCTTCAATTATTTGTGTGTATGCTTGCATGTTCGGCTAATTTACTTGTGTGTTTGCTTAGGGAATATGAAACTTAATTATTGAATATTGATTGGTTGTCTCTTATCTTAATTGTTTAATGATCTAGTAATGCGATAGGTCATTCGTTGTGTTATTAATGCTTGATTAATCTTTGTGAATCTTAGACTATAAACTAGAGCGGTTGTAGGCTAAACCACCCAAAGAGTGCCTTAGAGTTAGAGTTTATAATTCCTAGAGGTTTTGTAGACGAGACCCTTTGGTAAGTTCAAAGAGTTAGAGATAAATGCATACCCTACAACTTTAGGCACACAACGCGATTAAGAATAAGGACGTGACAATTCAACCATCAATAGGAGATAATTAAGGAGTAATAAAACCTAAGTAAACACATTTTTAAACTATCATACGAGCACACAATAATTAGACATAGACTACATACACCTTAGATTAGATAATTAGACAAGTATAGTAATCGGTAGAAATACCAACCCCCAAATCCAAATCCCGAGATTCGTACCTTTCCTTTCCTTAAAAACATAAAAAGATAAAAAATAATCTTTCTCAACCCCAACTGATAAGGTTTTAAAAGATACCTTTTTGAGGGGTCGTTTAAACCCTTATTTGATCACTTTGTATCCGTTATTGCTTAATATCGTTCCTTTTCATTTTTTAGGTCTCTTGAAGGCAAAATGCTGGAATGACACTTATTTGGACGAAAAGGCGCGAATATACGAAGAAAATGGCCAAAGTCGAAATCGAGACACTCAAAGCTGCTGAAAACATAAGGTGACGGCGTCAGGTGTTATTACGACGCCGTCGGAGGATGTTTGTGACGGGACAGAGCCAAACTGCTATTCTCAAGTAACGACGTAGTTATAAAAGAGTAGGCCGTCGTAATCGACGGCCTAGTTTAGAGTAATCAGACGGCGCAGAAGCTGAAGAGGGACGGCGTCACAAGCATAAGGTGACGTCGTCGCAAGTCTAACGTGGCAAGCAGAAGAAGAAACCATATGACAGCTGACAAGCCGCGTCACAAAAATAAGGTGACGCCGTCGCATATGTAATATTATATATAGAATCCAAATTTTTCAGTATTAGTGTGTAGTCTTTTGGAGTAAAAACCTATAACCGAACCAAGGCTGTCATGTACAGTATTTTAGGGTTCCAAACCCTATCTTACATCAAGATAAGTTCTCTACTTCATTAATATAATTATGTCTTTGATTATTTGTGTGTATGCTTGCATGTTCTCCATGTCCGGCTAATTTATTTGTGTGTTTGCTTAGAGAATATGAAACTTAATTATTGATTATTGATTGGTTGTCTCTTATCTTAGTTGATTAATGATCTAGTAATCGATAGGTCATTAGTTGTGTACTTAATGCTTGATTAAATCTTTGTGAACCTTAGAATATAACTCTTTGAGTAGTTGTAAGCTAAACCATCCAAAGAGTGCCTTAGAGTAAGAGTTTATTATCCTAGGGGGTTTTGTAGACAAGACCTTTGGTAAGTTCAAGAGTTAGGGAACATACGCATACCCTACAACCTTAGACACACAATGCAACTAAGAATAAGGACGTGACAATTCAACCACCAATAGGAGATAATTAAAGAGTAGTAAAACCTAAGTAAACACATCTTTAAACTATCATACGAGCACACAATAATTAGACATGGACTACATACACCCTAGATTAGATAATTAGATAAGTAGAGTAATCGGTAGCAATACCAACCCCCAAATCCAAACCCCGAGATTCGTACCTTTCAATTTCCTAAAAAAAAACATAAAAAGATAAAAAATAATCTTCCTCAACCCCAACCTTAGCGTAGTAACTTTTCACTAGCATTCCTATTCCCCTAGAGAACGATATCAATACCTGTGGCTTACCCTAATTACTACACTACAACGATTAGGTTCATGCCTAGGGTGTAAAAAAACTTGCTCTAAGAAAGGAAGTTTCCTTGACCCGAACGACGCGTGTAAGCGTTATCAAGTTTTGCGCCGCTGCGGGGAATAGAATAGCTAGTTAGTAGTCCACCTCGTCTAGGTTTCTTTGCTTGATTTCTATCAAGTAAATTTTTTCTCATTTTTAGCTTTCTCTTAGTCTATTCCCCTTCTTCATGACCTTCGTTTGTAAACCCCATCACGTTTCATCATGAAAGGTGATAACCACCCACCATTCATCAACCCACCACCAATTGACCCGCCAAGAGCCCATACTCTTGGTGAATACTCGAGACCAAGCCACCTAGGCTATAGGAACACCATTGAGCTTCCCGACCAACCCCAAACTACGGCCCTGCGATCCGACACCATCCAGTTGGTGCAAAACGGATGTGCATTCCACGGACTTCGTTCCGAAGATCCAAATCAGCATCTGAGGGATTTCCTCAAAATTGTCGATTCCATCGACCTTGATGCTACTACTCGGGAGACCACCGGCCTACGTCTTCCAATTCTCTCTACTCGACCAAGCTAGTAATTGGCTTGAGCGACTTCCCGCCGGCTCCATCTCAAGTTGGGATGATCTTACCTCTCGCTTCCTTGCTCAATTTTTCCAACAGGGGAGAAACTAAGCTTAGGAATGACATCCTGATGTTCCAACAACGTCAAGGTGAATCTCTCTACGAAGCATGGACCCGATTCAAGGACCTACTTCATAAAGTCCCTCATCACGGCATTGATCTTTGGCTCCAAGTCCAACTATTCTATGATCATGTCAACTTCCCCACCAAGCGATCCATTGACCAAGCGGCCGGTGGAAAATTTAGTGATCTCACCGCGGAAGAATCATGGGGTATAATAGAGGACCTTGCTCTCTATGACAACGAAAGTTGGAATGACCCCGTGAGTTGCCAAAACGTTAAAGGCAATCTCCTTGCCTCCCATTGACTCACAATCTGACCGTCTCAAATCACCGTAGGATGATCGAACTTGAAGATCAAGTTATATTCCTAATGAGTTCCTACGAAAACCCTAAGTCTTCACGCCATGTGAACAAAGTTTCTTCCTCGTGTGAGCCGTTTATGATCCTCATAACACGCACACTTGCACCCGATCCCCCGAACATGCTTCCGTTGACTACGCATCCTCGCATACTAATGGAACGGGAGGAAGATTCCCTACAATACCCGGACCTAGGAATTTCAATGAAACCGAGAGGCATGGAAGGTAAGCCCGACTTTATTGGGGATAAACCAAGGGAATTCACTTCCAATGATTTTTCATGGCCCCATCACGGTCCTAACCAACAAAACATAGAAGGGATGTTGCAAAACCTTGTTGCAACCCAAGAAGCCCAAATAGCTAAGCTCTCGGACTGCTTTAACCAACAACAAGCCGAAATGGATAGGAAGATAGACAATCTTTTGAAAGCCATGACCAATAGTGATAGGAAGGTTAATGCTATCTCAACTCCCGAGCCTTCTGGTGTAGAGATTAAGGACACAAGTAAGCTAGCTAAGCACGTTCAATTCGTCAATACCATCGCCTTAGTGAAACCTAATGGAACAAATGACGAAGAGGACCATACACTTGGGAATAATGAAACAACCGAGGAAGTAGGTGAAGTAGATAATGACTATTTCAATAAGTTTCCTATGGAAGAAGAGCTATCTCGCCACCCTCACTTAGTACGTGACCTCCGTCACATGTATGTTAGGAAAAGCCCTAGAATCAAGTTTGGGACCCCTTGGAATCTTAACATACCATGTTGCATAGGACACCTTTTCGTGGCTAGGGCATACATTGACCGCAAATCCCCAATCAACATAATGACTAACACCTACTATAATGGGTAATGAAAAAACAATTTCAACTAGGCAAGACCCGTGATCCTAGGTTAGTTGCAATTTTTCTTGGTAGAGTTAAGGGATTGCCCGTTTATGTAGGTAGTTTCACGTTTTCCTATGAACTTCATAATTGTGGATGATATTAGTACGGCCATAGACCCTAGCTTGTCCCACGTTATTCTAGGAAAACCTTTCATAGAAACACGGGATGACCTATGACCCCTCGTTAGGAATAGTGTTATTCAAGGATGAGACCGATGACATAGCTTACCAAATGCCGTTTAAGATAGAGAAGTTTTCACAATCTCTAATGATGAAAAGGAACTTAAACTATTGGTCTATTATAGGAATGAGGAGGATAAAGAAAAAGGAGTAGATTATGTTATGGCTAAGATTTTCGGATTCTATAAGGATTGCTTGAACCTAGGACCAGAATATAGAATCGAGTGGGGAAGAAAACGAACTTTAGAAAGGTGCATCATGGGCACTTTACAACATGGAATCCCCCAATAGAGACCGTCATGAGGAAGGAGATGATGGTAATGAAGTAACGTAGGAGCACGACTACGAGTCTAGCTACAAGACTCTTAAATAAAGAAAATCGCTTCGTGGGAGGCAACCCATGCTTAATTGTTTGTTTGTTTGTGTCATATATCTTTTATTAATTGTTTATTCTCATGTTTAAATTAGTAAAAATGCTTTATTTTGTTTTTAACCTCGTCTTAATTGCATATAAAGGTATTTACATAAAGGATAAGTGTAGGGAGGATTACACACGTTTTCAAAGAAACGTAAACATGAGAATAACAATTCATTAAAAGATATATATGTGTGTTTGTTCGAGTCAAATGCTTGTATCGAGTCATAATGGATGTTTTGCCAGAAATTTTTCCAGATTCTAAAGATGTAAAATTTCCAGAATTTTCCAGAAAATCGCACAGACCCGTTTTGTCAGGATAACCTGACGGCGTCAGGATTACAACCTGACGCCGTCAGGAAGGAGTAAAAACATTAGATTACTTTTTCTCGTTTTCTGAGCTACTTATAAATTTTTTGAATTTTCCAGGTCTTAATTTTCCAGAAATTCTGTAAACATCCATTCCACAAGCATTATATCCTAGTTTAAATCGAGTCTTATATATATTATTACCGCCGATTTTATGCAAAGGTTTTGATTGTTTCTTCAAGTGTGCAGGTTTAATTTATCAAGAAGAAGTTACATAAGATTGGAAGGAGCTTTTCACGCATAAATTCTTCTTGGAAAGATTTAACCACTACTTCACACACGGATCCTACCGAGCTAATCAGGGGAATACTAGTTTCTTTCGTTTTTCATTACCTTCATTATCATAACTTTGATACTTTCGGGGAACATTGGGGACAATGTTCAGTTTAAGTGTATGGAGGGAAAATAAAACGGGAACTTTGAAACTATGCTTATCCTTGATTATTCGCTTTTTCCAATTGTATTTGTGTAATAAACCATGAGAAAATGTCGGTTAGGGTAATTTTGGCACCAAATTTAAAATTTTTCATGACATATAGGAGTGGGCCATTAGTCTTAACAAAAGCGTCTCACGGATAGGAAGTTGCATGACTAGCACAAAAACCCTTTACCACCTAAATTCCATCCAAAATGTGAGGATCGCCCTTAGATTAATAGGAATTAAAGCATTCATCTTTAATGCTTAGAGTGTGAACTGGTAGTATATTAGATTCTAGAACTTGTTTTGTGATGCATCCGAGATCGCTAGTAAGACTACACTTGTGTAGTTAGGAATAACTAAATGATAAGAGGCATTAGGATAACCTTTGTTTGATACCCGTAATATAATTACTTCTTCCACATCGGTTGAGTAATTCCCCACACCCTTTGCGTTGTACTCATCTTTAGTACACGATACCCCTAGTTAACCCCTCAGAGCCTATCCTTTCGCGGTTCTCGTGATGTTTCGGTTTTTCCGGAATATCAATGAAGAGCATTGTTTACACCCCACCCCCAAATTTACACCCAAATCGCCTTAGCCTACCCTGTATGCACTCACTTTTAGTGCATTTTTGTTATACCTAAAACCTTAGTTCAATTATCTGGTTGCTTGCATGAGTTGCTAAGTCGAGTCATATCCTTTGTATACAGTTTTGGGAGGATTGGGATTCATGGGAAAAGTTAAAGTTTATAAAATGACGGGAAGGGAACGTTAAATTCAAATTCCCTTCGTTTGCGTAATAATGTACCCCCAAGTGTTTTTATCTTTTCAATTCGGGTCAAATTAGTGTTAGAGTAATAAAAACTCAAGTGTAGGGATGTGCCTATAAATCCCTATCATTTTGATGTTACCGTAGAGGATGGTAGAGTAAAAGTGTATGAAAAAATCGAAAAATTAGAAAAAGAGAAAAAGAAAAAAAATAGAGTGTTCAAAAAAAAAAAAAAAAAAAAAAACATAAAAAAAAAAAACCATACCTACATCTATCTTAAATTATGTTTGTTTTTCAGGTTAGTAGAGTTTAGAGTGTGAAGTCTGGCTTAGCAACGCCATTCTTCGTAACTTGCAACATAGAGATTTTGACTTGCCACCACTAAATAACCTATCCCACCAAAACCTTTGTTTCCCACCCTACAGTTAAGCCTAACATTAAAACCCTTTAAAGACCTCTTTGATAGTCTTTCCTAGGTGCTTACGCCAAAGCGATGGAGGTTTGATCTATTCTCTAGCCTATGGTAATCTATGTACTAGGCCGGTAATGTGTTTATCTTCCATTTCCAATTTGTTATATTTCATATACACCCGAGAGATATGTGAGTATCCAAACACCCCATTTGAGGTACTAGATGTAATTTCCATGCTTGTTATGACTTTGCGCGGGCTTATATGTGTTGTGGACGGTTTTGAACGAATGCTTCATGACCCTTAACTTATAAATTAATTGGCTAAAAGCACATTTGCTTGAGGACAAGCAAATACAAGTGTAGGGATATTTGATAAGGTTTTTAAAAGGTACCTTTTGAGGGGTCGTTAAGCCTTTATTTGATCACTTTTGTATCCGTTATTGCTTAATATCGTTCCTTTCACTTTTTAGGTCTCTTGAAGGCAAAATGCTGGAATGACACTTATTTGGACGAAAAGACGCGAATATACGAAGAAAATGGCCAAAGTCAGAATCGAGACACTCAAAGCTGCTGAAAACATAAGGTGACGGCGTCAGGTTGTTAATTTGCGACGCCGTCGGAGGATGTTTGTGACGGGCAGAAGCCAAAACTCCTTTTTCAAGTGACGAGTCAAGTTATAAAGGAAGGCCGTGCAACTCTGACGCCTAGATGTAATCCAAAAGGCGTCAGAAGCTGAAGAGGACGGCGTCACAAGCATAAGGTGACGCCGTCGCAAGTCTAACGTGGCCAAGACGAAACCCTAAGACGGCGACCACGAACGGCGTCACAAAAACATAAGGTGACGCCGTCGCATATGTAATATTATATATAGAATCGAATTTTCAATATTAGTGGGTAGTCTTTTGGAGTAAAAACCTAGAACCGAACCAAGGCAGTCTTGTACAGTATTTTGGGTTCCAACCCTATCTTCCCATCTTACATCAAGATAATTTCTTTACTTCATTAATATAATTATGTCTTTGATTATTTGTGTGTATGCTTGCATGTTCTCCATGTCCGGCTAATTTATTTGTGTTTGCTTAGGGAATATGAAACTTAATTATTGATTATTGATTGGTTGTCTCTTATCTTAGTTGATTAATGATCTATTAATGCGATAGGTCATCGTTGTGTACTAATGCTTGATTAAATAACCTTAGAATATAACTCCTTGAGTAGTTGTAAGCTAAACCATCCAAAGAGTGCCTTAGAGTAAGCGTTATGATCCCTAGTGGGTTTTGTAGACGAGATCCTTTGGTAAGTTCAAAGAGTTAGGGAACATACGCATACCCTACAACCTTAGACACACAACGCAACTAAGAATAAGACGTGACAATTCAACACAATAGGAGATAATTAAGGAGTAGTAAAAACCTAAGTAAACACATCTTTAAACTATCATACGAGCACACAATAATTAGACATAGACTACATACACCTTAGATTAGATAATTAGATAAGTAGAGTAATCGGTAGCAATACCAACCCCCAAATCCAAACCCCGAGATTCGTACCTTTCCATTTCCTAAAAAAACATAAAAAGATAAAAAAATAATCTTCTTCAACCCCAACCTTAGCGTAGTAACTTCTTACTAGCATTCCTATTCCCTTAGAGAACGATATCAATACGCGGGCTTGCCCTAATTACTACACTACAACGATTAGGTTCACTGCCTAGGGTGTTATAAAACTTGCTCGAAGAAAAGGAAGTTTCCTTGACCCCGAACGACGCGTGTAGCGTTATCACCAACCTTAGCGTAGTAACTTCTCACTAGCATTCCTATTCCCCTAGAGAACGATATCAATACCTGTGGCTTACCCTAATACTACACTGCAGTGATTAGGTTCACTGCCTAGGGTGTTATAAAACTTGCTCGAAGAAAAGGAAGTTCCTTTGACCCCGAACGACGCGTGTAGCGTTATCAACAACTCACAAACAATACGGGAATTTTCAAAACCCAAGATAAGTTTTTCACTTATAACTCATAGTTTTTCTTATTTTCTTTCAAAATAAGTACAAGTTGCAAACATACAATTACATACACATCTTCTTTTCAAAGGATAAAACTATTTTTTCGCACAATAGAAACCTCTTTTTGAAACGTTTTCTAAAAATGATACCTCTTCCCGTATCAATTTCACAAAAGCAATTTCTCACGTCTAGGACAAATCGCTTTTTCATTATTAATACAAAGTAAAAACCCATTTTCATTGCATCTCATGTCTTTTGAATGCTGAAGAGAACACATAACTAATATGTGTTTTCAGGTACGTTCATTTAAGCAACAATGAATTAGGAGCACTAGGGTTATCTCACATAATAGTATGCTTTTTTCACTTCTAGTTTATTTTTCTTTTCTTCTTAGGAGTCGAGATAACCGCAACTCCAAATAGTTTGCATATAGGCACACACTAGGCAAAAATGTTTCCAAAAAGAAAATTTTGTGCTGCCTGAATCACCAGTCCCACGGATCCCAGCCTGAATCCTGGACGGATCCCTCAAGAGACAGAAGCTAGTTTTACCTTCTATTTTTCTCACTTTGGATGAAAACTTCAATAGTTTTTCATTTTTTTGGGAGTATGTTCTTTAATGCTTGTGTTCTCATGATCACATGCCTTAAATTCATATCTAATCATTAGATTTTAATCCATATTTTGGGTCAAGCATTCATTACAATGCATTGTGTTTCCATATATAGGACTCCCAAAATTCTTGCATAATTCACCTCATCTTCACAAACAAACAACACCATGTCATCCAAAAGATCTTACAACTTAGATAAATCACCTAGTACAAACAATCCTCTTCATGAAATCCAAACTTTTGTACTCCCACCTTCCAAAATACCACAATCAAACTCTAGGATATCCGCACGGATTAGCATCCGGCCATGTTGCTTAGCAAAACCATCATCGAATGGCTCATCACCAACAAATAACTCACCACAAGATGCCCCCATTATAGCACCTCCTTCACCAACCAACAAGTAAACAACTTCATCACCTAAAGTCTCTTTTGGAACTCCTTAAGACTCCGACAAGATCTCAAAACCAAAACAAAAAGAAATATCCTTTTTGACACCTCCCACTTCTCCAAACACAATATTCAATGATCTTGAAACATCACCACCCTTAGCTCCCATTAAACTACAAGAACATCAAGGTTCTTTTCCACCACCACTTCCAAACATTCCGGACTTTGATCAGTATTTCCTATTTTCCCCCAAAAATCAAAACATCTTCCGCAACGCAAATCAAAACAACCGGAAACTTCAGCACCATACCCACATCACTTATATTGTGAACATTGCCAATCCACTAGGGATATTGCAATAGAAGTTAGGGAAGAAACGTGATTTATACTCAACCTCATTCTTGATCGCATCAATACCATTACTCATCAAAACCTCCATCCATAACCCTATGCAAGCATGGAAGGAATCATTATTAATATTTTCTATTTTTAGTACTTTTCTTTTAAGTCATTTTCAAGAACAAGTCTTGTTCTTATTTTTACATGCTTGTATGTGGCATAAATACCACTACATTTTATTATTTTATTACAAGGCCTTGTTTACATACCTTGGCTCCCAATCTTGATTCTCGTCAATCACAAGATTACTTATGCATGTTACTACTAACCTTTTCTTTGTAGTTTTTTTTTATTTTTCTTCACTTGACGCCCCAAACTAGGGGAGCTACCATCAAGGAGGAGTAAGCGATACGTGGACTATTTTTCCACATTTTATTTCTTCGTTGGGTTAACTTTTTGTTTCGACAAAAAGGGGGAGAAGAAGTAAAACTTAGGGGTTTTCAAAACATACATCTATTCTTAAGTTTTACTCATCATAACATTATGTTTTGTTATCAACAAAAAGGGGGAGATTGTTAATACAAATAAACAGTAAAAACGTTTATTAATATTTTGCGATCTCTTTATGTTTTGTTGATAACAAATATAATGTTATCTTAAGTACAATTATAAGGATACATGTTATTTTTGTAAAGTATTTACATATAGTCATTTAATACAAATTGTTGTAATAAATCATTTGTTGTAATAGTTTATTAGGATGGGTAAAATCACAACCCATGGATCATATCCATAACCCATGGTATTGACCCATACCCAACTAGATAGATAAATTGTACTTATTAGATACATTGTATCTAAAGAAATACCCATGGACCAACCCATGACCCATGACCCATAACCAAAAAACCCATGGGCAAAGAGGAGCATCCCACGGATCCCTAGGTTTACACTAGACGAATCCCTTGTGGGAGGGATCCGTGGGATCCGGGGAATAATGGCAAGTTTTGCCTATAAATAAAGAGTCATTTCTTCATTCTAACTCACCCCTCTTCTTACTAATTCTCTCATATACTCTCATTCTCTTCTAACAAAAGATCACTTGATCTAGAGAGTTCTTCTTCTTTCTTTCTTTAGTAATTCTCATATAGGTCCTTCTCTAAGGCAAGATCACGAGCATTCTACAAGTCATCCAAGCAAGGGGTCCTTGATTGATTTGTTCCTCTACAAGATTTCTGTCGTAAAGATCTTGTATTTGATATTTCACATATTTGTTGTGTAATAGTCATGTTGGTTTGGTCCACCGTGTTACGGACTCGGTATTTAGCTTTGTACTGGAAAAAGGTGTAAGCAACGTTGTGAAGGCTTCTCCGCCAATTTGAAAGAGTTTGTTGACATAGTGCTTGAACTCTCGAGTAGGTGACTCAGGGAGTGAAGTAGGGTGATGAGTGTCTAAATACTCATCATTTTTATACTGTTAAAATGCCAAAAACATCTGAAAACACTCATAAATGCATCAAAATGATTAAAATATCATAAACAAGTGTTTTATGTGTTTTAAATGCAAAAACATCAAAATCTGATGAAAAACGTATCAAGTTTGCATAATTGGCAGTTTAGTCCCCCAAGTTTCAAAAGTTGTCAAAACTAGTCCCTGGTAATTCAAAAACTTGTAAAATATCATTTTAGGTCCTTGAAATTCAAAAGTTGTCAAAACAAACCCTTTAAAGTTCAAAAATCACAAAATGACAACTTTAGTCCCCAAACTTTGAAAATTGTCAAAAATAGTCTTGGTTAATTTTAAAAGTGAGAATTATCAAATATTAACCTTGTACTATTTATAAATGACAAAAATGGTCCTTATGATAAAATTTGGAGAAATTACAGTATTGGTCCCTCAAGTTTCAAACTTGACAGTTTTGGTCCTTGGACATTTTTAAATAGAAAATAATTACATGTATGATCCTTGGTTTATCATATTTGCATACATAGGCCCTTGTATTAACTTTATAAATGTTACAGGTTCAATCCTCAAGTTTGGACAAATTACATGATTGGTCCTTGTGTGTTACTAGCAAAAACCAAACGGACCTATATGTTATCCAAGTCCACCAACCCAGCTGCTGGCCCAAAATATTACCCGGCCCAAATTTTAAATTCAAAAAAACCGCCCACTGTAGCACTGTCTCCCCCATAGCTGTATACACCAATACCAGTGGTTTTTAACCACTTGATTTTCAATCCAACTCACCCCAAAACACCTTTCCACCCACCCTCCACCTCTACATCAATCCAAGCTCCATTAATGCAGAAAACCTACTCTTTGAAATTTGGCGCCAAAATCGCCACTTGGCAATTCTGATGATCCGACTAAATCAATGGTTGAGGATAGGTGGGATTTGTTCAGAGGTCGACAAAGGACTAAAAAGATCTTTATATATCAAGTGGGAAGCAATGTTGTAATCTATCTAGTGTAATTTTAATTTTTAATGTCGTTTTAGCCTAACTTAAATTAGTGTATTTTAAAGCTTTTAAATCTTGTATTTCATGTTTCCAGTGTAAAATAAAACTTTTGATATCATCAATTTCAAGTTTGAGGTCTTATCTCAGTTTATGCAAATTTTCATTATCCAAAAATCTCAAAATGGTGAATGTTGTTAATTAGTTGTTACTCGACTAATAAGCCCACATAAGCTCCATATATAGCTTATTAAAGCTATTAGATACTCTTAAAAGCAGTTTAGTAGCCAAAACCAGAAATTCACAAATATACCAAATAAATAATTTAAAAATAAAATTCCATGGAGAGGAGGCCAGAGACTGAAGCAAGGTGTACTTTGGAATTCTTATTGGTTTAGAGCTTCATGGGAAGCAATAGGTGTGATCTTTGAGCCTAAGTCCTCAGATTGAGCTTAAATCAGTTGTAAGCCTTTATAAGTGTTATTTGCATATTACTGTATAAGTAGCTTATAAGCTTAAATTTCTTTGTCTTATTGTTTATTAGTGTTAGTTAAGTTAAATTAAACAATAAAATCAGCTGTTTGTTCATTTAAATTTGTAGTTATTAAAAATTCCATTTTAACAGTTAAATTAGCTTAAGCTTAAATTGTTAGTTGTATGTTGTTATTGTTGTTAGTTAATGCTTCATTAGTCTCATTTAATGATATCATAAGGTCTGTAATCAGTAGCTTGGTCTATATCTGTGATTTGCTTTGAAAACTAACCAAGACAGTCATTAAAAGGGTGTTTGGATTTACCTGTTTAGCTGTGTTTAAGAGTGTTTCTGTTATTTCTTTTGCTAGATATATGTCTCATTAGGTCTAAATAACTCAAAGATACCACAAAAGTCAGTCCTTGTTCATCAAAAAGTCAAAATCCCATATATTTACCCTAACAGTCACTGTTGGGGATTTTGAGTGGCAAGATTCATTTTACAAGCTTAAAGGTTTTGGTCTAGCTTAGATAATCTCATTTTAGCTTATTACAACATAATTAGTGAGTAAATTCAATCCCAAGCTCATAAAAGTCAAACTTTTAGTTTAATCAAAAAGTCAAGAGTGCCCTGTGCACAGATTAGGTACCATATTCACAAGCTCACCAAAAGCTCTGTAGTTGTCCATATCTTGTGAAATTTGTTTATTTGGACAGTTAACCTGGTCCTCTTAAGTTCAAAGTAAAAATTTTCAATTTGCAGCTTATTTGATAAGCCTGCATGTGCTTATCATTTTTGTCCACGTCACTCAGTACACGGAGTTTACCAGTGGTTTTTCAGGTTTTGAAAAAGCTTCTCACAAGCTCATTTTAGCTTATCTGGATCTCAAGTTTGGTTTCTAGGTAGCCAACCAGGTCTAGTACAAGTTCCAAGTATTGCTTTCAGTTTTAGATTATTTGGGTCTGTGCTTAAGCTCAATGTAGCATACTCAAAACTGTTTTTAGCTTATTAACAAAATCACCAAATCATAGCATCTTGTAATTTAGAGGTTAAAAACAGTGTTTATGTTTCATTTGGACACTTTAAGCATTTCATAGCTTCGTATCAAGTGGTAGCTTATTGTGTTTTTGGCTTATCAAAAGTGCTTATTTATAAGCGAGTACAACTGCAGTTCCATAATCTAACCACAAGCCCATGTTTTTCTATTTTTCTTAGATTCAGTAGATTTTAAAATAGGACTTTCCTTAAATTTTCATAATTATTTTTATAACAGTTGCTATTTTTCTTTAGTTAAACTAGTTTTTAGTCATTTTTAAATAGCTTTTAATACAAATAAATTATAAAAAGTTCAAAAAAAAAATAATTTTTCAATTTTCCTAGGTTAAGATAAATATAAAAGTCATAAAAAGTATTTTTCCATAATTTTCTTGGTTTAAATATTATTTTTTAGCATTTTAATTAGTTTTAAATTAATAATAAATACATATAAAGTCTAAAAATATATTTTTAGTTTTAAAATAAGTTTTATCATATTTTAGATTTTTCTAAGTTATAATTTCATTTTTCTAGGTTAATTTTGTATTTTCTTGTATTTTAGTGCATTTTAAATACTTAATAAATAGTTTTAATTAATAATAATTAAATAAATAGTTGTAAAAATAATTTCTTTTTCTAATAATTTTCTTTTATTATTAGGATTGTAAAAATATCATTTTCATATTTGTAGGCCTTTTATTCCTTAAAACTCACGTTTTATTTTGTACGTTTACGTAATTTTATTTAAACGTACGTTTTAGGTTGAAAAACGTTCATCATTTTTAAAAATAGTGATAGCGTTTATTTAATATATTTTAACTTTTTAATTTTCTTAATTTGCATTTATTTAAGCGCTGTAATTTGTAGATCTTTTCTTTAGGTATAATTTTCCATCAAAAACCTTATTGATCACTATCCTTAGTGATCATTCTACCATCTGATCAAGTGTTTATACACCAATTCATCCTCCGTGGGACTTAACGACCAGGAATTCCCTATATTCCTCTGATCTTAATGCATTAGTGTTTGAGCTGTTAAGTTTATTACGGTTAACCATTCACAAGTGGTTAGCTTGGTGTAATTAAACTTGATGGTTTAGCACCAATCAAATTTTGGCGCCGCTGCCGGGGAGGCTGTAAGCGTGTTCTAGCATTTCCAGACCCATACTTGCACATATACCACAGTTTGTAAAAAGTTTTAGTAAAGTTATATAAATCAAAAAGTCATTAACGCTTTTCCTAAAGTGTTAAAACACCAAAAACAATATAAAACAACAAAACAATCGTAGCTTTTTCTATCTTGTATTGTCTTTAAGGTGTCTTAAACATACGATTTGGTTAAACGAGACGATACCAAAATATTGTCCAAAGTTTTAAACCCATCAGCACAAATAATTACCTACGTCTTTTCAGTGGTACTTAATTTATACATAAAAAATCAACCCGAAACCAAGCAGTGCACTACCTAACTGGGGGTGCGACCATAATAAGTTCCCGAACATCAGATTTAAAAATTGCCTTTGTGTCACTTGTGATTTGGTGTACCTTTTTCCAAGAAGCCATTTCATTTGTGATTATTGGTTAAGTTCACTTGTTGTTTTGCCTCATTTGTTTTGAAAAATTGATTTTTATACTTAGTGCATGCGCACTCGTTCTTCTAGTTCTACAAGTCCACTTTCAGAACTTGGAAAGATTCCTCGTAGACGTAGAGGGACGTTCAGCTCTTCAGCCGTGACTGAGGAAGTCTACCACCACCACCCTTGTCGAAATGGCAGAATACAAACCTATGAATGAGCTTCTCCAAGCACCCATCGAGGGTTACGGAGATGCCATTGTTGTCCCAGCCATCGTGGTGACACTTTGAGCTCAAAACCGGGTTGCTTAATCTAGTGACCCAAAGCCAATTCTATGGTTTTGAGCGGGATGATCCTCATGCACACATTCGATGGTTTAACAAGATTGCATCTACCATCAAGTACAAGAATGTCCACATGAAGCTATCAAGCTTCTTCTGTTCCCATTTTCTCTAGAGGGACAAGCCCGGAATTGGCTTGAGAAACAACCCCGTCGTTCCATTGAGACATGGGAAGATCTAGTTACCAAGTTTGTTAACGAGTTCTATCCTCCATCCCGAACCACAAGTCTTAAGAATGAGATAATGAAATTTTCTAGAGATTGATGAATCATTCGGGGAGGCGTGGGATCGGTTACAAGATTGCTCCGCAAGTGTCCACATCATGGTTTTACCGAGTTAATGCAATGGATATTCTACAATGGTCTGAGACAAGCTGACCAAGACTCTTTGAATGCCTTCGCGGGAGGTAATTTCCTTAGCAAAACCACAAAAGAAGCCTTACAAATCATTGAAAATAAGCCCCAGTCCGTTCTTTCCGCACTAAGACATATCAAATAGTCTAAGTGGGACCTTCTACTTCATCTCTGTGAGTACATCTAGCACCGATGCAGATTGATAAACTCACAGATATTGTTCAGGTTGGTTTTGCTAACAAAAGAACAGTCACTTTCACTCAAACACCATCACATGGTAGGAGTGAAGAAAGTTGAGTTTGTGTTACTGTGGTGGTCCTCCATGCATACTACAACTGTCTGCCACCGATGGTAGTCCGTTTGAAAGCAAATGCCTTTAGCCGGTACTTCAAATCAAGGGGTAATCAATACGTCCTCAGAATGAACCAAACTACCGTGCTAACACTTATCAGTACCACACCGGTTTAACCAGAATCTTAACAGGAATCAGAATCAACCAAGAATGAACCAAGGTTATCAAAACCAAGGTAATTTCTATCCTGGACCCAATCAAGGTTTCCAACAACAAGGAAACCTTCATCAAAATAATTTCAATCGAGGGAATCAGTTTCATGGGAATGTGAATCCTAATCAAGGGAATTTTCAACAACAAGGTCCTAATCAAAACATCAGACCTCAGAATTTCCCTCCACATCCTCCAGTACCATCATCTGATGAGTTATTGAAGCCGTTCATGAAATCCCAAGATGAGATGAACGGTTGTTGGTCAGTCAGAGCTGATCTCAAAAGTCTTTAAATGATCAACCCCTCGGGCTCAGGAAAACTTCCCGAGCAACACGCGCTAACCCGAGGGGCAATGCTAAGGCGATCACGACCAGAAGTGGTGTTTCATACAATGGACCCGCTATTCCTACTACCTCTTCTTCTTCTTCTCTCCCGAAGGTAGTGGAAAGTGAACCTAGGACACACAATGGACCTACGACTCCAATGCCTCCTCCACTAGGAGAAATGAGTAAGTTATCAAAATTCCTGTTAATACGGAGGAACCAATGATGTCCATCCTCAAGTGTCCAGAACCCAAGGTCTAATCCAGGAGTTGTTTTTGAACCACTGTAGCTCCGTTGAAAATACCAAATCCAAATCTTCTATTCCTTACCCATTACGTTTGAATGAGCAAAAGCTCCGTGAAAAAGCCAGTCATCAAATGGACAATTTTTTCCAAATTTTCCAAGAATTACATTTTGACATAAGCTTTGCGGATGCTATCATGCTGATGCCCAAGTTTGCATCAAATCTCAAACACATGTTAAGCAACAAGGAAAAGCTGTTTGAAATGGCTAAAACTCCCTCTTAACCAGAAACTGCTTGCAGTTATCCTGAAGAAGCTTCCAGAAAAGCTTGGAGATCCTGGGAAATTTCTCTTACCTTGTGTATTCCCAGGAATGGTTGAATGCTTGCCCTAGCAGATCTTAGTGCAAGCATCAACCTGATGCCTTATTCAGTTTGGAA
>OU343219.1:5507916-5653563 GCA_910596185.1 Chrysanthemum makinoi
AGCTATGAACACATAATCAAGTTTGAGTGTTAATGGTTAAAATGGTTGTGTCAAAACATGTGTTTTATCATATTAATACCATTTTTATCATTTAATCTCACCCAGAAATACGAACTGAGTGATTTTTGAAAACTAGGGTTTATGCGTGGAATTGGGTATTTTCATATGAGAACATTTCTGGCTAATTGGGCGCTTGCAAAATGTTGTTTACAAGTTTAATTGATCATTTCTAGGCTCAGAATCAACTCAGAAACATTAATTGCTAGTTTATTAAGAATTAGGGTTTATGTTCTTGAAATTTGGGTTTATTTGATTCGCTTAGAATTTTATGTTAAAACTTGGATAGAACAACTCAATAGGCTTCCCAGACATCCCAGAATCATTTTGGTGCAATTTCTATGGCTAGATAACTTACACGTAAAAATTGAGCCTTAGGGTTTAGGTTTACGCATAAGTCTTCCTACGCATAACTGTTTGATTGAGTATTCATGGTTAAAACTGTTAGAAAATGAATGTAGATGTTAATGTTGATGTTATGATGAATTTATTTCAGGTTTTATACGCTTGAAAATTCAGAATCAAGGTTACTTGCAATCTACGCATAAGGATCACCTTACGCGTAGCATGTTATGCGTAAGAAAAATCTTACGCGTAACGTTTACGCGTAAGGTTCTACATAAGGGACTACGGGTATCCTGTGAAGGATATGCGTAAACACTGAACTCTACGCATAAGGTTGACTCTTACGAGCAAGCCTTAAGCGTAAGGTTCCATATACGCTTACGCGTAAGCTTTACGCATAAGGCACTCTTTTCCTACGCGTAATATTTCTTACGCGTAAGACAAGAACCTACGCATAAAGCTTACTGCAGCGTATAACACTCTGTTTACGCATAAGCTTGCCATTTCTACGCCTAAGCCTAGTTTTAACCTCAATTATGAATTGCTACGCGTGCAAACTTGTAAATAAATAAATCATAACGCCACGAAACCAATAATGTCACTAATAAGCTTAAACGTTTAACATGTTGTGAAAAATAAGTGAAAACATGGACTTTAAAACTTAAAGTTAATCAACTCACGAAACTTATCATGACGTCATTGGACTATTAGACAAACAAGTGACATTGGACTCGTAACAATCATCGACATATCACATTCAATAATTAGACAATAAAACCATCTGTTGACTAACATAATGTCTTTCGATATGTTGGTTCTTTTGGCTAAATATCTTTCAGATCACAACATGGACGCTCAAATGCAGAATGTGGAAGCACCAAATGTTCTCACCGTTGCTGATATCTTCCCTCATGGTTATCCAATAAAGATAGGAAAGAATAATCTTCTTGTTGATTTTGATACTCTCACCTGCTCCGAGTCTTCTTGTTTAATTGTTGTGGATATTCTGAAGAATCATCCTTATCAGAACATGCTCACCAATTACGCTACTGATTGCTGAGATCTATATTCACCAATTCGGAATACAATGCGAAAGATCAAAGGACAAAATCTTTGTGACGGTGACGCTCAATGACAAAGAAGTCACCATCACACCTGCAGACTTAAGGGCTATTCTTCTCATCCCTGTCATCGAACCAACTGAATACAATCTTTTGCACCAACTGAAGAAAGCGTTCGCAATTCATGATCGACATTGGTTATGACGGCGTCGGGGAGTAATCACAAAGCATTCATACGTGGATCTTAAGAATATTCCTCATCCATGGAGAACTCTCTACATCATCATCACCAAATCTGTTTACGGGCGTGGCAGGTGGCTATGAGCATCCCAAGCTCATGAAACTGCAGATCTTTTGGGCTTTGGTCAACATGAAACACAGTCAACATGAAACACATTGAAGTTGAAGCTCTAATATGGGACGACATGATGTCTTTCCTCAAAAAGCTTGGCTCCAAAATCCCATATATCAGATATACCAAGCTGTTGATCTAAAGAGCTCTTGGGTATAATCCTGATATCCCCAAGAGACTCGATGACCCAAACCATCACTTCATGTTGTATGAGCCTACACTAACAGTCAGATTCAAAGAATCTACAACAAAGAAACAAGGTGCAGTACTGCCAGATCACCTTTTAACTGATGATATCAAAAAATTGTACTCGTACAAACGATATCTGTAGCATTGTAGAAGGCAAAGTAGGCTTTCTCGATGAAAAGTCCGCTAGTACACCTACAAGGAAAACGGAAGGCAGTGCGAGGAAGTGTTGCAAGCACTGAGAGTCAAAGAAAGTTCCCTAAGAGGAAACCTCTACTCAAAAGGACGGTTCCTCTAAGGAAGCTATTCCCATTCCCATTCTAAGTCGAACCACAGAAAGCTTAAGGATGAAAGCTCCGAGGAAACCGAAACAGACGAAGAGGTTACCTACTCTGAAACTGCAACCGATGTCACTCCAACAGTAGCTAAACCTCCCAGTCCAAAAGCTGACCAAGGCAAAGGGAAAACTCCAGTACTTGAACATGAAGAAGAAAGCTCAGATGAAGAGCCCTTTGGATCTACGACTACGGGAAGAAGCTCAAAATTATAAGACTCCAACATGCTGCAAAAGAGTTCGAACAACAACAAATGCGTGGCCCCGGAGGGTCAAGTGGTGGTGTCCAATCTACACCAACTCCTGATGCGGTTAGTCAACCCGATAAGGGAGCTGGTGCCACCACTCTTGAGCAACAACAAAGCGCTGGAGGATTCTATTGATTATGACTTTGAGGAACCGAAAAGGAAAATTCCGAAAGAGCGAAAAGATGAAGAGGGCTCAAGCCAAAGTAGATGAAGAAGCCGGATTGGCGGGAAAAGGCAAAATCTGGACAAGACGACGAAGAGAATTATGATGATTTTCTTCTCAACAGTCCAATTCGTTCCAAGGAGGAAACTTCTAAGCCTCCTAAGGACCCTGAATCACCTCATGTTTCTTCATCATCAGACTCGTCTTCTCACTCTTCACCTCCACCATCCAAAAGAACAACCAGATCCACATCCAAATCTGTGAAGAAGCCAACGGAATCTTGGATATCTTGGGCAAAAACAAGGATTGTTAAAGCTGTCAAGCAGGTCAGGAAGAAAGATGTGACCAATAAAAAGTTAGATATACTCGCTGACAACATCAAACATCTTCATGCCAAGATAGACAAAATGTCTAGTGAAAGGGAGTACGTCCAGAAGTTCATGCAACGTGATCTTCAAGGGGAAATAAACGAGATGATCAAAGGATATACTCACAAGTTCCTTCTTGACATCGTTCCTGGAGTTACAAAGGAGATGTTCACCAGACAACTATATCCGAATCTCATGCAGATAGCCAAGCAAACTATAAGATCAACGCCCTTAACCGTCACAATCAATCCAACTGATCCTGTAGTATTCTCCGATGCTGAATTGGTTTCCACGCTGGTAACACAAATGTCTAAACAATCTGCAACATTTACTTTTGACGAAGGTAAATTGTTTGAAGCATTGCTGGAATACCAACTCAAAACAGCATGTAGATTCGAAGCTGAAAGGCCTAAACATCCAAGAGATGATGAAGACAAGGATAAGGATAAGGATAACGAGCCTAAACGTCCAAAGAAGTCTGGAGAACCCTCTTCTATGCCACCACCCCAAAGGACTCCAACCGCAACTCGATCTCCTCCACGTTCTTCTGCTGATAAACCTCAGGACTCTGAGTCACCAGCCCAGACACAGAAAATCGGTGATCATTTTGAATAAACTTGTAGTGACGATGAGGAAGTCCTTGAGCCCCAACAACAACCCACCTCTCTCGCTTCAACAAAGAAACCATCATCCTCATCAAGGCCAAAGAAAAAGAAGAAGACGCTTAAAGCTAATGTCGTCTCATGGCTAGACGAAGACGACACCGAGTATGATTGGTTCTCCACACTGGTTGATGCTACTTCGCTCTGGCGATGATCCGGATATGGTAGAAGGTCGTGCGTTGGAGCATGTTAAGTTCTTGCAAGAAAAGTTCAGTGAAGAAGATGAAGAAATCGAGAGTTGAAAGCGAATCAAGAATGAAGCCTTTCAACTACTCAAGCTCGAGAAAGTGCTATTGAAGTTGAATATCACCTTGAAAACATAGCACGAGCCATGTCTAACAACATTGATTGGCTCAACCCTGAAGCAAACATCGACTACACCAGAAGAGACAAGGCTCCATACTACACCGATTGGACAAGACCTCTACCAACGATTGGCCAACCAGAACAACCTAACATTCCATTCCGCTACTTCTTCAACAATGACCTGGAATTTCTTCTACACGGTAGCGATGGTTCAAGGAAATACGCTACATCACTTACACTTCCGCTCCCGGCAGCCATATACTCCAACTGCATAGCCATCGAGGAAAAGGCTACCCACATGTTTTCAAACGGTGGAACAGTATGACATTGATGCAATCTACGGGATTCACCATTGGCCGGAACACCGACGAATCTACTACAAAAGCTGCCAGGTTCGAAAGTCTCAACCTGAAGTGTACAGTACAAAAGGGATCGTTGCTATTAAGCATGTAGCTCTTTTGTCTAAATGGGATTACATCTTCCTCAAGAATATCGTGGTCAAAAGACAAGACGAAAGCGACTATGCATTCAGTGAAGCGGACTTTCAGAATTTGTCTCTCAATGACATTGAAGATCTGTATCTTGCCAAGGTACAGGGAAGAATGAGACAATTCTCGACTGAAATCCAACGTGAATACATCAAGTCCATGCTCATCTTCATCAGAAGCATAGTGATCCAGGAACGTGTAGAAGACCTGCAACTTGCCGTTGAATCCTATCATACACGTGTCAACTTCACCAGACCTTAGCTAGAACTTCCTAGCATCAACCATATTTCTCAATACACTCTCATCAGCAAACCCTTTGGCGTAGTCTACCGTAGTGAACTACACCGCAACTACTTGATGGCATGTAGAGATCTTCATAAGTTTGGAGATCACACACTGAATATAGTCAGGGACGGCTTAGCTTATAGGTTGAAGGCGATACATGAAGGCATTGGGTCACCTAAGCGATGGAATTCTCAGGAGCAACAGGATGTTAAGAGGATCATCAAGCGTATTGATGAAAGGTTGTTTAGAAGGGATCAGTTCAGAACTCTGGAGAGCTTCGTAGGTGGTCGTCCCAGGATTACTCTCACAGGTATCAGCACAACGCCTGTTCGCATTCCTAGAAAGATTGATGGACTACCGGTACCCCTTAAACCTGTTTCAAATTCATATTAATTTGGATGTGTGTTTTTTATAATGACAATGGCTTGTGCACATATAACAAAGTGTACAACCCGTTACTTGTAATGAAAGGACCACGTAGTGCGCCATTGCCACAATCCTTATAAAAGGAGTGAAAGCTTCTTACTTTTAAGTAAAACTTATCAAACCTTTCATTTTTTAAAGGTATTACTCAAAAGAACAAGTACTTCCCCTTATGATTTTCAAAACCTCGACAGTTTATATCACTTGTTGAGGGGAAGTATTTGATCAAAAACTTTGTTCACAAATTGTTCTTCGTGTAATCTTCCCACAAAACTCAAAATGGACATATTTATTCTCAATATTTCTTCAAAAATAACATATTTATATGCCATTTTTGAGGGGGAAAAAATTATGTGATAAGAAATATGTTGTGTTTTGCTATTGAATCCTCGTGTGAAAAGACTTCAACCCATGAATTGACGGGAACTGAACAGTCATACATTGAAAAGATTTTTCTTCCAAGACTTATCCAAGTAAATTGTACCCATTCGAGAAGCTCTTGATAGACATGAACTTTGACGGGTATGAAAACCTTTCGGGGTTGTCCACATCTTCAAGGTAGTTATTAGAGCTAGTCGTCACCTAAAAGCTGACAATGTATCTCTTTAACTATGCAACGTAATCGTGTCTCGCAAGGAATTGTTTATCTTGAGTTGATCAATTCAAAAAGTGTCTTGGCTCTTTTCCTCATGCTGATTTCTGTCAAAATTCTTAAGCACATGTGGAGGGTATTTCGAAAATCCAAAACTCTTGAAGTGTTCAAACATGGTTTTCATTTATAAACGCTTCGAGAGAATTTCATGAAAATGGTTTTATGGCAATGGAGTTATAAGGTGATTAAGGTTAGGAATAACCTTCCTATGATCCACCAGAGTCGGAGGGATCTACCCAAGGACACTACCAATAGTTAGAATTAGAAGTCCTTAGGTATGATTATAAAAAGGAGAAAATGAGAATCGGAGAAAGAAGGAGTTGAAGAATTAAAAAGAAAAGCAAAGAAAAGAAATAGCCCACCAGATTATTCAACTTAGGCGTACACCATGTTCAATTCATATGCTACTGGTTGTCTCTAGATGACACCGGTATTGAAGATTAAAAGTCGTCATGGACCCAGTGGCGCGTGTACTAAACCTTCTTTGCCACTCAAGTTTCTCTCAACAGAAGCTTGTTTCATTCTCACAGGGAACCCTACATAAACTATCGGCTTTCTCTTAGAGATTGCTGGTATTGAAGAAGTAGATCCTCTCCCTAGTGTCCCGTCGGAAAACCAAAGCGCACTATTGAGTCTAGAGCCACGAGATTCATCAAAAGATCTCTTATGTACACTTGACATTTTATCACTTGACGTTCAACAATAAGAAGCATAAGTGACACTTTATCGTGTCCTTCACAGATCTTAGCAATATGTCGAGAACATTTATGAGAGGTTCACAATTGTGATCCTTAGTGATTGAATGGAAACTCCTACCGGCGTCAACATCAAAGCCCCGACGGCAAAGGTCACTGCGGTAACTCCTCGTAGATTACTCTTAGTGTGTCCCAAACGGTCTACATCAGAGGTGATGCTTGATTGTACCTCAGTGACTCATCTTGAACAGTAGGTGTACTTAGGTACATCGCGTTATCTCACTTGTGGGACTCCTCGTTCAGGAATGGCCTTTGTGAAATTAGAGTTGTGTTTTCACACTATCGTCATTAACACTCTCAAGTTCAAACTTGTAAGTAAGAATCCGCTTATTACTAACCTTTCTTATGTTTTCTTCTTATGGAAGCTCGAGCGGATGATCGTCAGATTCTTCACATGCTCATACCAACAACATCACTAATGGAAGTTCTCTCAAAGGCAACACAAAGTCAGAATGATTCTTCATCAAAGTCAAAGAATCTACAAAGTTTAAAGACTAAGAGAACTTCATCAATCATCTGAAATCAACGTCAAAGAGCGTGTGAGCATGTTGGAGAAAGACGTGGAGACACAGCAGCAACGAAGCAGACCTGATGCAGACAACAACAACATACAATCACTACCATCACAAAGAACAAAGAGCAACGAACAAAGAAAATGATGACCTCAAAGCAGAATTTTTCAAAGGAAACTATTTCTCTACACTGGGGAGATTGTTCGAATCAAGGTAATTCTTCTCACAAGAAAGAAGAATGTCAGAAGACGTCAAAGCTACTAATACATCAGCACCTTCACCGTTCACATCATTCATCACCAACACTTAGGGGGAGATTGTTGGAATCACTCCTAAACTATATTTCAAGTGTTAGTGATTCATATGTAATAGTTAGCTTAATATGGACTTTATGTTTATTATTAAGCTAAGGCTTATGTAGAAGGCCCATAAGCCTTGGCCCAAGCCCATAAGAAGGGAAGAAGTCTAGAAGTGTTGCCCTAGCTCCTTGCCCTATAAATACTCTTGTAAACCTTCCTTAGAAGGTTGGTTGTTCATTTTATTCACTTCACCTTACGCATAACTATTCTTTATTCATACGCGTGTGTGTGTTTAATGTGTTCAACCGATCTCTTCTTCTCTATTTCTTATATTGATGCTTGTGTTACTAATATGGGAACCTAACAATACCGATCATGCCTCATTGATCGAGAAATTGGAAGCTCTCTCCACAAACATCGATGCCCAATTCATAAGCATACAGAGGGAGATGATGGAGCTGCGAAATAATAACCACGATGCATATGATGACACGCCGATGTGTGATCCCATGGAAGCGAACCACGCCCAACATGAAGGATATCACCAAGGATATCACGGAAGATATTATGACCAAAATTCTAGAAATTTGTACTCCTTTCCATACCACAACCCAAACCATACATATCCTCGATGTCAGCCATGCAATACAATACCACATCCATCAAAACATTTCAATACACCTAAAACCTCACCGGAGGAGATGATGAGAGGGTGGATGCCCGGTCAATTGAAAACCAATAAGAATATAACGAACCTGTTGGTTGAATTGGAATGTAAAGTCGATCAAGGAAAAAGGAACCAACAAGCGATAATCCAAGACTTGGAGAGGAGGATAGAAAGATTAAGTGAGGAGCAGGAAGTCCATCATGTTGAATCTCTTCCTTACACCACAGATACCAACTCAAGACATGAATTTGTCTACAAACCACCCTCAATTCGAAACGAGAATGATAAGGGTGAGGTTGAAATTATCAAAGAGGACGAGACCGAGAATATTCCAACCACGCCAAATCCGAACCAAATCATGTCTAACTCACCAACCGTGTCACCTTTTCTTGAGGATTGCACCATGCATATCCCAACCACTCCATTAAAAAGTTCGGAACACCATGTTGGTGAAAAGAATTTCAACGAAACTGGTGACAACTGGAATGTAGAATTGGAAAGAAAGATAGACAAATTGTCTGAGCCACAAAATCCAGTTTCTTTAAAACAAAGCGGTAGGACTAACCCACCTCCTACAACTCTCCTTGAGAATGTGGATGTTGTATTCACTGGGATTGGAAAGTTCAATGACCCTCCGAAAAATCATAAAGATCCGCCACCTGTCCTCATTTCTAATGAAATCGATCAAGTGTTCGAAATAACGAAAAGGGACTATAACATGGTCAAATCAAAAGAATTAGACGTATCTCCATCATTTTTGGAGTACAAACCAAAGAACTCATACCCTCAACGTTTAAGAACTGAAACTCCCCATTTGAATCGTATTTTTAAAGTATCTTAACCCCGGGAAGAGTCTAGCTAATGACTCATAAATAAATTAAGCGCTTCTCAGGAGGCAACCCGTGCTTTTAATTGTTTGTTTGTTTTAAATGAACATGTACACCCTTTTTGCATAAATCTATTCTAAACATGGAAAATTTTAAGTGTGGGGGTGTTACATGCTAATAGTGTTTATTATTACTTGCATTTTGTGTGTTTTGTTTGTTTTGTTTTGTTTGAGTAAATTCAGCAGGTGATGGAGGAGGATGTTTGGATTCAGAATCGATTGTTCTCACAAGCTTATGCTAGCTTATGCGTAGCATTTTATCACATGGAGTTCGACCGGATTTCTTCGGCCTGGGAAGGTTTTGTTTCTCACAGCTTGTTTATTTTATTTCCCCTATTTTGCATGCTTTGAAGTTTTATTTTTCACATTGGGGACTTTGCTTAACTTAAATGTGGGGGGAAATATTATAGGAAAAATGAAACCAGTTTTTAAATTCCAAAATTTTTGGGTCAATTTTAAATTTTGTGAACTAGTTTGCCCTTATGATCTAGTTTTTTTCACGCGTATAGGATAATATATTATAATAACTGGATCAACCCACTGGTGAAATCAGTAAATTTTGAAAAACTTGAGACGTGTCCCGATTAATATTGCAATCCATTATGGGATCGATGACATTTGCTAGCACATTTATAGCCCTTCCACTAAAATTGTGAGGATTTGAGCCTGTTTCATATTTAACATACATCTTTTATGCTTGGATCTTTTGCTATGAGTGTGCCGGTGATTTTATTTATTCTAGAACTTGTACTTGTAAATCATTACCAGGCCGCAATAAGATCACATTCGTGTGATATAAGTGTATTCGTGTGATAAAGAGGCACCCTTAGGAATAAAACCAAATGGCCTTCCGTTTACATCTAATGATATATTAGCTAGCCACATCGGTTAGTTAACCACCCCTATAGACCCATTTGTTAGCGCTCATCTTTAGCGCTAGATACCTTAGTACACCCTTTGAGCCATTCTTTTCTTCTTGTTAAATCCAGAAAAATACAAAAATATTTTACACTTTAAAACTTAGCCTTCCCCTTGTCAATGTCTAAACGGTTGGTTGCTAGTTGCTTGGTATGATTGGATTGTTTTTGATGATTATGAGTTAGCCGCATTTTGCCATTCGTGTGCGCCATTCCGACAAAGATGAAGGTGGCCAACTTCTTATTTGTATTTTTGTGGTGATGCTTATACGAAGTGTGGGGGAGATGTGATGTATGTGGGAAAAAATGTAAAAAAAAAAGAAAAAAAAAAGAATAAGTCATCGAAAAAAAAAGAAAAAAATATATGTGATGACAATGTGCTATATTATTATTTAGATGAAGGAAGAGGAAGTATGTTTGAGATATCGATTAACCAATGTGCTAAGACGTGATATATATATTTGGTGATCGATATGTGAAGAAGAGAAGATTGTAACTATAATCATTTTCGGGTTTGCGGATTGTTTGGTAACTAGCCACATGGGTATTAGACTTGACTTTATTTTTCTTTTAAAACCAATTTCATAAATATTACCATGCCTTATCCCTTTCCTTTTGGCTTTGAGAAAATATGAAGTGCATGAATATTTTTAGTGACCATCCTTGAAGGATCGAATGACTCGCCAATCCATCTAGTGCATATTTTGGTGACCATCCGTTATGCGAATAACGGCCAAATGATCCAAGTATAATCTAGTGACCATCCGTTGTTTGACTTAATCAAGAATTCGCTACCAAATGTTTCTATTATATTCTTGTATGTAATGTTTGAACATAAGCCTAGATAAAAACCCTTTAGTCTAACCCAATAAAAGCCCTCTTTAGATGTTTACACTTGTCACATTTGTAAGTAGTTTTGTTTCTTGTACAGGCCTATGGTAATATTTAGATAATGACTGAGCAATATGAGTGTACTATTCCTTAATACTATCCATCACTAAATAAATTGAGTGTTGAGTGAATTATACTTCATTCCTTTTCGTGAGGTGCTTAGCCATGTTATCAAGCAAGAGAATCCATAGGGTATTGTCAAACATCTCGGTTTTTCCCTATAAAAGCTTATAACGATTAATCTTATCTTGTACTTGTACTTGGTAGATTTGCATCATATTTTTCTAATCATATTTCATGCACCATGTGGGTTTTATTTTTTCTTAATTTTAGACGCTTGAGGGCCGCAAACCTTTAAATGTAGTGAGTTTGCTACTATTTTCGCTTATTTATATATTTAATATATATATATATATATATATATATATATATATATATATATATATATATATATATATATATATATATATATATGATAAAGATCAAATAAAAGAAATATCCAGAAAATATAAAAAGAATTTTTTTCAAAAAGTTCGAAATTAAAATTACAAGATCGGTATGATGAAGAAAAAGTTGTGAAAAACGTTTTTCTAAAAGTGAATATTTTTTCCTAAAAAAATTATGAAAAATACGCTTAAGATTAAATCGCTTTTTTGTGCATCAAAAATTGGTTTTGCACCCAACTTCTTTTGACTTTTTTCATCAAAATAACATTACGCATCTAATTAAAACAAGTTGAAAATTTTATGCGATCAAATTTTTAAGATCAAAATTTGTTTGTGCATTAAAAACGATCAAACTCAAAATTATAAAAAATGTTTTCACAAAAGTTTTATGCATCAACATACCCGATCTTGTGGAATTTTTTTGAATTTTGAAGAATTAAAAAAAAATCTTTTTATTCTTTTACTGGATATTCGTTTTTTTATTTTAACTCTACCATATATATATATAAAGTAGATCCGACCACCATTCTTATCCGATCTTGACTTTTTGTAAAAGTCAAAATCATGTTTAACTTCACTTGTACCAATTGACCATGTAAATCATTTTTTAATTTTTTCCTTTTGAGCCATCCTTACTATGTTATCTTCTTTCATTTTTTATTTTTCAGATTTTCTCAACCACTTTTTGTTTTCTTGATTATGAGTCCTACCGTGATATTAATGATATTATGAGTTCTAGTGTGATATTATGAAACTGTGATATTAAAAAATGATGATATTATAAACCAACTGGATATTAAGTTTTACATGTAAAATGAACCTTGATATTAAGAAACATATGATAGTTACTATGATATTAACAATTTTATTAAAATAAACATATGATAGTTACTATTAACAATTATATTAAAAAAAAGAAAAAAATTCCTGTGATAGTAAAAAAAACCGTGATATTAACATTTTTTATTAAAAAGGAACGTGATATTAATAATATTAGTAAAAAAACAAAAAGTAACGCGGATATCAAAGAAAAGTTAGTGTGATATTAACAATTTGTATTTAAAAACTTTATTGATATTAAGATCAAATCTTGACTTTTTACAAAAGTCATGATCATTAAGATCTGATTCGACTTTTAAAAAGTCAAAATCGAATCTTAATATCACAATACCTTTAATCATGAAAACGATTTTTTTGAAATTTTTTCACGATTCTTAAATATTTTTCATCCTCTTTATTTTTTTAATTTTTTCAGATTTTTTTGAATTTTTTTTTTAAAAAGCTACTGTGATATTTCCGCACCATCCCTACTTAAAAGGCTAAAACCCACCCGATCCCTTCCCTATATATATATATATATTTAACAGGAGGCGAATTTAATAAAAAATGACCATGGTGAGATTCGAACTTGGGTCTTTTGTAGGATTAGTATAAATAACTTATGTGTTTACCACTTAGGCAACAAGTTATTTTGATAATTATGTTGCATATTATAATCTATAAATGCCTTATATTAGAATCATATACTAAATACAATTTATCTACAAAAATTATATTAAGTAATTATCTTTTTTAAAACTTATTATAAATATCTTTTCCTTAAACATATATTTTTTTTAATTCATTCATTATATATTTTTTTACATTACATAACCCAAATATCCTTTTTCCTCACACAAAACCCCTAATATCATTTATATCCGACCTTTTTCCTCAAAACCCTAATACGATACATTTTTTTATTGACAGACTTATCAAAGAGTACGATAGAGAAGTCAAAGAATTGGAATATACCGATAATGCAGACACAAAAAGCAATCAATGGTACACTCTCATCTCAAATTTTTATTCTACTGTATGCATACATGTTAACATTGCATATTATAGTTATTGCTTTTTCCCTTTTTTTTGGTTGTCGTTTACTCTTATTTCTCGAGGCATGGGAACTAAAACCAAGGCTGCTCCTAAGAGTAATGATAACCAAAGTAAGATTTACTTATTGCTATACTTTTCTTTGGTGTTTTATATCTTATGGTTGTGTTTTGAATTATTTTGCTCATAAACTATCCATCTTTGTAGGTTAAGCTCATTGATTATGTTTTAGTATTTTCTTCTTTGACTACTATGTAGTTTCTAAACCGTATATGACTGTAAAATGTTGCTGATGTCTTTAAAGTTCCAATATTTATGTTACATATTGTGTTTTTTAAGTTTGGTTATATAATATGAGAACTAAAAAGAAAGCAGTCCCTAAAAAAGATGCTACAAATATACAACACAAGCCTTACCAATACGTGAAAGTAGTAGTTCACCTACTGTAACTGGCATGGTCGTTCAACATGGGTCTAAGCGACCAAAAAATAATGGTGCTGGGAATGCTAACCGTATCAACAAATATGTTACAAATATACCAACACAAACCTTAGCAACAAGTGAAAAAAGTAACGGTGCTGGGAATGTCAACCATATCGGCATGGGAGGAACAACACGTGTTAACGCAAATGGTATAAGCATACGTGAACCTGATTCCAGTTTCAGGGTGACTGGAGAAACAATTTTAGGTTCTAATCGTTTGTCGTATTACGATAAGGGCAAGCAGAAGATAGATATGGTTAACTATGGAACACCTACTTTATGTACATACTCGGTGCCGTTACTCAGCTTGGCTACTGATATTGATACTTGCAATATAAATGCTTCTGCGCAGTACCTACAGTAGATGGTACATTTTCAATTTTCAAAACGAGCACCTCAGCTGATGCTCCTTATATGTCCGCCCATTGTTCGTCGTCAATCGGACCATTGGTCACTGATCACCTGCCAGGTAACATATGTTTTTGTGAGCTTACCATTATCTTTTATTAGCTATTTTATGAAACGATACATTTAAACAGCTACGCACAAATTTGTAGGGTTTTATACATGTATTTTGTGAGATTCAGTTTCACGCAATGTATGCAGATAGTATATGCAGTGAATGATCCTGGAAGAAATGGTTATGTTGTCTATTATTATTTTTATCCAAGAATATATTTTCTAATAATTGGTGGGATATGCGCCTCTGTAGGTTCTCGAATACGTGGCGTGCAAGTGAGGTATAGTGTTGCAAATTTAAGGGAGATGGAATATAGGTTAAAGGGATAGATTGCTATGTGAGTCCCTAATCCGTGATCATTACTTCAGATTCGATGCGACAAATAAAGGTAATGTGGCAGCTAAGTAATGTTGTTCTGCAGCCCTTTAAGATCAGTGAGGATATTGTAACTGATGCGACAAATAAAGGTAATGTGGCATGCTTAATCAACCATCTGGTAAGTCTCCCACTTATTATGATATTTGATACATGAGGTTGAGAAGTAATTCAAGATGATGAATGACTTTATTATAGAAACTCGTGATTACAGGTAGTTTTTCAAGTAATTATGTATCAATATTTGCCATATGTGGATGGGCCTCTTCATAAATAACATTAACATTTTGAAACAACATATTTCAGGATATGGAAATCATAGCAGAATCACAAGCCTTCACTAATCATGGTACGTTTAATGACGTGGCTGTAAGGTGAGTGACTTGGTGATTTTTTTTTCATTCACAATAGTTTACTGCTTTTTGGTAGGTAAAACACAATAAAAGATGTGGTCAGCCTATATTCACTTTTAGGATTTCATATTGCTCATTAGAAAGTGTTTACAATGGCATATGAAACCTTAACAGAACATTAATAATATTTAAATCTTGGCTGCTATTCTGTTGGAGAAGAATTATAGTGGCACAAATGGTATTATTCAATTTCTGTGCTCAGTAATGTGTTATATTGCTATTATGTAAATACTGATTGTAGTAAAATACGTATCGCAGCTGGCTACAAATTGAGTTAGAAAATGCTAAAGTGATGTGTCAAATGGAGAAAAACAGAGAGTGACTGCTGTAGCTATGGAAACACTATCCCATCTATGGCATTGCTACTGTGTGAGTTTATATACTCTTTTTGTGCATCTTTGGATTTTTAAGCTTTGACCAATGAGTTTAAATGGTTCAGTTTAGGTAGGGTTTTGTTTAAATTGGGTCACTTGGTCACTTTTGTAGTACGGGTCACTTTAGTTTGGGTTGAGTTTAAATGGGTCCGGTTATAAACCTGCACCGTTTGCGTCTTTCAGAACCTAACACCAATTGAGAAAGGGTGAAGAATTTACGAGAATCAAACTTTTCAAATATACGAAGTGCGTAACATACAAATTTTATTATTTTTGTACGTAAATAACTTTCAAATTTTGTTCAATGTACGTAATATAGGCAGAAAACTAAGTTTTAAAGTTACAACATTGGTCCCTGTCGTTTGCATTCACTTTCACCGTTAGTCATTTGACATTTTTTCACTTAAAAAATTACAGATACAGTCCTGTAGTTTGCTTTGACTTTCACCATTAGTCCTTTGTCTTTCATCTTTTTTTTATATCGTTTTTCACGCTTTTTATACACATTTTTACATATTTATTTATACACGTTTTACATACGTTTTTATATACATTTTTTACACATTTTATACACGCGTTGTTTACATGTTTTTATATATGTTTTATACACGTTTTATGTATGCGTTTTTATACGTTTTTATATACGTTTTTTACACGCTTTTTACACACGCTTTTATATCGTTTTACATGTTTTTATACACGTTTTTACACGTTTTTATATACGTTTTACATGTTTTATACGATTTTTACGCCGCGGTTTTATATCACGTTTTTACATGTGTTTTATACACGCGTGCATTTTACACACGTTTTTATATCGTTTTTACGATTTTTTACCGCGGTTTATATACACATAAAAACGTATATAAAAGCGTGTAAAACGATTTTATCTAAGCGTATTAATTTTATATACGTTTTTACACATGTTTTTATACGTTTTTACACATGTTTTTTATACGTTTTACACATGTTTTTATACAAGTTTTACATATGTTTTATACACGTAAAAACGTATATAAAAACGATGTGTAAAAACGCTTTTATATATCGTTTTTACGTGTATATAAAACCGTCGCGTAAATCGTGTATAAAAACATGTAAAACGTATATAAAACGTAAAACGTATTATAAAAACGCATGATATATATAAAAACGTATATAAAAACGTATAAACTATTTCTTTATATACGTTTTTACGTGTATATAAAACCGCGCGTAAAAATCGTATAAAAACATGAAAAACGATATAAAAACGCGGTATAAAAACATGAAAAAATAAACGTATATAAAAAACGATATATAAAAACGCATTACATAAAACGTATAAAAAACATATATAAAAACATGTAAACAACGTGTATAAAAATGTGTAAAAAATGTATATAAAACGTGTAAAAAACGTGTATAAAAATATGTAAAAATGTGTATAAAAAGCGTAAAACGCTATTATAAAAAAGATGAAAGACAAAGGACTAATGGTGAAAGTCAAAGCAAACTACAAGGACAGGGCCCGCTATCAGAATTTTTTAAGTGAAAAAATGTCAAATGACTAACGTGAAAGTGAATGCAAACTCTGGCCGGACCAATGTTGTAACTTTAAAACTTGGTTTTCTAACACTACTTATATTTCATTGAACAAAATTTGAAAGTAGCCATTCGCTAAAAAATAATAAAATTTGTATGTTATGGACTTCGGTATATTTGAGAAAGTTTGTTACGTATTCTCAGCCTTCACCCATTGAGAAAATGTAACTTTTTACTACACAAAGATTTTAGATTTTAACCACACTAAGAAAGAAACCTTTGAGAGAAATGGCAAGGCATCGAGAGCTGTTTTGAGAACAATATTCATTATATTTGGACACATTACTACTTCGTGAAAGTCTTTCTGACCTTGAGTTGAAACAATATTCAGTAATCATTTGGACAGGTAAATCTAAATTCATAAATTGCAATATCCATTCTGTTGTAATAGTTGATATACTCATTGTACTACACATATTTATTAAAGGGGGAATTGCATATATATCCCTCCAAAAGTGAATAATTCCATATATATCCTTCTTACAAGTTTTTGATGCACATAGTACAATGATTTTTATTCATGCAAAGGATATATATGCAATTTTGCATCTTTGGAGGGATATATATGCAAATGACCCTTTATTAAAAACTGATGTTTTTTATGATGACATAGAGAAGTTGGTATCGAAATGACTATCCTACAGTCAACTAATCCGAACAAATTTACCAAAATTTGTGTTTAACAGTTACAGTATAATCCTTCAACATGGTTGTATTGCCTTGATGTAGTTGAGGAGATTAGCAAACAATGTGTTTAACGTTTACAGTTTAATCAGTGATGCTATGCTATGTGAATTGTAGTTTCACTTTTTGTTATTGTTGCATGTTAAGGTGTTTATTTCTGAAGTAAAGGGGTCTTAAGCTGGTTAGACTGAACAAAGGTTTACTCTTTTATTTATTTATTTATTTATTTATTTTAATATACAATAACTACTCTTGAAGTCAATCTCCTCATGCTTCGAGTTGAAGTGCAGAGCTTATAGCGAGCTAAGCTAATGTTACCGTCTTGTTGGAGATGTACCCTCAACCAAGTAAGCACTACATAATTATCTTCAAGGTGCTGATGATAAGTATTTATATTCTTAGTACTCACATAAAATACACTATGTCACTCACTGTTTCCTTTCATTAGCATTTAGACTCATGTTCACCTCACTCCGTTGTTGATAATATTTGCACTTTCGGGTCAAGATATTGGTCTTGAATTCGTTTGAAGATACCGTAATTAGATGACCCTTCTGAAAAATTGCTAATTTTGCTTTGCCGGTGGTATTGGACTTCCTCAAAGAAGTACTGTTATATTTGAGCTATTACCCCATTTCAAAAGATGTTAGCTATTCTCTGTGCTTATGACTTGATGTATACATAGTCTGGAGTTCATTTCTCATTTCCAACTGCTATATATGGTTACACAAGAGTGGAAAGTAATATTTTCTTTGTCGATATCTGTATAAAGATTACCTTACTAGCCTATTAATTGCATAAGGCGTATATCTTTCTCCTTGTACATATTGTTTGTGGGAAAAAAAATGGTTGGCTGATTTCCTTTTTTGATGCAGTTAAGCGACGGCAGAAGTCCCACAAAGCATGAAACTGTAGTGATGATGAAGTAGCCAAAGGATCGTCAAGAAGTGTATTGAAATGTTAAGGGATGTAGCAAAGTTGTTCTTTTGATTATGAACATGAATTAAATTGTTGTATCTACTATGTATTTGAAGCAATAAAATTATTTGTTCTTTTATATTGTATACTACTGGTATATATTGTTATAGATATAGATGTAACAAGAGACATAACAGGAAATTTACACTGATCTGATATGATTTTATTTTTATTTTTCACTTTTGCTGACTGAAACTTTTTTGGGTTATGTCACTAAAAGATTTATAGTAGGCACCATAATTTTGAACCCTATGCTGACTAAAAAGCTTTAGTCCCTAATAGGGGTGAGCATCGGGACGAATCCCGACCAGTCCCGACTAATCCCGATACCGACAATGGGGAAAAACCCAAACCGACTCCCGACCCGATAATGGTCCCGAATCGTCCCGAATCCCGATAATCGTCCCGAATCTTGATTTTGGCTGCGTTTTCTCGGGCGCCAGTCGACTCCGGGCAGTCGATCCCGATTACGTGGAACGCAAACCGACTACCGATCCGATTACAGACGGATCGGTATCGGGAAGGGAGTTGGGTGTCGTGATCGGGACGGGAGTCGGGTGTCGGTCGGGATTGCTCACCCCTAGTCCTAAATGATTTGACCTTTTGCTGTCTAACTTTTTAGTGGGTAAAGACCTTTAGTGATCCTTTAGTACTCACTGTTTTTCTTTTAGTGGGAGTAGACTAGAACATATTTACAAACTGAATTTTTGGTTTAGATGACTGTTAGCTTTAGTAAGCAAATGTCTTTTATCTTGTAGTGGGTATCTAAATGACTAAATTAGAACAAATCAACAATTTTATGACTATTTTACTCATATTTGGGTTGACCCGAACCGAGCGGACAAGCTCGCAAATTTGCAACGGAAGTACGTTACAAAAATTCGTTGCATGAGCCTGTTGATGTAGTAGTACTGTTATATGAGGTTTTGATTATGCTTAAACCAAAGAACATAAAGGTCAAAATGTTATTTCATTCAAAACTTCCAAGATATAATTCTTTCTCATAAAAATATGACAAGTCTAATATATGATTTGAGGTTGGAATAAAAAAAACTCTCACTTGCAAGATAAATTTGTTTTTATCAAAAATTTGACAAGTCAAAAATTGATAAGCTGCTAAAAAAAATAAAAATATGACAAAAGGTTAGAAATGTTGTCATGTTGATCTTAGTTATATATTCTTAGCATTCAGGTTTTCTTGTAGAAGAAACCAAAAGTAAATATTGCACAAAGTTTACGTCTTTGTTCTTTGAGAGTATGTTCCATTAAATATCATGCACCCAGCACCTATATTCATACTACCCCTGCATTATTTATTCTTTATACTTATTATTACTTCAATGAGCAACGGCGTAAGTGATAAAAGCAACCATATGATCTCTATCGTCTTATGATAACTAATCTTTTTAACACTGTCACGTATTTCAACTTTCATTCGCCTTTAGTAGAAACACTGTTTTTAAAAAGCTACAAACTAGGTTATTGGGATCAGGGCCGTCCCGTGGATTTTGGGGGCCCTGTGCTAAAATAACAAAGTAAACCTTTGATATAACGTCTCTTACAGTTTCATGTAACTATAATATAGTGCCTACTAAGTAGATTAAAGCTCGTAAATGTGTAATACGTATATTAAAAAAGCTTATAGATATAGCAAGATGTGTTAGAGGTAACCAAAACTCCAAAAGTATTAAAAGGACATTTTCAAATTTGTCGAGAGTTATTACTGTCACCAGACTATCATTCAAATGTGTGATATTAGCTTTTATAAATATTTCAAAAAAAAGGTTAAAACTGACATTCTTATGAACTTGTTTGCAAAAAATTAGAATACTATAAACACGAAGTATGAAAAGTGTACATAACTCAAAGTCTATCATCTTCCTCCTAACATCATGACATTTCCCCTGTTTCTGCTAATTTTCTTAAATCATATGAAACTGATTAAGACTGCCTCATATTTGATAAGAATCAAACTGCAACATATATCAAATCGTTTTATCATCAATTTGAAGCTAAAACTATACTAAAACAGCCTCGATCCTTCGAAAATTTGGGGCCCTCCAAAAATCGGAGGCTTGCCTGCGGTTGAGCACCCTGCACATGCTCAAATCCGGCCCTGATTGGGATCCATACCAATACTGAGTTATAAAACTTAACCTAAAAAGTTTTTTTTTTTTTTTTTTTTTTATCTTAAAAGTTTTATTAGAAATTTCTTTTCCGAAATAATAGGTGGGTGTGTTTGTTAAAAGTAGCAGTAAGCAGTAGCTGTGAGCAGTAAATGTCTTCATGAAGAAAGAATTATACGTTTGGTCCTTGTGATTTGCTCAGATTTCATGTTTTGTCCCTAAGTCGTTTTAATTACACCAGAGATACCTATTTTTAAAACCTTATAGTCATTTAGTCCCTATTTTGGATGGGCCGTTAGTTTCTCCGTTAAATGTTTGCATCGTTAGTCCCTCCGTTAATATTTTTTGCATCGTTAGTCTCCGTTAATATTTTTTGCACCGTTAGTCCAATTTTTTCAAATAATAGTTTTCGCCCGTTTTTTACGTTTTTGTCCATTTTTATCCGTTTTCGTTCGTTTTTTATCCGTTTCCCCCGTTTTTTTACGTTTTTTGTCCGTTTTTTACATTTTCGTTTGTTTTTATATGCTTTCGTCCCTTTTTATGTTTTTGCCCGTTTTGACCATTTTTTTTACATTTTTGTCCGTTTTTACCCGTTTTCGTTCGTTTTTTTATCCGTTTTGCCCTTTTTTTTTTACGTTTTTGTCTATTTTTATCTGTTTTCATTCGTTTTTTATCCGTTTTTGCACGTTTTTACGTTTTTATATGTTTTCGTCCGTTTTTTTTTTACTTTTTTGTCTATTTTTGTCCGTTTTTATCCATTTTCGTCTGTTTTTATATGTTGTCGCCCCTTTTATTACGTTTTTGTCCGTTTTTATCCATTTTTGTCTGCTTTTATCAATTTTCGATCGTTTTTTACGTTTTTGTCCGTTTTATCCGTTTTCGTTCATTTTTTTATCCGTTTTCGCCCATTTTTTTAACGTTATTGTCCGTTTTCATTCGGTTTTTATCTGTTTTCGCACGTTTTTATATGTTTTCATCCATTTTTAACGTTTTTGTCCCTTTTTATCCGTTTTCGTCAGTTTTTTAACCTTTTTTATGTTTTTGTCCGTTTTAATCTGATTTTTTTCGTTTTTTTAACCGTTTTCGCCCATTTTTTTTATCCGTTTTCACACATTATTTACGTTTTTATATGTTTACGTCCGTTTTTACGTTTTTCTCCGTTTTAATCTGTTTTTATAGGTTTTCGTCCGTCTTTTTACGTTTTTGTTCGTTCTTATTTGTTTTTGTCCGTTTTATCTGTTTTCATTCATTTTTTTATCTGTTTTCGCTCGATTTTTTACGTTTTTGTTCGTTTTCATTCGTTTTTATCCGTTTTTGCACATTTTTTATGTTTTAATATGTTTTCGTCCGTATTATTACATTTTTTTCCATTTTTATCTGTTTTCGTCCATTTTTGTTTATTTTTATAAGTTTTCGTATGTTTTTGTCTATTTTTTTCCCGTTTTTGCCTGTTTTTATCTGGATAAAACGTAAAAAAAATGGGGCGAAAACTACCTAAAAAAGGACGAAAACTACCCAAAAACGGACGAAAACGGATAAAAACGGACAAAAACGTAAAAAAAACGTAAGAATCAGATGAAAACATATAAAAACGTGTTAAAACGGATAAAAAATGAATGAAAACAGATAAAAATGGACAAAAACGTAAAAAAATTGTAAAGAAATGGGCGAAAACGGATAAAAACAGGCAAAAATGTAAAAACGGGCAAAAACGTAAAAAAAAACGAATGATAATGGGTAAAAAAGGACAAACGTAAAAAGACCGACGAAAACTTATACAAAAGTAAAAAAATGTGCGAAACCGAATAAAAAACGAATGAAAAGGAATAAAACGGTCAAAAACGTAAAAAAACGGGCGTAAACGGATAAAAAACGAACAAAAACGGATAAAAATGGACGAAAATGTAAAAAATGGTCAAAACGGATAAAAACAGACAAAAACATAAAAAAAATTAACGAAGACATATAAAAACAGATGAAAACGGATAAAAATGGATAAAAATGTAAAAGCACAGACGAAAACATATAAAAACGTAAGAAAACGTGTGAAAACGGATAAAAAACGATTGAAAACGGATAAAAACAGACAAAAACGTTAAAAATTAGGCGAAAACAGATAAAAAACGAACGAAAACGGATAAAAACAGACAAAAAGGTAAAAAAAAAAACGGGGTAAAAAACGTATAAAAATGGATAAAAACGGAATAAAAGGACAAAAACATATAAAAAAGACGAAAACGGATAAAAACGTAAAAAATGAGCAAAAACGTAAAAAACCGGGGGAAAATGGATAAAAAACTTACGAAAACGGATAAAAACGTTAAAAACGGGCGAAAACTATTATTATCGGAGGGACTAACTGGCGAAAACTATTAATTGAAAAAATAGGACTAACGGTGCAAAAATTATTAACGGAGGGACTAACGGTGCAAACACTTAACGGAGAAACTAACGGCCCATCTAAAATAGGGACTAAATGAGCGCAATATTTCAAAAATAGGTATCTCCGGTGTAATTAAAGAGGCAGTAACCATGTGAGTTTCTTCAGACATCTTGAACTTGTTGAATTAGATAAAATTTGAATCAATCACAACTTCTTCTTGTTCACAGCTTTTAGATCACAAGCTCTGATACCACTTGTTAGGTCTCAGTTAAGCCAACGATCTTATATAGAAGCTGACTTTGCGAATATAAACTATTAAACACTATGCAAAATCTAGTGCTTAACCTTAAGAAGAATAACAATGATTATCACTAAACACCTCAATATATTATTAATATACGAATACTCTGAATAGTATTAGGGTTTACAACCTTGAAGTGTATCGACTCTAGATATCACCAAAGACGTATATCTAACTCTAACCTAGGACCTCATTTTATAGGCTAAGGAGTCCTATACAATATACATTACGTATTCTACAAGATAACAATACTTACCATACTTATCTAAATACAAAACGTCCTACTCAAGACATTCTAGAATATTACATATTAAAATGACATAACATACTAGCAGTGGTTCATTACAATAGCAGTGGTATACAACTTCTACTAGCAGTTGTTCATCTTGAGCAGTGGTTCCAATCCTTCTAGCCGTGGTATCTGTTGTACTGGCAGTGGTTCCATACTTAGAATAATTCTTGTTAGCAGAACCAAAAACCCAACATGGGTCATTCCAACATTCGTTGTCGTAGAGGGCAAGGTCCTCTATTGTACCCCACGACTCTTCCGTGGTAAGTTCACCAAGCTTACCACCGGCCGCTTGGTTGATGGTTTGCCTCGTGGAGAGATTGACATGATCGTAAAAGATTTGGACTTGAAGCCAAAGATCAATGTCGTGATGAGGGGCTTTGTGGAGTAAGTCCTTGAATCGAGTCCACGCCTTACAGAGGGTTTCACCTTGACATTGTTGGAACATCAAGATGTCATTCCTTAGCTTGGTAGTTCTCCCCGGTGGGAAAAATTGGGCGAGGAAACAGGTGGTGAGATCATCCTAACTTGAGATGGATCATGCGGGAAGTCGCTCAAGCCGATTGCTAGTGTGGAAAACTAGAAGGGGGGGGGGGTTGAATAGTTTTACCGATTAAAACTTCGTTTTATACTATTTAGATCGACTTATGTCAATATATCTAATGTGTGTGTTGGATGATGATAGATAAGCATATAAATAAGTAATGCAAAACTAAAGAGTAAGAAACACAAAACTATAACACGAGTATTTATAGTGGTTCGGCTACAAGGACACCTTCCTTGCCCTACTCCACTCCCCAAGTCACCTACTTGAGAGTTCGTAAGCACTACAAAACATAAGCTCCTTGTGAAGGAGAAGCCTTCACAAAGTCGCCTACTCTTTATCCAGTACAAGGCTAGACACCGGATTCTTCCACGAGGTAGAACCAAACCTATCACAACGTCACCTACACTTTATCCGGTACAAGGCTAGATACCGAGTTCCATTACAAAGGAGGAACTACTACCCAACACTACACAACTACACAACGCCCCAAAGGAGGCACAGTCCTTATTACAACATCATAAAGGATATCAATATCCTTTAACCCAAACTAACTATCTTGTACATCGATGCACCATATCGAATGTACACCATTTGCACCTTTCACTAATGCCTTTGTCATGACCCTTCAGCACCTTTCACTAATGCCTTCGACTCGATCCGTTGGCACCTTTCACTAATGCCTTCAACACAATAATTCGACACCCTTCACCAATGCCTTTGACCATAGTTTTAAAAAGCGCGCCTGAGGCACGTGATAACATCAAATAATCCTGAATATTAAGTGTCAATTTCCCCCGATAATGCTTGTAATTTATATCATTTATATGGATTTACGCTTGTTTTCCATTGTTTTCCACTTTCAGGTAAATTACGAGCATTGGAACTGTAGAGACGCGGAATTGGAGAATTATCTAAAGATTTATCATAGTATGCTGATTTTGAAGAAGTTACGGCGTAACTCGTCTCTCACATTACGCCTAACTATTGCGTGACTCAGAAAACCAACTTATTAGAAGGTTACGGCGTAACTCTTCCCAAAGGCTACGACGTAACTATATTAGGTCAAATGAGGTTCCACGCCGCTGGTACTTACGCCGTAACTATTACATCAACTACAATGTAACCAAGTTTATTGAAGACTACGGATAACCACTTATAAGGTTACGTCGTAACTAGCAGATCTACGAAGGAGTTGAAGGTTACGGCGTAACTCTTGTTATAGTTACGCCGTAACCCAGATCTGGCCTATAAATACCCCACGAATTCCAGCATTTCTAATCTTCCCATTCCACACACAACTATCAGAGAACGTGGGAGAAAGCTAAAGGGAGGTCCAGAGGAGCATACAGAGCTGTCTCCAAAGGAGAAATCACTCCCTTACGATAAGCATTAGTATTTTATATTTCTTTTGCTTTCAATTCATGTATTTCGTACTTTTGAATATTGAATTGGTTTGTATGATTAATATGAGCGGCAAAGCACCTCTTGGTGCTAGCCTAGTTATGATTCCTTAATTGTTTTGTTTGCGTTTACTTTACTTCCGTACAATTATTTCTAAGTGTATGCATGCATAGTTTATTGGTAGCCACCCTTGGTTCGGTAGTTTTGAATGGCGGTAGAGGCCAATTGCCTAGGAGATATGACCAAATGACCCTAGGTGAGCGGACTGAGACGGTAAGGGTAAGATATGACCAACTGATGACCCTTTCTACTTGTGCGATTTGACCAACTGATCACCTATCGTTTGGATGAACTTAAGAATTAGGGGGTGAGTGTCTAAGTTCCTAGCGGCCGGGCACTCACTATTATAAATCTAGCATGTAGCGGTACTTAATGAAGGGACACCTGACTTCTCCTGTGGTGGCATCTTTGCTGATAGGTTAGGGCGAATTGACCAAATGTTGTCCTCTCGACTTTGACCCTATCTGAAGTAATTGGAAGTAAGTAGACGTAGACATAACTAGCTTGGAGGATTAACTAGGTTAGCACCACTTTCCTCTATTGACTTCCCTTTACCATTTATTTTCTTTTATTTTTGCTTTAGTAGTTTAATTAATTAATTCCCTATCGAAACCTGTTAGGTTCCTGATCTGCTCCAAACCGTCAAGTTTAATCACTCAAGCCGGCCACTTGTGAATGGCCAACCGTAACAAACTTAAAACAGCTCAGAAGCAAATGAAATGAAGATCAGGAGAGTATAGTGTTTCCCCAGGTCGTTAAGTCCCAACGAGCTGTGCGAGAATAGTCAAACGTATAGTGATCGAGAAGATTTGAACGGATAAGGAGATATGATTGATTATAACTAAGGAAAAAGTTTATAAACTACAGGGGCTTAAATGCAAATTAAAGGAAATTAAAAATATAAAAAATATTAAATAAACGCTATCACTATTTGCAAAATGATGTTTTTGATTTTATGTTTTTATAAAACTTAATTTAAAAACTACGCGACGTACAAAAGAAAATGTGAAACTTAAACAATATAAATCCTAAAAATATGAAAATGACATTTTTACAAACCTAATGATATGAGAAAATTATTAGAAAAAGAAAATTATTTTTATAACTATTTATTTAATTATTATTAATTAAAAACTATTTTTAACTATTTAATAATAGCCTAAAATACAAGAAAATATAAAATAAAGCTAGAAAAATAAAATTTTGACTTGGAAAAATCTAAAATAACAAAAGAGAATTTTCAAAACTATTTTTGTATTTTTCTGATTATTTTTCTATTTTATATGAATTAAAAACTATTTAAAACTAATTAAATTACTTAAAAATACAAATTTAACTAAGAAAAATCTGGAAAAATATTTTTTTGACTTTTTATATTTATCTTAACTTAAGAAAAATGAAAAATTATTTTTTTGAAACTTTTCTTAATTAATTGTATTAAATGCTAATTAAAAAGGCTTAAAAACTAATTTAAATGGAGAAAAATACCAAACAGTACTGGAAACATATGAAAAATTCAAGATAAGCTTAAAATAATATAAAGAATCTAGGAAAAATATAAAAACAGAGGCTTGTGTGCAAGAAATTGAAACTGCCAATCAAAGTGCTTATGAATAAGCACTCTAAATAAGCCAAAAGGTCACAATAAGCCACCAAACTAAAACAGAAGCTATATTATGTTAAAAGAACTCAAAAGCAACTTATCTCAACTATCCTTAACCTCTGGGTTGCAAGCTTAAACAGATTTGATGTTTTGAGCTTATGTTCAAAAACAGGTTGAGGGTGCTATTTTGCAGCTTAAGCACAAGCCACCCTACTAGCTGAAAATGAAAAACAGAACTTGGAATCTAAACTAGACCTGGCCAAGACCTCATAATCCAAAAACCAGACCTATACAAGCTCTTGTGAGCTTGTGACAAGACTGCATAAACCCTGTGCAGACTCAGTGAATCTTGAGTCAGTTGCACTGAGGCATTTATACCCATCTTGACAAGCTAATTTGAGGCTTGTAAAAAATTCACAAAATTCTACAAAAATGATGTAAAGAAACTAGACCAAGTGAAGTTTAAAAGTCCCAAGTTTCACTGATTTTGACCCAGAAATGAACCCATGAAAAATCATCCTAGTTGGGTTAAAACTGAGATTTCCAAGTTGACTTTTGAAACAGTTTTGATATGTTTGACTAAAATAAACTTTGATTCAAAATGGTGAACTTAGATTAATGTATTGTGATGAAATAACACTACTGCAAGCTATTTCTATGAGTTTTGAACATAAAACAAGATTTTGATTTCACAAAAATTCAACAGTTAAGCTAATAGGACAGATTGAATGAGATTTTGACTTTAAGCTATTTCAGCAGACACATATGAACTAAAATGACTTTAACCTGACTATAGTAGACTAATTAGACAAGATATGAACACAAACAAGAGCTCAAGCTCTTAACAAGCAACTGATCCAAACACTCTTGTTGAACTGATTTGCACTTTTAAACTAAGCAAGTTACTGATTTAACACAAACCAAAACTTAAACTAAATCTAACATCCTAATTACCACTAATTAAACATGTCTAAACTATTTAATGACCCAGGTTCCAACATAAACACGAAATGTAAACTGAGTATGAAATGGAAAGTGAGACACAAACTTACAAGTGTCCCATGCTTATTCTGCAGCTTAAACCAAACCCAAGTTATACTAAACTATACCAAACCAATCCATACCAACTCTGCAACAACTTGTAACCATTTCCATACTGCTTAACCAAAAATTCTTCTCAGATTGACTTTTGTTGACCACATATAAAAATTGCTTGAAACTGTTCCCCAAGCTTATCAAAAGCTTTAGATAGCTTAAATAAACTTATTGTAACTTAAAAATAAGCTGCTAGAAGCCTGGAAATAAGAGTTGAAACTAAATTTTGAAACAGTGAACCTCAAAATGTGGCCGAAGTGAAACTTTAAATTGGTACTTGAAATGAGTTTACAATGACTAAGTGGCTTATGTTTATTACATTGAAGCTTAAAATTACATTTTAAAACATTAACTGAGATAACTTAATAAAATACGACATACAAGAAAAATAAAAACTAATTACTACTCTTCTTCATGCAACTCTTCTCTCTTTTATACCCCAATATGTCTTCTCTTTCCTATCTGAGCTAATCCCACATGTCTCTGAGACCATTGGATGACTTGAGGTCATATTGGCCCTTGATTGCATTTTGGCGGGAAAAGTGGTTTGACCTGTGGGCTAATGAAACTGCAACTAGGGGGTGATGTGTAGGTGTAATGATTATGGAGGAGGGGGAAGGGATAAGGTGGGAAAAGGTGGATGGGAGAGGTGTTGCAGGGTTGCAGACCACTTGGAGGGGAAGAAGATAGGGTGGGCGGCAAAAGTGTTGGTTTGACTGGATAGGTTGACCAGTGGTCCAAAATAGAGGGGAGGTCAAAGGTTTGGCAGGGGTCACAAGAGATATGGCAGGGGTCCAAAATAGGTTTATGGCTTGGTTCTAATAATACAAGGACTTGTTTTGCAAATCTGCCAAATTGAGGGACCATTCCTGCCATTTTCTCAAATTTTACACAAGGATCAATCCTGCCATGTTTCAATAGTACAAGGACCAATTTTGACATTTTCAAATTTCCAGGGACCAAACTTGACATTTTACAAAGTTTAGGGACCTAAGTTGTAATTTTGCAAATTTAAATCTCAAGGACCAATTTTGACAACTCAAGAATCCCTAAGGACTTAAAATGATATTTTTCTTTATTTTGATTTACCAGGGATTGTTTTTGACAACTTTTGAAACTTGGGGGACTAAAACTGCCAATTATGCAAACTTGATACGTTTTTTACCAGATTTTGATATTTTTGCATTTAAAACATATAAAACACTTATTTGTGATATTTTTATCATTTTGATGCATTTCTGAGTGTTTTCAAATGTTTTTGCAGTTTAAATGGTACAAAAATGATGAGTATTTAGACACTCATCAATCCCCCACACTAAGATATTGCTAGTCCCTAGCAATGTTTTGAGAAAAATTAATGGATTTCAATCTCTTTACCAAAAGCCATTACTTCTGGAGTAGCCAAATGTTTCAGTTCAAGTAAGAACCTTGGTACACCGATAACCAAATGATTTTGAGCAAATCACCGGCTTTCAACGGATTTGATTTGTCTTTACCAGAAGCCGTTTGCTTCTGGACTAGCCAACTCTTAGATAAATTATCAATATTATCTTTGGTGAGCTGATTACCAATTATGGTTTTTCCACTGCCTTTACCACAAGCCATAAACTTGCGGGCTAGCCAACTCTTCACTTTTAAGGATATGGTAAGCTGAATACCATACAATTTTGGGCAAATTGCAAGCCGTCAACGGATTTGAGATATCTTTACCAAAAGCCGTTTGCTCCTGGATTAGCCAATCCTTATGTGGGTTAGACATGGTGGAGTGATTACCATTTGTTGTGTTTAGTACATAGTACTTCCACTAAAAAAAATTTTAAATTTGGCCATTTTGGGGAAAAAGGGACTAAAAGGGTACATTTTATGATCAAATTCGCCGAATTTCCCCATACTTAGAAATGAATATTGTCCTCAATATTCAAAGTACCGGCTGTTATGCCGAAACTTAGAACGTAAAAAGATAACATTACTAGCTAAGTGTAGAAACACAACAATTATTCTCTTTTTTTTTTTTTAATATTTACAATTTTCATTCATTTTTTAGATCTATATACAACATGTGGGACATCTCCCCCACACTAGGGTGGTACACACGGGTGAAAACCCATGTTTAACTACTGTTTTTGATTACCGAGTCGCTAGCTTGACTCGACCCCGAATTAATTTGTTCATGGGGAAGTAAGTGGAAGAGACAATCTCCATCGGACTTTCATTCAAGATGTTTGGATAAACATTGAAATACGTGAAAGTTCCACACCGACGAGATATAGAGACAGACCCGGCTCACAAATGGTACATGGAAATGCCGGGGTCAAAGATAATGTCTTCATTCCCGAAGGAGTGAAGAACAGGAGAAGTGATAGAATATATGAAGAAAAGAAAGAAAATCATGATAGAAATCATGACTAACTCTTCATCCTCAATAGGAGAATTCATAGTTTCATGAATCTCATCAGTTAAGCTTGCTTGATCAAGACATATTATGGGAGTGTCTAGATCAAAGTAGAAATTATCATACTCCGGAGGAGATATGATATGAGTGAGTTCATCCGAGAACTCCATGAAGGTGAATGAATCATATTCAGAATTGATATGAGTGGGTTCACTGGTGAACTCCTCCCATGTAAATGATTCATATCGGGAGAGAATTATGAGAATGAAAAGTGGTACCGCCACTAATCTTCTCTCCCATATTATTAAAACAGAAGGCTTTCATTTCCGGAATAGAATCATCGGAAAGAATGTCACTATCCTTAATGGGGATAGGAGATTAAATAGGTTTTTCATTGAAAGCCTCGATTTTAGAAATGAGAAGACTGACATTCAGTAATGATGCACGAAGTGCTTCATCTTTGATTTCAGTGTCAGTAACTTCATCATTTTCTTCTTCTAAGTTAACAAGCTCAGAAGGTAAATCTTCCACATAAACGATGTCTCCACAAGATAACGAATCATTATCATTAGAATCGGAGAACATCTCAATATGATCATTTTGGAAGACAAGAGGAGGAGGGATATCACACACATGATCAAGAATTCCCTGTGACTCTCTTGGGATTGGGACAAGGTTCTCAACACTAGACTTTATAAATTCGTCCGATTCCTTTTCAGGAACAATGTCAAGATGCTCGTCCCCCATGCTCAGAGAGTGAGTGGGAGCTTCGGGTGTGATAGCAGTTGTTTGAGATGGAATCTCAACTTCTGCGGGATATCAATGAGGGAGTTGAGAAATAATATCCTTAAAAGAAATACTCTACTCGTCATCATCATACATAGCTGCCTTAAGAAATTGGGAACGCCTTAGAGCTGCTTGCTCTAGGATTAATAATTCTTCCCTAGATTTACGGGCCTCTCGTTCTTCTCGTTCTTGACGGCAATTCTCCCATGGTCTTTTCACTACTCACTTGATTCTTAAAGTTACGAATCGTATCCTCAAGTGTTTTCATTGCGGTTTCAAAATCTTGGGAGTTTTCTTGAGACAACGGCTCAGGTGGAGTTTGAACCGTATGGTGCTGTGGAGGTTGGAAATTGTCAAACCTGTGAGAGTCATGATTGTTATAAGGAAATGGATTCCCTGTTTGACAATCAGAGCTGAAATGGGGACCTCCACAGTACTCACAACAGTAAAACTGCTGAGTCTGGACTGGTGAATTATATGGATATTGGTCATAGCCAAAGTTCTGAGCATCACCGGAGAACTGTTCATAGACAAACGTGTTTCCGGATTGACACTCAAATCCTTGGTGAGGACCTCCACAAAATTCACAGCAGTACTGTTGATTATATGAAGATAAGTCGGGCTGGGGTGGGTAATTAGAAAAGTTTGAGGGGTCGCTAAATGAGTTCTGATTAGGATCATAATCAAATGAATTCCTCGAACCACAAAACAAACAACTCCCGTTACGAATATCATTACCACACTGTACACACGTACACCAACGACACGGTGAACCAAAAAGAGGCTCACCACAACCGACACAAGGAATAAACGATTTCATTTGAGAATTATGAGAAGGAATCGGTTTATTCAAAGAATCAACAAAACCAACATGGTGATCTGAATGACTATCAAGTCTCGAAGAACATTTTGAAAAATCCGGAGGTGGGACAAGTGGTGTGCTCTGAGAGCTAGCAATTTCCACCACTTCCATTATGGTCTCCGGTTCTGGTTCTTGAGAAACGTGAAGATTAGGCAAGTCATTCTTGCTAGTCACCGGTCTAAATTCTGCATGTTTGCTTTTAACCGTAAATCGTGAAAGTTTACGATCAATTCTAGACGGCTTAGGGGCAATTGAGAGATTAGATCTTTGGATTACCGTAGGTTGGACGTATTTAGCACTTCCATTATTAGAGGGAAGTACCTGGTCCTTTGTCACCCCGGTTTCTCGTTCCATTTCCCTACGCAGAATTAATGGATCATCACGAACAACACGAATTCTTGACATTTGTGATAAAGCATCACGTTTTTCAACTTCGTCCCAGAATTCGTCGTAGTCGAGAGATTCCATGAGAATAGAAGTTAGAATCAAATGGATAGAGGGTAAAGGGATAAAGAATCAAAAAGGGTAAGAGGGTAAAGAGGAATATTTTTGGTATTTTTGAAAAACATGATGTAAAAACAAAGAATGAAAAATCTTTTTGGGGTTTTTGATTTTTAAAATGTTTTTGGATTTTTGGATTTTTATAAGAAAATATAAATACATATATAGATGGTATGAACAAGGAGTGAATATTCAAATCACTAATCTGCTAAACGTAAGACTATTAGCACTGCTCCCCGGCAGCGGCGCCAAAATTTGATCTGCTCCAAACCGTCAAGTTTAATCACTCAAGCCGGCCACTTGTGAATGGCCAACCGTAACAAACTTAAAACAGCTCAGAAGCAAATGCAATGAAGATCAGGAGAGTATAGTGTTTCCTCAGGTCGTTAAGTCCCAACGGTAATGCGAGAATAGTCAAACGTTTAGTGAACGAGAAGATTTGAACGGATAAGGAGATATGATTGATTATAACTAAGGAAAAAGTTTATAAACTACAGGGGCTTAAATGCAAATTAAAGGAAATTAAAAAGATAAAAAATATTAAATAAACGCTATCACTATTTGCAAAATGACGTTTTTGATTTTATGTTTTTATAAAACTTAATTTAAAAACTACGCGACATACAAAAGAAAATGTGAAACTTAAACAATATAAATCCTAAAAATATGAAAATGACATTTTTACAAACCTAATGATATGAGAAAATTATTAGAAAAAGAAAATTATTTTTATAACTATTTATTTAATTATTATTAATTAAAAACTATTTTTAACTATTTAATAATAGCCTAAAATACAAGAAAATATAAAATAAAGCTAGAAAAATAAAATTTTGACTTGGAAAAATCTAAAATAACAAAAGAGAATTTTCAAAACTATTTTTGTATTTTTATAATTATTTTTCTATTTTCTATGAATTAAAAACTATTTAAAACTAATTAAATTACTTAAAAATACAAATTTTACTAAGAAAAATCTGGAAAAATATTTTTTTGACTTTTTATATTTATCTTAACTTAAGAAAAATGAAAAATTATTTTTTGAAACTTTTCTTAATTAATTGTATTAAATGCTAATTAAAAAGGCTTAAAAACTAATTTAAATAGAGAAAAATACCAAACAGTACTGGAAAAATATGAAAAATTCAAGATAAGCTTAAAATAATATAAAGAATCTAGGAAAAATATAAAAATAGAGGCTTGTGTGCAAGAAATTGAAACTGCCAATCAAAGTGCTTATGAATAAGCACTCTAAATAAGCCAAAAGGTCACAATAAGCCACCAAACTAAAACAGAAGCTATATTATGTTAAAAGAACTCAAAAGAAACTTATCTCAACTATCCTTAACCTCTGGGTTGCAAGCTTAAACAGATTTGATGTTTTGAGCTTATGTTCAAAAACAGGTTGAGGGTGCTATTTTGCAACTTAAGCACAAGCCACCCTACTAGCTGAAAATGAAAACCAGAACTTGGAATCTAAACTAGACCTGGCCAAGACCTCATAATCCAAAAACCAGACCTATACAAGCTCTTGTGAGCTTGTGACAAGACTGCATAAACCCTGTGCAGACTCAGTGAATACTGAGTTAGTTGCACAGGGCATTTATACCCATCTTGACAAGCTAATTTGAGGCTTGTAAAAAATTCACAAAATTCTACAAAAATGATGTAAAGAAACTAGACCAAGTGAAGTTTAAAAGTCCCAAGTTTCACTGATTTTGACCCAGAAATGAACCCATGAAAAATCATCCTAGTTGGGTTAAAACTGAGATTTCCAAGTTGACTTTTGAAACAGTTTTGATATGTTTGACTAAAATAAACTTTGATTCAAAATGGTGAACTTAGATTAATGTATTGTGATGAAATAACACTACTGCAAGCTATTTCTATGAGTTTTGAACATAAAACAAGATTTTGATTTCACAAAAATTCAACAGTTAAGCTAATAGGACAGATTGAATGAGATTTTGACTTTAAGCTATTTCAGCAGACACATATGAACTAAAATGACTTTAACCTGACTATAGTAGACTAATTAGACAAGATATGAACACAAACAAGAGCTCAAGCTCTTAACAAGCAACTAATCCAAACACTCTTGTTGAACTGATTTGCACTTTTAAACTAAGAAAGTTACTGATTTAACACAAACCAAAACTTAAACTAAATCTAACATCCTAATTACCACTAAGTAACCATGTCTAAACTATTTAATGACCCAGGTTCCAACATAAACACAAAATGTAAACTGAGTATGAAATGGAAAGTGAGACACAAACTTACAAGTGTCCCATGCTTATTCTGCAGCTTAAACCAAACCCAAGTTATACTAAACTATACCAAACCAATCCATACCAACTCTGCAACAACTTGTAACCATTTCCATACTGCTTAACCAAAAATTCTTCTCAGATTGACTTTTGTTGACCACATATAAAAATTGCTTGAAACTGTTCCCCAAGCTTATCAAAAGCTTTAGATAGCTTAAATAAACTTATTGTAACTTAAAAATAAGCTGCTAGAAGCCTGGAAATAAGAGTTGAAACTAAATTTTGAAACAGTGAACCTCAAAATGTGAAACTGAAGTGAAACTTTAAATTGGTACTTGAAATGAGTTTACAATGACTAAGTGGCTTATGTTTATTACATTGAAGCTTAAAATTACATTTTAAAACATTAACTGAGATAACTTAATAAAATACGACATACAAGAAAAATAAAAACTAATTACTACTCTTCTTCATGCAACTCTTCTCTCTTTTATACCCCAATATGTCTTCTCTTTCCTATCTGAGCTAATCCCACATGTCTTTGAGACCATTGGATGACTTGAGGTCATATTGGCCCTTGATTGCATTTTGGCGGGAAAAGTGGTTTGACCTGTGGGCTAATGAAACTGCAACTAGGGGGTGATGTGTAGGTGTAATGATTATGGAGGAGGGGGGAAGGGATAAGGTGGGAAAAGGTGGATGGGAGAGGTGTTGCAGGGTTGCAGACCACTTGGAGGGGAAGAAGATAGGGTGGGCGGCAAAAGTGTTGGTTTGACTGGATAGGTTGACCAGTGGTCCAAAATAGAGGGGAGGTCAAAGGTTTGGCAGGGGTCACAAGAGATATGGCAGGGGTCCAAAATAGGTTTATGGCTTGGTTCTAATAATACAAGGACTTGTTTTGCAAATCTGCCAAATTGAGGGACCATTCCTGCCATTTTCTCAAATTTTACACAAGGATCAATCCTGCCATGTTTCAATAGTACAAGGACCAATTTTGACATTTTCAAATTTCCAGGGACCAAACTTGACATTTTACAAAGTTTAGGGACCTAAGTTGTAATTTTGCAAATTTAAATCTCAAGGACCAATTTTGACAACTCAAGAATCCCTAAGGACTTAAAATGATATTTTTCTTTATTTTGATTTACCAGGGACTATTTTTGACAACTTTTGAAACTTGGGGGACTAAAACTGCCAATTATGCAAACTTGATACGTTTTTTACCAGATTTTGATATTTTTGCATTTAAAACATATAAAACACTTATTTGTGATATTTTTATCATTTTGATGCATTTCTGAGTGTTTTCAGATGTTTTTGCAGTTTAAATGGTACAAAAATGATGAGTATTTAGATACTCATCAGTTCCCATATTAGTAACACAAGCATTAATATAAGAAAGATAGACAAGAGAATAGATCGGTTGAACAATAACAAACAAACACTTATGCGTATGAATAAGGAATGGTTATGCGTATGAAGTGAAAGAGAATGAAATTGAACAACCAACCCTCAAGTGAGGGTTATACAAGAGTATTTATAGGAGAGGGAGCTAGGGCAACACTCCTAGTCCCTTCCTTTCCTTATTGGACTTGGGCCAAGGCTCATGGGCTTTCTACATAAGCCTTGGCATGATTACTAACATAAAAGCCATATTAAGCTAACTATTACATATTAATAATTAACACTTGAATTCTAGTTTAGGAGTAATTCCAACAATCTCCCCCTAAGTGTTAGTGATTGATGATGTGAACGGTGAAGATGTTGATGTAATAGTAGCTTTGACGTCTTCTGACATTCTTCTTTCTTGTGAGAAGAATTGCCTTGATTCGAACAATCTCCCCAGTGTAGAGAAATTGTTTCCTTTGAAAAGTTCTGCTTTGACGTCATCATTTTCTTTGTTCTTTGATCTTTGTTCTTTGTGTTGGTAGTGATAGTATGTTGTTGTTGTCTGCATCAGGTCAGTTTCGTTGCTCCAGTGTCTCCACATCTTTTCTCAACATGCTCACACGCTCTTTAACGTTGGATTTCAGTACTGATGTATCTCTTAGTCATTAAACTTTATAGATTCTTTGACTTTGACGAAGAATCATTCTGACTTTGTGTTGCCTTTAGAGAAAACTTCATTTAGTGATGTTGTTGGTATGAGCATGTGAAGAATCTGCACGATCAGTCCGCTCCATAGCTTCCATAAGAAGAAAACATAAGAAAGGTTAGTAATAAGCGGATTCAGGCACTTACAAGTTCGAACTTCGAGAGTGTTAACAGCATAGTGTGAAAACACAACTCTAATTCTCACAAAGGCCGTTCCTGAACCGGAGTCCCACAAGTGAGATAACGCGATGTACCGAAGTACATCTACGGTTCAGATGAGTAGCTGAGGTACACCAAAGCATCACCCTACGACTGTAGACCGTTTGAGACACACTAAGCGTAATCCACGGGGAGTTACCGAAGTGACCTACTGTCAGGGCTGTTTGATGATGACCCTGGCAGGAGTTTCCATTCAATCACTGAGGATCACAATAGTGAACCTCTCATAAATGTTCTCGACAGATTTCTAGGATCTGTGTAGGACTCGATAACGTACCCTTGTTGTTCTTATTGTTGAACAACAAGTGATGAAATGTCAAGTGTACCTATGAGATCTTTTGATGAATCTCGTGGCTCTAGACTCAATAGTGCGTTTTGGTTTTCCTGAGTGGAGACTAGGGAGAGGGTCTCCTTCTCCAATACCAGCAATCTCTAAGAGAAAGCCGATAGTTTACGTAGGGTTCCCTGTGAGAATGAAACAAGCTTCTGTTGAGAGAAACTTGAGTGGCTAAGAAGGTTTAGTGCATGCGTCACTGGGTCTATGACGACTTTTAATCTTCAATACCGGTGTCATCAAGTGACAACCAGTAGCATATGAATTGAACCCGGTGTCTGCCCTAAGTTGAATAATCCGGAGGGCTATTTCTTTTCACCCTTTTCTTTGCTTTTCTTTTTAATTCTTCAACTCCTTCTTTCTCCGATTCTCATTTTCTCCTTTTTATAATCATACCTAAGGACTTCTAAATCAAACTATTGGTAGTGTCCTTGGGTAGATCCCTCCGGCTCTGGCGGATCATAGGACGGTTATTCCTAACCTTAATTACCTTATAACTCCATTGCCATAAAACCATTTTCATGAAAATCTCTCGAAGTGTTTGTGAATGAAAAACATGTTTGAACACTTCAAGAGTTTTAGATTTTCAGAAATACTCCCCCTCCACACGTGCTTAAGAGTTTTAACCGAAATGCATAGTGAGAGAAGAGCGCGCACTTTTGAATTGATCGACTCAAGATAGACAATTCCTTGCGAGACACGATTACGTTGCATAGTTAAAGAGATACATTGTCAGCTTTTAGGTGACAACTAGCTCTAATAACTACCTTGAAGATGTCGATAACCCCGAGAGGTTGTCAAACCCGTCAAAGTTCATGTCTATCAAGAGCTTCTCGAATAGGTACAATTTACTTGGATAAGTCTTGGAAGACAAATCTTTTCAATGTATGACTGTTCAGTTCCCGTCAATTCATGGGTTGAAGTCTTTTCACACGAGGATTCAATTGGAAAACACAACATATTTCTTATCACATAAATTGTCTCCCCCTAAAAAATGGCATATAAATATGTAATTTTTGAAGAAATGTTGAGAATAAATATGACCATTTTGAGTTTTGTGGGAAGATTACAACAAATAAAAATTTATGAACAAAGTTTGTAAGTCAAATACTCCCCCTCAACAAGTGATATAAACGGTTGAGGTTTTGAAAAACATAAGGGCCTTGTTCTTTTGAGCAAAACTTTGAAAAATGAAAGTTTTGATAAGTTTTACTCAAAAGTAAGAAGCTTTCGCTCCTTTTATAGGATTGTGGCACTGAAGCATACCACAGGGTCCTTTATTTACAAGAACGGATTGTACACTGTTATGTGTACACAAGCCATAGAAATTAATGAATCACACATCCAAATAAATATGAAATTGAAACGGTTTAAGGGTTACCAGGAAGTCCATCAATCTTTCCAGGAATGCGATCAGGGCGTTGATAGCCGGTGAGAGAAATCCTGGGACGACCACCTACGAAGCTCTCCAGAGTTCTGAACTGGTCCCTTCTGTACAACCTTTCATCGATCCTAGTGATGATCCTCTTAACATCCCGTCTATCCTGAGAATTCCATCGCTTTGGAGAACCAATTCCTTCATGTATCTCCTTCAACCTATAAGCCAAGCCATCCCTGACACTCTTCAGTGTGTGATCTCCAAACTTATGAAGATCTCTACACGCCATCAAGCAGTTGCATTGTAGTTCACTGCGGTAAACTACTCCAAACGGTTTGCTGATAAGAGTGTATTTTGGAACATGGTTAATATCAGGAAGTTCAAGCTGAGGTCTGGTGAAGTTGACACGGGTCTGATAGGATTCAACGGCAAGTTGTAAATCTTCTACACGTTCCTGGATCACTATGCTTCTGATGAAGATGAGCAGGGACTTGATGTATTCACGTTGAATTTCAGTCGAGAAGTGTCTCATTCTTCCCTGGACTTTGGCAAGATACAGATCTTCAATGTCGTTGAGAGACAAGTTCTGAAAGTCCGCTTCACAGAATTCATAGTCCTTTTCGTCTTGTCTTTTGACCACGATAGACTTGAGGAAGGTGTAATCCCATTTAGACGAAAGGGTGACATGCTTAACGGCCACGATCCCTTTATCAATGAACACTTCATGTTGAGACTTGCGAACCTGGCAACTCTTCTAGTAGATTCGTCGGCGTTCTGGCCAATGATGAATCCCGTACATTGCATCGATGTCATACTTTTCCACGCTGTTGGAAAACATGTGGGTAGCCTTTTCTTCGATTGCTATGCAGTTGGAGTATATGGCTACTGGGAACAGAAGTGTAAGTGATGTAGCGTATTTCTTTGAATCATCGCTACCGTGTAGAAGAAATTCCAAATCTTTGTTAAAGAAGTAGCGAAATGGGATCCTAGGTTGATCTGGTTGGCCAATCGTTGGTAGAGGCCTAGACCAGTCGGTGTAGTATGGAGGGTTGTCTCTTTTGGTGAAGTCGATGTTTGCTTCAGGGTTGAGCCAATCAATGTTGGTAGACATGGCTCGTGCTATGTTTTCAAGGTGATATTCGACTTCAATAGCACTTTCTGAGCTGTCTTTGAGTAGTTGAAAGGCTTCATTATTGATTCGTCTCAATTCTGATTTCGTCATCTTCTTCACATGAAACTTCTCTTGCAATAACTTAGCATGCTCCAACGTACTACCTTCTACCATATCTGGTTCATCAGTTAGAGCGGGAGTGGCATCAACAAGTGTGGAGAACCATTCAAACTCGGTATTATCTTCGTCTAGCCATGACACGACATCAGCCTTGGGAGACTTCTTCTTCTTCTTTGGCCTTGATGAGGATGATGGTTTCTTTGTTGATGCGGGAGAGGTGGGTTGTTGTTGGGGCTCAGGGACTTCCTCATCGTTACCACCAGTGTACTTAAAGTGATCACCGATTTTCTCTGTCTGAGGTGGTAACTCAGAGTCCTGAGGTTTGTCAGCAGAAGAGCGAGGAGGAGATCGTCTTGGTGGTGAAGTCCTTCGGGGTGGTGGTGGCATAGATGATGGTTCTCCAGACTGCTTTGGACGTTTAGGCTCGTCATTTTTATCCTTATCCTTGTCTTCATCGTCTCTTGGACGTTTAGGCCTTTGAGCTTCTTCTCTGAATGCTGATTTGAGTTGGTATTCCAACAATGCATCAAACAATTTACCTTCAGAAGAGGTAAATGTTGCATATCGTTTAGACATTTGAGTTACCAGCCTGGAAACCAAGTCAGCATCGGAGAACACTATAGGATCAGTTGGGTTGATTGTTACGGTCATGGGTGTTGATCTTATAGTTTGCTTGGCCAAATGCATCAGATTCGGATAGAATTGTCTGTTGAACATTTCTCTTGTCACTCCAGGAACGGTGTTGAGAAGGAATTTGTGAGTGTATTCTCTTGCCGTCTTCTCCAATTCCTTTTGGAAATCTCCTTGGATACACTTCTGGATGTGTTCCCTTTCTTTCAACAACTCATTTATCCCGTCTTGAAGAAAGTTGATTCTGTCAGTGAGTTGATTCAGCTTTTTGTTCGTTATATCCTTCTTCCGTACTTGCTTGACAGCTTTGACGATCCTTGTCTTTGCTCGAGAAATCCAAGAGTCCGTTGGCTTCTTCATAGATTTGGATGTGGATTTCGTTGATCTTATGGATGGTGGTCGTGAAGAGTGAGAAGACGAGTCCGATGATGATGAGACATGAGGAGACTTAGGGTCTTTTGGTGGTTCAGAGGTTTGTTCTTTGGAACGTGTTGGACTATCTAGAAGAAAGTCATCATAGTTAACCTCGTCATCCTTTGCAGTCTTAGCTTTTTCTTCAGCCTGAATCTTGGCCTCTTCCTCTACTTTGGCTTGAGTTGCAGCCTCTTCATCAGCCTTTTCTTTCTCAGTCTTATCCTTTTCGGGTTCCTCAAAGTTGTAATCAATAGAATCTTCCCAGCGCTTCTGTTGTTGCTCAAGAGTGGTGGCACCAATTCCCTTATCGGGTTGATTAACCGCATCAGGAATTGGTGTGGATTGGACACCACCACTTGACCCTCCGGGGCCACGCATTTGTTCCTTTTCAAATTCTTTAGCAACGTGTTGGAGTCTAATGATTTTGAACTTCTTCCTAGTAGTCGCGTGTCCAGTGGCTCGTCATCTGAGCTTTCTTCTTCTTGCTCAAGTACTGGAGTCTTCCCTTTGCCTTGGTCAGCTTTTGGACTGGGAGGTTTAGCTACATCAGTTGCAGTTTCAGAGTAGATAATCTCTTTGTCTGATTCTGTATCCTCAAAGCTTTCATCCACTATCTTTCTTTGCGGTTCAAACTTAGGAATGGGAATAGGAACAGCTTCCTTAGAGGGAACTTTTCTTTTGAGTGGAGGTTTCCTCTTAGGGAACTTTCGTTGACTCTCAGTGCTTGCAACACTTCCTGCACTGCCTCTTCTGGTTTTCCTGGTAGGTGTACCAGAAGACTTTTCATCGAGAAAACCAACTTTGCCTTCTTCAACTGCTACCAGATACCTTTTGTATGAATAAAGCTGTTTGATTGCATCAGAGAGAAGGTGATCCGGCAGCACAACTCCCTGTTTCTTTGTTGTAGATTCCTTGAATCTGACTGTGAGTGTAGGCTCATACAACATGGAGTGATTGTTTGGGTCGTCGAGCCTCAAAGGAATATCGGGATTTAACCTAAGAGCTCTCTGGATCAGTAGTTTTGTGTATCTGATGTATGGGATCTTGGTGCCTCGCTTTTTGAGGAAAGACATCATGTCATCCCATATCAGAGCTTCAACTTCGATATGTTTCAGGTTGACCAAAGCCCAAAAAATATGTAGTTCCATGAGCTTGGGATGCTCATAACCACTATCCCGTCCATAAACAGATTTTGTGATGATGATGAAGAAGGGTTCTCCAGGGCTGAGGGATATTCTTCAGATCAACGTAAGAGTGCTTGTTGATTACCCCGTCCAAAAACAGATTTTGTGATGATGATGTCTATCATGAATTACAGAACAACCTCTTCAAAAGGTGTACCGTTGTACTCAGTTGGTTCAATGACAGGAATGAGGAGAATAGCCCGCAAGTCTGCTGGTGTGATGGTGACTTGCTTGTGATTGAGAGTCACAGTCACATCATTTTGCCCTTTGATCTGCTTCATTGTGTGCTAGAATTGCTGTATGTAGATCTCCGGAACTGTGGCAGAGTTGGTGAGCATATTCTGATAAGAATGGTTCTTCAGAATGTCCACTGCTATCAGGCAAGAAGACTCTGAGCATGTGAGGGTATCAAAATCAACACAGAGGTTGTTCTTTCCAATCTTCATCGGATAGCCATTAGGGAAGATATCAGCAATCGTGAGAACATTTGGTGCTTCCACGTTTTGTAATTGAGCATCCATGTCGTGATCTGAAAGATATTTAGCCAAAAGAACCAATATATCGAAAGACATAATGTTAGTCAACAGATGGTTTTATTGTCTAATTATTGAATGTGATATGTTGATGATTGTTACGAGTCCAATGTCATTTGTTCGTCTAATTGTCCAATGACGTCGTGATAAGTTTCGTGAGTTTATTAACTTTAAGTCTTAAAGTCCATATTTTCACTTATTATTCACAACTTATTAAACATTTAAGCTTATAGTGACATTATTGGTTTCGTGGTGTTATGATTTATTTATTTACAAGTTTGCACGCGTAACAATTCATAATTATGGTTAAACAAGGCTTAGGCGTAGAAATGGCAAGCTTATGCGTAAACAGGAATGGTATACGTGTAAACGCAAGCTTATGCGTAGGTTCTTGTCTTATGCGTAAGAAATATTACGCGTAAGAAAAGGGGACCTTATGCGTAAAGCTTACGCGTAAGCGTATATAGAACCTTAAACGTAAGGCTTACTCGTAAGAGTAAACCTTATGCGTAGAGGTCACTGTTTACGCATATCCTTTACAGGATACGCGTAGTCCCTTATGTAGAACCTTACGCGTAAATGTTACGCGTAAGATTTCTCTTACGCATAACATGCTACGCGTAAGGTGATCCTTATGCGTAGATGATAAACCACCTTGATTCTGAATTTTCTCGCGTATCAAACCTGAAATAAGTTAATCATAGCACCAATATTAACACACACATTCATTCTCTAACAGTTTTAATCACGAACACTCAGTCAAACGGTTAGGCGTAGAACATGTGTTACGCGTAAACCTAAACCCTAACGTTCAATTTTTACGAGTAAGTAATCTAGCCATAGAAATTGCACCAAAATGATTCTGGGAGGTCTAAGAAGCCTTATGAGTAGTTCTATCCAAGTTTTAACATCAGAATATGAGTGAATAAAAAATACCCAAATGCGTATGAACTTAAACCCTAATTTCTAATTAAAGATCAATTAGTGTTTCTGGGTTGGTTCTGAGCCTAGATATCATCAATTCACCATAAGAACAACATCACTCAACTATCTTTTTAGCCAAAAACGTTCTCATTTGAAAACCCCCAAATATACGCATGAACCCTAGTTTTACAATATCATTCAATTCGTGTATCTGGGTGTGTTTTTATGATCAAAATAGTTTCAATGATGTTATATAAACGTTTTGACACTATCTTTTTCACCACAAACACCCACACTTGATTAGGTGTTCATACGCTTATGCGTAGAACACCAAATCGTTCATACGTGAAAATCTAACCGTTAGTTTTTAATATAAATCAAAACCTTTGTTTACAAACACGTTTAGATTATGAAACCACTTCCAAAATGAAGATCAAGCAAGCGGATTGAGAGATTGATTTTAATGTGTATGATTGGGTTGGTGTAGTAATAAATGAGATAATAAATGAGGTAGGTGGTTGTTTTGTTAAAATATCTTTGAGCATTTGACACAATTAGTCCCTCCACCTTTACTATTTACAACCATTACCCAAAAATTCCATTTTGGATACCAAACGAGAGATTTTAGGAAAGAAACTTGACGACACTCCCCCTTTACTTAAGAAATAATGAAATTTTATAAATTTTGGTCCGAGGAGTGTCATTTAACCAGAAATGTAACCACCATTTAAAGAAACAACCGGGATAAGGTAACATGCAAGTACAAGGTTTTATTAAATTGAAAAGTATTAGCTTTCTCCCCCTCAACACTTGATCAAAAAAATACTGAATTTTGAAAGATTAGAGTGTTGACGGAAGATTTGTACTTGCCATGTTAAAAGAAAAATAGGTAGAAGAATATTTTTGTTGTTTCATCTGATTTTATAATTTTGTATTTTGTTTTTGAAAAATATTTACAAAAGAGGTTTTGGTATTTGACTGGTTATTAAGAATGTTTTAAGAGTTCATCCAGTTCCTCTTGAGTCAAACACCGCATACCAATCCGGTGGACCAACTCAGTAAACCTAGCAGGAGCTAAAGCTTTGGTGAGAAGATCTGTCAATTGGTATTCAGTACCCACAAAATATAATTCAACAGTACCCTGTTCCACGTGGTCCTTGATGAAATGATATCGAAGATCGATGTGCTTTGATTTCGAATGTTGAACTGAGTTGCACGAGATCGCAATAGCACTCTGATTGTCGCAGTACATCGGGATTCTGTCAAATACGTAACCATAGTCTTTGAGTTGTGTTCTCATCCAAATGACTTGAGCACAACACGCCGACATGGCTACATATTCTGCTTCGGTTGAGGACAGCGATGTACAATCCTGCTTCTTCGATTGCCATGACACCAGTTTGTCACCAAGAAATTGTAATGCTCCTGAAGTACTTTCCTTGAATCTAAGCAGCCTGCGGGATCAGCGTCTGAAAAAGCTATTAGTTCAAAACCAGAATCCTTCGGATACCAGATTCCCAAATTAATGGTTCCCTTAATGTATCGGAGGATTCTTTTAGCCTCAGAGAGGTGGGTTTCAGTTGGTCTCGACTGATAACGGGAGCAAAGATAGATGGCAAAAACAATATCAGGTATGCTAGCTGTTAGATATATGAGAGACCCAATGATACTACGGTATTTGGTAGGGTCCACCAATTTCCCATGTAAATCAGCATCTAGCTTCTTGGTATGAGCCATTGGTGTGGCATAGGTGTCACAGTTTTGCATTCCAAATTTGTTTAACAATTCAAGGGCATATTTTGACTGACTCAAGAAAATACCACGGGGTGATTGATGAACTTGCATTCCAAGAAAGAATGTGAGTTCACCCATCATTGACATTTCAAAATGTTTTGTCATAAGTTTTGCAAAAGCATTTGAGTATTTTAAATGTGTTGACCCAAAAATGATGTCATCAACATAGATTTGAACGATTAAGATGTGAGTCCCGTGATATTGTATAAAGAGTGTAGGGTCGACTGAACCTTTGGTAAAATTATTGGCAATAAGGAAGGATGATAACTTATCGTACCACGCCCGAGGAGCTTGTTTGAGACCATAGAGAGCTTTCTTCAGTTTGTAGACATGATTAGGGAACTCTGGATCAACGAATCCTTCTGGCTGGCTAACATAGACCGTTTCTTTCAGTTGTCCATTGAGAAAAGCAGTTTTGACATCCATCTGAAAGACGGTGATGTTCATGTGAGCCGCAAAAGCCAGAAAAATCCGAACAGCCTCAAGACGAGCAACTAGAGCGAATGATTCTTCAAAGTCAATACCCCCTTCCTGTCTATAACCCTTAGCCACCAGACGTGACTTGTTTCTAATTACGGTTCATTCAGCATCCAATTTGTTTTTCCAAATCCATTTTAGACCAATGACGAAGACCCCTGTTGGTCTTTCAACCAGTTCCCATACTTCAAGACGTTTTAATATTTTTAGGCTCAGATTGGCAGACAGTGAGTGCATATATGCAATGTTCACCATCTGTGTGAAGACGTTGTCTCGTTACGACTGGTTGATTCGGGTTACCAATAATATTCTCAAGAGGATGGACTTTTGTCCAACGATGTGTAGAGGGTTGATGTTGGTATACATTTTGCAGATTTTGAGGATTCAAATGGCTTGTAGATGATTCCGCAACATCAGGTGCAGCAGTTTCATTGGCGAACGGGTTGAAGAACGCATTTGGATCAAAATCTGCAGGTCGGGGTACTTCATTAAGAACATCATCAGCTGGTTCAGCGTCGTTGGATGCAGTTTGTTCAACTGTTGCTGTAGAGTCAACTGGTGGTGCTTCTTCAACAATAGTTGTTGTAGCAGGTGTATCAGGTAAAAGAGTAGTATCAGGTTGAGCAACGGAAACATCGGATACACCTGTAGCACGTTCATCAATGTCATCACTAAACAGCTGAGCAAATAGATTTTCCATTTGTTGACGAGTAAGCTGAGGGCTTGGTTCAGCTGATGATGGGGTTTGAGGGAAGTTTAAACGGTTGTGACCGGGTTCCAAGCTGTTATGCTCAGAAGCCATCTCAGTAAGCTCATCAAAATTAGCATGAATCATTTCCATAACCTGCTTTGTAAGACGATTCCAGATCCGGTAACCTTTGTAATTCAAAGTCCTAGGGTGTTCTTCTACTTCAGCATTCTTTATTGTTCTTTTCTTAGGTCGCAACTTCCTATTCTTCCTTGTATTGCTCCTAAGCTGTGAAGTGCGAACGTTTGGAAAAGAGGCAACTATTCCTGTTTCAGTAGAGGGAAGCACATTAGTAACTTGTGTTTTGTCAGTAGGCAATCTGGGTTCACGTTTGCTAAGTGTTATAGGTGCAATTCTCTTAATGATGCTAGGATGAACTTGTTCATACTTTCCTAACATTTCTCTTAACTTAAAGATAGTGTGCACCAATTCTTGATTTTCAGAACGAAGATTTCCAGAAAAATTCATGACTTCCTTAGTGTGTGCAAGAAAATGATCAAGTTCGTTTGATGCTTCATCACGAGTCTGTTTAAGTAAATCAAATATGACACCATATTGCTTTTTAACTTTTGCAAGTTCTTGTTCATATTTTGAGATTTGACATTTCAAAGACGCGTTTTGATCATCCAGTTGCTCAAGTTTTGGATTAAACATTTTGGATTGCAACTGGTTGATTTTGTTTTGCAAAGCAAGTTCACGATTTTGACAATCTTTTTGACACCATTGAAGACGACGTTTTGCATTTGAAAGCTCGTTTAACAGTCGTTCGTTTTCAACTTTTAAAGACTCAATCTGATGCACATTATCAGTATGCTCAACAATTGCAACAGAATCAACAGTATCAGCAGAGATATAATCAGATGAATTTGGCAAAGAATGCAATAACACAACATTATGGATATCAGCACAGATAACATCTTCCAAGAGTCGATCAACATCTTTTCGTAGCATTTTCTTTTTACGTTTAGTATTAGAAATAGATGTTTCTGTTTTCTCGAAAACGACTTTCATCAATCCAAGTTCCTTATGGAATTCCTTTTCCCAATACAATGCACAATTTTTCAAAATTTTAACATGGGGTAAAAGTCTTTTCTGAAAAATATCTCTTTGTTCTCGCGCCAGAGGCGATTGAAAATGTTGAACTTTTATTTCAGAATGAAATTCAATCTCATGTTCTAAAAGTTTGAGGTCAGACGTGAAAATGTCAAAATATCTAAGAATATGACGATTTTCAGGTTTTGAATTTACTTCACTGATGGAAGGTAAAGGACCATAAATTTGTGCATAATTTGGTTTGGGAGTAACATTAGAAGACTCAGACATTTTTATGATAATCCTTGGTGTGTTAGAAGAATCCTTTGGTGTGACGAAAGTGACAGCTTGTGAATATGTAAAAGGTTTGTTGTAAACCACATTTTCTAATTTTGATCGACTCTCGTCTTCTGCATCTAATTCCTCTTGACGATGATATTCAACAACACTCATAACAGAATCATCAATTTTGAGGTCAGCCATGAAAAGGTCAAAATATCTAAGAATTTTGCGATTTTCAGGTTTTGAGTTTACTTCACTGATGGAAGGTAAAGGACCATAAGTTTGTGCATAATCTGGCTTGGGATTAACATTAGAAGACTCAGACGTTTTTATGATAATCCTTGGTGTGTTAGAAGAATCCGTTGGTGTGACGAAAGTGACCGCTTTTGAATAGTTAAAAGGTTTGTTGTAAACAACTTTTTCTAATTTTGATCGACTCTCGTCTTCTGCATCTAATTCCTCTTGACGATGATATTCAACAACACTCATAACAGAATTATCAATTTTATATTCTGCACTGGAAACTTCAGGATTTGGTTTGAATGCTTTGGTTGAAAGCTTAGGTTTGTAATCAGCAAGATTCGGTCCATATCCATTTGGATTGGGTTTTAAAGTAAACTTCTGAATAGTTGTGATTGACTCACCATGTTTGTAAACAACATTTCGAAGCTCTTTGAGTTTGTTTTGCAAGCCGATAATTTCATCAAGATGGTCATCTATTTGTTTCGTTGAATGCTTTTTGTATGGACAGAACTGTTTTTGACAATTTAACAACTCAGCCTTAGCTTTTTGAGTTTCCAAGGTAAGAGCGTTAATTTGCTGTTTATGTTCATGTTTCAGTTGTTCTATTTGAGACAACAAAGCATTCTTCGAAGCGGCTAGATCACGCATCTGTCGTTCTAAATATTGTTCGTTTTGATGAGATTTAGCAAAAGCGGCTTCAAAACCTTTTACACGATTTTCTTGAGTTTTGAAAAAAATTGAGTTGCCGTTGTAAACATTCAAGATCCCTGGTTAACAGTGCATTTTTACTTTTTAATTGTTGATTTAATTCACGACATTCTTCCATTCAGGATTGTTGGTCTTTAAGTAAGAGATCAACATCTGGACTAGGCAAAGGTTCAGTGTGTTCAACGTGAGTCACAATATGATCATTATTCAGATCCTCAAGTATAACCACGGAGTCAATTTGAGTATCAAAGGAAACCATAAGGTCATCTTGATCGTCAAATATAACTACAGGGTCTAGTTGAGAATCGTCAGAATGAGATGTGGACGGCTCATTTTGAACAGTCTGAGCCTTGCCGGATTCAGATGTTGGCGGAGATATTAGATCAGAGATAAATATGGTTTGTTCGGGTACCTGAGACAAGCCATCAGTGTCATACACTGGGCCTGTATCACTCATGTGTAGCTCGTGCATATTAGCCATCAACATAACTGCTGCATTGGCCTGCAAGTCCTCCATATCATCATCTGAGTGTGCATCTGCCATAAAGCTCTGTTCTTTGTCTGTGAGAGTTCCACCAGCTTCATCCTTAAGACCTAAAAGTAAAGCCTCATTGTGATAAGCACTGCCCCTAGTCCTCGGCTTTGGACATGCATTAGCCAGGTGTCCCTTCTCATTACAGTTATAGCATCGAAGACCATTCAACCCAGTCTGAGCATTACCTTGTTCAACCACTTGAGCTCTGTTGTTAGTCCTACCCGTAGCATTAAACCCTTGACCACCGCCCATCTGACGACCATAACCACGATTCTGAACTTCAACTCGTCCATTGTTGACAACAGCTTGATTCCTTGTGTTTGATGAGGAGCGAATGCGATTGTTGGATTTGTTTGTATAACGGCCAAAAGCTTTAGCAATCATAACAAATCCTTGTTGCAATGCATCGAACGGATCGGAGTCCTCATTAGCTTCACTGACAAATGCTTGATCATTGTTGTTGTTGTATGGAACCAATTGATTTTGTTGAGATTGTTGCTGTGATAAATCATATGGTGTGATTGTGGCAGTTGGTTGAGGAGCTGGTTGAGGAGGATAATTAGTTTGAGCCCACAAAGCAAGTTGTTGATTATCCGGAAGTGTAGGTGAAACAGTTTGGCCACGGATAATCCTTTCCTTATCAAATTCTTTTTGATGAGGCTTCAAATAATCGTACAACAATCCGTATGTAGCATGATGCATATTCTTCGCTTGACGGAGGAAAATGACATACTTCTCCCATTCAGGACCAAGACTACTCAGGAACTTAGTATTAATTGTAATTCTTGGCATGATGATGTTGTGTTTATCCAAATCATTGATGATGTCTGAGAATCGATGATGATAAGACTCTAGTGTCTCTCCAGGTTCAATCATGAAGTGTTCATAAGCCAAGTAAATTTTGGATTCCATATCCTCCTGATTGAGTGCAGTGCCTTCCATGAGAAGATGAATATGTTCCCACATTGCTTTTGCAGTCTTTTGAGCATCAACACTGCGAAGGATTGGGTTCGGTAATCCTAAAAGGATATATTGCATTGCAAGCTCATCAGCTTCATAGTGTAGAAGTTCATCTCCAGATAGTTGAGCAACAATTGCAATGTTTGTTTGAACATCTCTTGGTGGAACAGCATTAGGATCTCCGGGTGTAGTGATAATAGGTATCTGAAATGGACCTTCCAAAATGACCTTCTTTAAGAACTTTCCATGTGGTTTCTTTAGATCACAAAACCTAAAGAACCTAATCACCCATTGATCGTAGTTTCCTGGAGTGAGCATTGGAGGTCTATCAAGTGATCCAGCCTCATGAATGGATTGCTGGCTACTTAAAGCTTTACACATCTTTGCAAACCAAGTCGGTTCCTTCATAGTGTTCCTTGATGGATGTTGATTGTAAACGTTTGTGTAAGGTTGTACTTGAAGACTTGGTAGTGGTTGAACCATTTGAGGTTGTGGAATTGCTGCAAGTTGTGGAGTATGTTGTTGATAAATTTGTTGTTGATAATTAAATTGTTGATGTTGTGAACTTAGTTGTTGTTGTTGATTATAAGTGTAAGGGAAATAGCTAGAGTATGGTGGTTGTGACATGTTGAAAACTTGTGTTGTTAAATGGATCTTTGTAGTCGAATGAACCGTTGTTGATGAAGTATCCTTAGGCGTAGAAATCACAAAAAAGCAAAGTACCACTTATGCGTAAAAACACCAAAGATACGCGTAACAGCAATAGTTACGCGTAGGATTAGCTTACGCGTAAGATATGAGAAAACACTAAAGTTATGCGTAAACTGAAAGTTAGGCGTAGAAAACTTAGGCGTAGGATTAGCTTATGCGAAAGACAGGGCTTAGGCGTAAGAAAATCTTATGCGGAAAGAGTTCTACGCGTAAGGTTTGAGCTTACGCGTAAGATTAGGGTTTTTCCCAAAAAATCTTTTACACTATCACAATGTAAAGGATATCCAAAGTCGAAGTATTTTCAGGCTTATCCAAGCAAGAAAAACACTGAGTAATCCACGAAACTGAAGATCAAACCAAGGAATTCTTATGCGTAATTTTAGGGTTTCGTTATTCGTAGAACTTCACCAAAAATGATTTTTTTGCCCAAATATGTTTCTAAACCAGATTTTTTGTGATGAAACATCTTCGATATCACAAAAATAACACAAAAGTGTGAAACTTGATGATCCAAAGCTTATAAACCGGTTACGCGTAGAACAATACCCACGTAAAAAACCTAGCTTAAAAACAATGATCTACACGTAAAGTTTGAAACTTTTTGCCAAAAACTGTTATTTTAACACCTTAAGACGTTGAAAGTACAAGAATCTTGGATTGAAAAGTGTAAAAAAGAAGTTTTTAAGCGAACCAAAGTTTGAACCGTTTTGTTACGCGTAAGACCGAAACTCACTTAAAAAACAAAACCGATTCACCCAACTATTTGGCGAATGATACCACTGTTAGGTTCCCATATTAGTAACACAAGCATCAATATAAGAAAGATAGACAAGAGAATAGATCGGTTGAACAATAACAAACAAACACTTATGCGTATGAATAAGGAATGGTTATGCGTATGAAGTGAAAGAGAATGAAATTGAACAACCAACCCTCAAGTGAGGGTTATACAAGAGTATTTATAGGAGAGGGAGCTAGGGCAACACTCCTAGTCCCTTCCTTTCCTTATTGGACTTGGGCCAAGGCTCATGGGCTTTCTACATAAGCCTTGGCATGATTACTAACATAAAAGCCATATTAAGCTAACTATTACATATTAATAACTAACACTTGAATTCTAGTTTAGGAGTGATTCCAACAAAACCATTATTAATCTGTGACACCTAGACTTAGTAATAATCCATCACACATAGCTTTTGGGACGACCTCGGCTTTACCGATTACTACACTACACACGACCGGGTACACTGCCCGTTTGTGCACTAGGGTAGACCATAGGTATAACGAGACTTTATAAATATTAAAACATGGTCATTAAACCTGCTTCAAGTTTTTGGCGCCGCTGCCGGGGAGCTATTTTAGGATTTCGTATTAAGTCTATTTTTAATTTTCTTTCTTAAATGTCAGGATATATGAGTCGCAGCTCGAGGCCTTTTTTGGCCACCCCATTCGACGACCCGGAGAAGCAATTTCGGAGAAGGAAAGTTTACTCTCCGGTTCCTATTCACAACATCTTCTCATTTTACGAATCAGACCAGTTTGACGCAGAACCGGAGGTCATCAATGAAAATAATATCAATGACCTAACTATGGAGCAGTATTTGGAGCGACCAAATGAGAACTACCAACGAAGCTTCACTCAGGATTCTCATACTGAAAAATACTCTATTCCAGATCATATTATTCGAGAGTTACACGAACTTAAGTTTTCTGGAGATGAAAATGAGGACGTTCAGGATCACGTTGAAGAAGTTCTCCACTTATCATCTCTCTTCAACGTCAGAGGTACTCCGAGCTATTCGATCACTGCAAGGATTTTTCCTATGACTCTTACTGGGACATCGAAAAAATGGTATAACAAACTCCCTAACGATTGTAAAGGAGCATGGGATAAACTAAGAAAAGAGTTCGTCCAGCAATTTTGCCCTCCTTAAAAAATGGCCAAGCTTCTTGGGAAAATCTATCAATTCGTTCAGGTTGGAGAAGAAACACTTTACCAAGCTTGGGAAAGATTTAATGAGATACTCTATCGATGCCCCACCCATTATTTAAACAAACATCAGATCGTCTACGTCTTCTATCGTGGGATTAATGCGCTAACATGAGAACTTCTAGATTCCCCAAGACCTATTTCTAGCATGACTCCTGACCAAGCCCTGGAATGTATTCAACGAATTTATGAACATTGCTACAAGTGGCATATGGATACAGGGTACGGACCGAGAGACAATTTCGATCACAATGTAATGAAGACGATAACAAAACAAGAATACAATTATGGGGAGATTTTCGAAAAACCAAGGTTAGAAAGAGAAGCTAAAGCGTGCAGGGTTGAAAGGGTTAATAGTGTGTTTGGGACCAAAACCAGGAGCGATCTTGAGAAAAAGATTCTTGACCACATCAAGGAATCAAGAGAATGGGATGATAGGATTGAAAAATTAATGAAAGAATTCGTGGATAATTCAATCTCTTCTCTCAAGATTCACGATGATAGGATCAAGAGATTGGAGAAGAGTGTTAGCTCGTGTTCAAAAGCCATCTCTGATTACCTAGCAGCTCGAGAGGAGGAAGTTTTCCACACTGTAGGAACTATCCTTGAAGAACCCATAACTTTTCAGAAAAATTTAAGCGACGAATCTACATGGAAAGACAGTCACTTCTGTTACAACACTACCCTAATGAAGGAACTACTACCCAACACTACATAACAACACGACTACCCTAAAGGAGACACACTCTTTGTTACAACACTAGAAGGATATCAACACCCTTTAACCCAAACTATCTAACTTGAATATCGATTCACCATATCGAATGTACACCTTTGGAACCTTTCACTAATGCCTTCGACACGACCCTTCGGTACCTTTCACTAATTCTTTCAACACGACACTTCTATGGAAGGAGGAAAGAACTATCAACAAGATGCACTTCAGTGGTCTTGATGATGACGAAGCTTAGAAACTCATGACTTGAGCTTGCACGTCTTCAAGAGGTGGTGATCTCGCCTTTAAGATGAACCTAGAGAATCACACAAACATAATACTACAAAGAATGATCCTTTGGATCAAAGGTTAGAGATGTTAAAATACTGGGAGAAATTATATCTAAGAGTGGTGGCTAGCAAGAAAGAAATTGTAAAACCCGAAAATCAACAATACGTAAAAAGACTATTTTGCCCCTCTAAATTAAAACTTATAAAATACGTAAAATATGACAATGCTCATTAAATGAAATTCTAATCTAACTTGTAAATGATTGTCAAACCTAATGTGCAAAATAAATAAAATCGAAACCTTTCGTCTAAACATATTACACGTTTATATGAACCGAAATTTCATTAGTTACAAATCAAATACTACGCTAAAATAATAAAGCCCATCCAACATGGTTTGGGCCCTTGTTTTCTTTTTATGCTCGGCAACCAAATCCAACTTATATATACCATCTCTGTTATTTTGTAAACTCTACGTTCCATAAAATTGCTGCACACACACAAACCCTAGTTCTCCAAAAGTGACGGCATAGATCTTTTCTTCCCTTCCCGTTCAACTTCAAGGCAACAAAGACGATCTATAAAGGTTCCAAGGAGGCTGCTGTCGTGGGTACTCTTTTGTTTCGGGTTCTATCCCATTCGACATATCAAGGGTTGGTATCACATCTCATCTTATTTGTTTCTTATTGTTTCTTTGATTTCTATCGTGAAGTACCAAGCAGAATGCATGTGCATGTTAAAACCATCACATATAATGATAAGCTTCTCATAAAACAATAACCTTCACCACATAAAATCCTAACCAAAACCACGTAAATATCAAATATGTCAAGCATGCATGCGACTAAAACATCACCTAATGATAAGATTCATCACTTAATATTAACATGCATCACAAGAAATCATAACAGTAGCTAATGAAGTAACAAAGGTTGATGCTTGTAACTCATCCTATATAATTCGACCCACATGTATGACCTCTGTTTGAACTTTGTTTCGAGCCATGTATAAAAACCATGTGAATCTGTTTTAAAGGCTGTTCGACCCACTCTTGCTCGACCCATGTACATGTGTTGCGAATCTGTTTCGACCCTCCGCATGCGTGCCATCTTACGTTTATTTATTTTCATATCAAGCTAGATTGGTCACATGAAATCATGCTAATCGACCCATGTATAAAAATCTGTTTAAATCCTATTCGACCCATATTCACTTCGCCCATCAATATAAAAATATGTAACTGCAAATAACCTAAAATACTTGTTATGTGGATGATACAAATAGGATGCATGCATGTGTTTCGAAAGGTTTAGGGTGGTTTAATCATGGGTCTTGGGGGGTTAAAATTTACCTAATGTATCAAATGAAAGTGGTATAAGCATGGTCTCGTGGGAATATTGATGGTATGGGTCTTGAGTGTGTTCAATGCTGGGATTTCGTGTAGTGCATCTTGGGTTAATATTTTGCATATACTCTTCATACAAATATGTGTACTGATATGGATTAAAAAAGGGTATGTTAATGTGCAGTGAGTCTAACCACATGTAAATACTTGTTTGCAATATCAGTTAAAAGGGGATAAGGCGTGTGGTGGTGTCTCATTATATCATGTTGCCTCGTTAATTTTTGAGTCTTGCGTAGTATCGATTTAACCAAACTTTGTGAACTGGATTTGTCTCGTTAATGGTTGTTTTGGTCTAAGTGTGCATGCGTGTGATAATCGGTAAAACCGTAACAAGTCTTATATTGTTGAATGTCCATTGTTATAACAAGAAAAGTTGTGTTGGGTTGGATGATTTATGTTGGATGAGTTTGGTTTTTGATATTGGGTTTGATGATATATGTTACATGTTGATATGGCGGTGACGTGAAGATGGTCGTTCATTACGCCCAAGGTTATTATGTAAACTAATTTGGGTATACTATGATGCCGTGCAATTGAAGGCAAGTTCTGTAAAAGAAACTACAGTAATAATTTTACTTAATTATCTTCTTATATGTCAAGCATGCAAAATAAATTTGTAATCTTTCCAAACTAATTACACACATGCAATTACAATAAATTAGGCAATTATAATATTCTGATTTTATTCCAAAATATGACATTATATACATTATTATATTTGCTTCTTTTCTTTTTTTAACCATAGATTGATGGAGGAAGCGAAAAGACCCAGATTAATCCACAAAGAAAAACTAGATCATGTTCCCGAGCTGCTTCATCGTATACAATTGTTGTTGCATCCCAAACAAGCTGCTCGCACATGTGTATTGTCAAAGTCATGGCTACACGCTTGGTGTACGATACCAAACCTTAGGTTTTGCGATTCTGGACTTTTTGCTAGCGAAGAACAAAGAAGAAAGATTGAACGCACTCTCCTAAGGTATATTCGGGACGACATACCATTTGAAAAGATTGATCTCTCCATCGACATTGAGAACCATGAGTTGGCTTCTTTTGCTGAAAAATGGATTCGTCTCATAGCGACTAAAAGTTGTCTCAAGGAGCTTTGCCTCTCGGTGGGCTATGGTATTATCGGCTCATTTACAATGCCAGATGAGATATTTTCTAGTAAAAAGTTACACAAGATGTCGATCTCTGGTTGCGAAAATTACACCAAACAACAGATGAAAGAATCTGAACCAAAGGGTGTACATTTTCTTTTAATCAACAGGAATCCTGTGATCAACTGTGTGGCCCTACGTGTATTGAAGTTATGGCATGTGAGTATAAGTGAAGAGGTGTTCGAAAAGTTATTGTCTACTTGTATTTTGCTTGAGAAGATTGTGCTTTCAGAATGCAAAGTCTTGAAGAACATCAAGGTTAGAAATCTTCGTTATCTTTGTGAACTGTGTATCAATGCATGCAAACAAGACCATATTTTGGAAATAAATGATGTCCCAAATATTCGTTCTTTCAGTTACAGCTCTTGTTTTCAAAGGAACCCTCTTACCTTGAACATTGATTCATTAGGATGTGTGACAGAATTATCGTTAGATGGTTTGGTCAAGGATGATTCATTTCTTGATATGCTTAAATCAAAGTTTCATTCTCTGGAGAGTTTGACACTTGGAATGCAATCTTGGTACTCCGAATGCTTGGATATCACATGTCATCCATTGAAAAGATTGTTGATCATTCGATCGAGTACATTCACGAAAATAAAAGTTTATGCTCCAAAGTTAAATTTTTTTCATTATGATGGCATAGCAATGCCCAGTCTTGTGTTTCCAGCCATTGCTCCCGCGCAAATCAAGCTTGAACTTGATTTTTTTAAGCCTATTGATTTGTTTTTTCTTAATATTGCTGAAGTACTCATGTTATCAAGTGAGTTTGACATCAAAATAAGTAGCGCGAGGTTTGATTTGGTAGAGCCGTTGAAGATTGACATGGATGATCTCAGAACGAGGTTCACGATCCCTGCTACAAATGTGCAACATCTATATGTTAAAACATTTAAAGGCTCGTGGGAGCAAGAGCATTCATCATTTTTTGATGCATTCTTTTCGATTTGCCATCCAAAGCATGTAGTTGCATATCGAGACACACGGTACAAAGACAAAAACTATTTTTGCAAGCTGATAGTAAAAGAGGTGATGGAAAAGAACACCAGAAATGGGTTTTGGCCTGATTACTTGAAAGAAGTTCAAATAAAAAATGATGGTAATGGCGGAAATTGGGAAACTCTAACCAATTCTTGGAAAACTTGGCTTGACGAATCGTCTCTATTCAGCTATAAGGTTGAGTTCAAACTAGACTGGTTTTAATCTTTTCATGTGCGGTGAACGTTTGAGATTCTCTAAATATGATTGCATCTCTGATCCACCTTCAAGTCGTTGGATCGCCTTATTACTTTGAAAGAAAAAAAAAAACGTTTAATCATTTAGTTTCTTTTTCATTAATCTAGATTTTATCATTTATACAAGTATTTTTTGGCTTTTACATATCTCCTTCATACTAATATGTTAGCTATAGTATAATTTTCATAGTTGTTTGTTTTTGGATCCGATATACATGTGTTGTTCTATACTTTTATGTGTGAGTGGCTAGCAGAATCTTAATATTTACATAGTCTGATTGCAGTATTAGTATAGGGACGAAATTGCAGTAAATATGCATTCACTTGTGTGAGAAAACAACACTTCACGGAAATATGATAATATTCGTTCTCCAATTCCTATGACTATCGATCTCTACACGTTCCTTAGACGAACACTATGTATATAAACAAGTTCAAGCCTGATTCTAATTATAAGCCAAATTTTAATTATGTCAGAACCATCATATAATGAGTCGTTCCTTAGACGAACTCTATGTATATAAACAAGTTCTAGCCTGATACTAACAAGCTACCCACTCTCAGATTATCTATATCCACCGAGTTTACATACAAAACCGTGTACCGAAGGTCCAAAAGAAAGTGCGTGCACTGGGAAATCAGCACAGCTGGACAAAAGAGTCACAAACGTAACATGATTGGGTTCGGCTACAGAAACTCTCATACGAGTGAACTCAGCAGCAGCTTGGTCTAAACGGCCCGCTCAGCAATAATGAGCAATGGAGCTGGACTCGTCAGTTGTTCTACAACGGGTGCATATAGAATCCGGTATTTTCGGGATACAAAAGTTGGCGTTATGGTCATGTGGTGAGGCCAATAGTTGATTTGTAATGGGCGCAGATGTTAAGGTGAAGATGCTCATTTCTTTATGTTATCTGAACTGAATGCACTTTCAACTGCATAGCGCAAGGAAACGATTTTAATCAATAACAGAATTATCATACATGCATCATAGAATGGGATATCAGACAAAGATACCTCATTTTGCAAATAAATGATTTTGTTATCCGCTCGATTTTATTAGTTTGTAGGTTCTTTAACTACTGTAAAAGTCTGGGATCTAACGCATTGTGATTGTGCTGATCATACTTTTCTAGTTTTAGTGTCTTGAAATTAATATTAGATGACATAAATAGTTAAAGCATGTGACTAGGTTTGTTATGCACACATTGCCATTTGTGGTGAGAGGCATCCCTCAAGATGCAACCATGTTCAATGGAACTATACGAAGAAACATAAACCCGCTTGAAGATTTTACATATGATCAGATTTGGGAGGAAAACATGATAAATATAAGGGCAAATGACAAAAAAATGCATCGAACTTGACACTTTATGTGATTGTGTGTAGCCAACTATTTTTTTTCTTACTGTATGTACTGAACTTTCAAATTTCGATCATTATATGTATTTTGTGACTATACTGCCATGTAAAATGACCATTTTACCCTTCGAAATTTGAAAAAATTAAGGGGTAAAATGGTCACAAAATACACACAATAATCGAATTTTGAAAGTTCAGTACACACAATAAGAAAAAAAAAATAGTTCGCTACACACAATTATAAAAAGTTTCAAATTCGATGCATTTTTTTGTCATTTGCCCTAAATATAACACCGTTTATGCCAAAGAGTAGTATATTATCATTTGTTCCTTGAGATATTTCATATTATATATTTTCATTTCGATCACTCCAGGATTTTAACATATGTTATACATGCAACACTGCATCAGTTGACAGTAGAAAATACATGAATGGAACTTGCAGACACGTCACTCGATCATCTTTTAAACCATATGAGTACTTGAAATTGTGGTAAAATAGATGAACTAACATATCAAAGAGCAATTAAAGAGTTCTAAGCGCAGCTCAAAAACGATATGAAAGCAGCATTCATATCACCTATGTTTGATAAGTTAGATACAAGAACAAGATAGAGATATGCCATTTGCATGACCGTCCATGTGCATCATCTACCCAAAACATTCCAAACAGCCTCCACATGCAAAAAAAAAAAAAAAAAAAAAAAAAAAAAAAAAAAAAAAATCCCTAACAGTTGATAAAGTTAATAATTCAAAACAAATCTAAGAAAATTGTTTCATAGAGGTTGGCTTAGCTGAAGTCTTGCTCTTGCTCTTGCGAATCGTATAGCACACTTCATAGAAGTGGGCTTAGCTGAAAATTTGCTCTTGCGCTTCTTATTTTTAACCGCATTACTTTGGGGCTGAAATAGCAAAAAGTAATTATATAATTATGTTTATTTATACTCGTAAACAACCACAAATAATCTGCAATTTGCAAATTATAAGTAGACCGCAATGCCACCTTGAAAACAAAGAATGTCAGATACAATGCAATTTACACATCATAAGAAACTGCAATGTCAACAAAGAATGTCATAACTCGCACACTAAGAGCACAAGGTGTTGTGACAAAGTTCATCTCTTCATCACCTCCACATCACTACAACAAACCTACACAACTAATTCCCCCCCACTCATAACAAACCTCAACTTACTCATTTGTGGCCCACCACTTACAACTTTATTTTTTTTTATTCAAATTTCCAAATAAACTAAATTTATTTATTAAACTAAAAATAAAATACAATATATTTAAAAAAAAAGTTATAGATTAAACATTAAAATAATAATAATAATAATAATGAATGTAAAAATTGAGCTACAATTTCAATGAATGAACATAAACAGTCCATTATTAACCCTACTTTAAAAAAAAAAAAAAAAAACTATCTTCTTCTTCATCACGCACACCACACACACTACACACACACAAAAACCTGTGTTTTCTCATCTATTCCAGCAGCATAAACAATTGGGCTCATCTTCTATGTTTAAAAAATAAAAACACAATAAAAAAAATTAAAAAAAAAAAACAAAATCAGACACTCCAACCTCGTCATGCAGACGAAGAGGTGAACGACGGCGAACCACGACACGCTAGAGTAGTGTCACGGCAATTCGACGGCGAAGTGTCACGGCGAGTCGACACCTTCTGCTCTAAAAGAAAACAGCAATGTCACGTTGAAAACAAAAACTACACAACGATATGACAAGCGTGTAAAAAGTTTCAAAGGAATCCCACACATACAAAAAATAAATAAATAAATAAATAGATAAATGGGTTTTAACATAGATAATGTTATATATGACCATTTCTGATTATTGATATGTATACTACTATATACTATTAGTATCATCATTTAGTTGTGATTACAACAAGAGACCTTAAAAACAAATTTCTTTTTAATAAATGGTATTTTTTTATATAACGTTAGTTTCTTAGAGATGATATCATTTTTTTTCATCCATTCACTTTCGTCAACTGACTAAAGCTGATTAACCCGGCCCAATGACACCCTTCGTGGTCGATATGACCACGATATATTATAAAGTGGAGCATGTTCAACAGTCAACTCACACAAAAGAAAACCCAATAACATTAGAATTATAGGTACATATCTAGTTGCCAATGGTGGACTAAATTTGCAATCTTCATATTTTTTTTGTATCATAAAGATCTTATATATTTTCAGCAAACTACAACAAAGCTATAAGAAACTAGAAATCATAGGTCCATTACCTTTGTTTTCTTACTTTAATATTTTAACTAAAACAATTATTGGTACGGTTTTTTTATAGCGCCTTAGTTTTTTTTATGATAAGAATATTTTATGTACATTTATTCACTTTCATGAATTCGCCGGACAAAAAAAAATTGGTAGTGCTGCCAGCATGAAAACGTCGAAAAAAAATTTTCCAAAATTAATAGAGATAATCTGATATATACCACAAATGGATCTTCCATCGTCACGACCAAGGGTCCTTGTGAACTCTGCATAAAATGAAAAATTAATAAGATAATTTTGTAAGTTTTCTTCAAAAAATAAATCATAAGTCCACGAACTAATCGGTTCAATTACCTTTCCTTTTTTGACTATAATATGTTAAGCATATGCTGTTTTGTACTCATAAAAAACCACAAATAATATGCAATTTGCAAATTATAAGAAAACCGCAATGCCAGCTTGAAAACAAAGAATGTCAAATGCAATGCAATTTACACATTATAAGAAACTGCAATGCCAACAAAGAATGTCATATACTATGTAATTTAACATATACGAGACCGCGATGTCAATAGAGATTGTCAGAAATCACATACCTAGAGAAAACCGCAACGTCACCGTGAAAACAAATACTACACAACAATATGAGACGCAACTCCGTACCGACGTCTCACTACTACTTAATTAATTAATTAACGGCTAAACTTTTTCATAACCAGGACTCTACGTAAGGCCTAAGTAAGGCCGACTGAGTCAACGAGTTAAAGAGGACAACACGAATCATTAACAGAAAGAATCAAATGATTCTGTTAATACATTCGAATGATTAAATGTTTCACAATTAGTAAGCTGAATTTATTGTCATAACCTACATTTTCCTACAAAATAGATCTATTTAAACCATGATCATGATCAAGTACATAAATATACTCCTGAAAGATAAGTGGATATAAGAGGGCGGTATGGTCAAGCCTCACGCCTTAGAAGACATAGCAAAGCTACGGTGTTTTTTAAGGAACTACTTAAAGAGGCGCAAAATATGAAAATATTTATAGATTCACATTTTTATATTATATTTCATATATATCGAGTTTACAAAAAGTATTATACATAAGGAATAAAGTCAATAAACTATCATTGCATGTAATCTTGTTCATTTTTATTTTTATTTTATTTTATTTTTCTGATTTTTTTGATTTAAGTTGAATTCAAAAAATGGCGCCACGCCTCACGCCTTGGCGTGCCTTTTCATGCATCATCTCATACCACGCTTAAAGCCAACGCCTTATCCCTGCTTTGTTACGGTGTTGCTCACTTTTCCCTTTTTGCGTTTTGCCCTCTTTACTTTGCTTGCTTTTTCATCGGTTTTTTACTCTCTTGCTTTATTGTGTTGTTGCTTGTGTTACATTCTACCACCCCCGTACCTTTGCACTTGCAAGAGATGTCCCTCCCAGGTTTATTCTAAGGCAGGAGTAAGATGCGTCTACATTTTAACAACCCCCAACCTCAATCTTTAGGATAATTTCTTATTATAATTATTTAGTATTTTCTTATTATTAATTAGTTTATTTATTTCCTTATATTATATTTCTTGGCTCGTATTGATGTATAAGCCCACGCATAGAACTCACTCAAAAAGCTAGCTTGTAAGACGAGGGGATACCTAGACTTTATAAACCATCAACCAATCTCATACTTGGCCGATGTGGGATCATAACATCTTATTAAAGCCCTCATTATTGTTAAACCACACCTTGAGGACAAGTTGTTTTTGGGGGCGGGAGTAATGATACGACCTTGATCTTCAGGATGATTTCTTATTATTAGTATTCGGTATTTTCTTATTATTAATTAATTAATTTATATCCTTTTATCATAATTCTTGGTGAAAAAGGTAGGGTATTACGGTAAGTCAAGGATATCATCTATTAAAAATAGGGGATTAAGATTGTAATTCTTATTATGCTATTATGGTTTATTGATTATGTGTCAATTAGGAAAGGCTATTCAACCTCTCGAACGTCGATTATTATATCATTATTGTTCTTTATATCTCTTAATCGTATCCGGTTAGTCCACTACCTAATCGTTCGAAATAAAATCCAATTACCTTTCTATTTTTACTATCGTGTGTTACCAAAAAATATTATTGATATTTTTTTTAAAGTGCCTTGGTTTCTAGGAGATAGGAACATTTTTTATACATCCATTCACTTTCATCAGTTAAGTAGACAAAATAACACCCTTAGTGCTGCTATACACAAAAATAAAAGTAGGTTCAACATAAAAACATCGAAAAAGAAGCATTTAACAAAATTAGTAGAGATAATCAGATATATACCACTGCAGGATCTTCAATCGTCACGACCGAAGGTGCTTGTGAGCTCTGCATAAAATTTATGGTTCTTTTAGTTTACTTTTTGGCATATTACAAAAACATGGCACAAGAACTTAGCGTAAAAATGGGCGTAAATCCAATATTAGGTCCAACTTGAATGGAATGCTCAAATCATAGACAATGAAAATTGGTGCAACTTTGATGCCATTCCAGGCTTTTAAAAGCAAGGATCGTGTGTAACAAGGGCCACAAAATTACATCGAGCACGTACACCATGACTTTAAAACAAGTTTATATCCAGAGCAAAAAGAAGAAACTGTCTCAGCCAAGACAACCCTGAGAGGGTATTTCAAGTACTTGAATCTTTATCAAAATAACACTCGAAGTTAACTGCTACACATAGTAGGAAGGCCAAACAAGAAGCCCCATGATTCAATGTAGGTTCTTTCAAGTATTTAACTTTATCAGCGATAAAGATTCAAGAACAAGAACCATCCTTATGGTTAATTCGATGTTGTTTTCACACACCTTATGCTTGCAAGGGCCACATAACAAGCTGAAAACATTATGTGATTTCAAAAAATCAAAATCTAGTAAGCAGCTTTGACAAAACAATACAAAGAGTCTGTGTTTGAATATGCTTCAACATATTGACTAACTAACATCAACATAATAAATAATGGCTTCTGGAAAACCAATATTCAGAAACGCTTTGAAAACAAACACTAAAGATGACTTAAAACACCAATTATGAACTGCAGGCATAAAAAGACGGTGACTAAATCAGTAAAAAATACAAATAGAGTATCAACACTTAAACGTGCATCGGATTTCTTATCAGCTTATTTTCACCAAATGATTTCAACCAAAAGCAAAAACAGCTATTGCATCATACATATGACCAAAATGAACATGTTCTACATACAACAAAAAAAAAGGATTATAGGTACGCAAAAAAATAACACTGCCAACATGAAAAAGAGAGATATAATATATACCAGAGCTCCTGAGTCTGGATTCAAAGGGGGCTGCATTGAATGAAATTTAATCAAATAATTTTGTAAAAAAAAAAAAAAAAAAGGATGATATGGATAGATAGATACCCGCTTTAAAAGGTCGGTAGAGCATTGCATAAACTCGAAGTTTAGAGACATTTTAGAAAACACTATATCCTCATCGTGGGGGTTTGAAAATTCCCACTCTATCACACGCCTTTTCAAATTGTCTAACTTTTTGAGGTACAGGCAGTATGTGCAGCAAAGGTACATACTATGCTAGAGTCAGATTGGGGTATGCTAGAGTCATGGTGGAAATTGAGGTTGCTAAAGGCTTTCTAGATAGCATTGAGATCAATTATGTGGATGATCAGTGTAAGAATAAGAGAACCAAATGGGTTAAAGTGGAATATGCCTGGAAACCAAATGTTTGTAGTCACTGTAAGGTGTATGGACATAGCTATAACTTGTGTAAAGAAAGGCCCAGGTCAATAGCAGAGAATGAGAATACAAAGCTCAATAATAATGCAGAAGGCGGGTAAAGATGGATTTATAAATGCTAGGAACAGGAGGAATATAGCTAAGATGAATGGAGGTAATTTTAGTGGTGTACAAGGAGGAAATCAAGGAATGAACTCAAGAAAAATCATTGGAAAGTATATGTTCAGACCTAAAAGTACTAATGTACCGTGGTAAAGAGAAACAAGCTGAGAAACAAGCAGTCAATGATAAGCAGAGAGTGAATGAAACTGTTAATGGAGATCCACCTAGTTTGGAGAAAGTATGGAATGTTGGAAAGGAAAATGTGAATGAGAACAAAGAAACCCAATTTGAAGATGAATTCCCTGTTTTACAGCATACGAAAAACAAAAGTGCTGGAGGAAATTTAAAGAAAAAAGACTTGAACAGTTTTTCTCCTCTGAAAACCTTGGTCAAGAATGATAAACAAATGCAGAATGAGTGCCCGGATGAGGAAGATGTTCATGATGATATTAATGGAATTGCAAAATGTATATCTGAGAATGATTTGGGAGAATTGGGAAAGAAATTGTGGAATCTGGATAGTTCAAAATGGAAGGACGTGGAAGGAATATTGAAGAATTTGGACCTCTCAAAATGTTAAGTGGTGAGTACAGCTCTATGAGTGGATTCTTGGAATGTCTTGGTGAATTGTTTTTTGTTTGTTTTGCTTGAACATAGTTGGTTCTAGCTTTGTATGTTAGTTGTATGTTTCAAATTAGCTTCTTAAGGGTGTTTGGAATTGCCCTTTCACCCTTTTGAATGCTTTGTATTGTTGTTCGTTGTTTGAAATAATATATGTTCACCGGTTTACCCAAAAAAATTGTCTAACTTTTTTAACACGCGGTCACGCAACTCATTTTTATCAACCACTACAACAATTGAGCGGGCGAGGAGACTTTCGCCGGATACACAAAGTCCCCGGCGAAAATCACTAAACGACAAAATTGGATCTGACGTGGCACATGAATTCGCTGACTTGTTACGAAATTTTCAACGCTAACTTTCCGCGGGGACAAGTCCCCGGCGAAGGTGAATTTGCTTTTTATTAAACTTTGACCGGACAGTCAAAATTCAGCGTAAAGTTTCTTCGGGGACGTGTCCTCGCCAAAAGTATTTTCAGCTTTTATCAAATTTTGACCAAAGTCCGAAGCATGTTAATTGTTCGCGGGAATATTCCCGCCAAACCTTTTGCCGGGGACATGTCCCCGGCAAAACCCTTATCCAAAAAAATTACACTTTATATACTATTTCTTATCCTCAAAACCACCATATCTTATCTTCACGAATTTCTACCATATCTTATCTTCACGCAAATTTCAAAACCTGAGATGGAGCAATTTAATCCTTTTATGTGTTCTTGTGGAGCAGGAAATATAAAATTAAGAACATCACATAGAGATTATTCATCTGGACGACAATATTATTCATGTCCTCTGTCAAAGGTGAACAATCATACATTTCCTATTTATGTAAATATAAAAATAATTACGTTGTAATATCTTAAAATTTTCTTATGTATGTATTGAGAAAAAGATAATGGATCGGATATTTTATGTGGAAGGATGCATTTGACGAGTACTTAAGAACAATCTCTGCACCAACAGAGTGCTCGAGCTGCCATGAAAAGATCTTAGGATAAGCTTCTTTGGAAACACAAAACATGTGCTAGAGACAAGAATAAGGGTGCTTGAGGCCAAACTTGAAATGGTAACGATTCCTGACGACCACGCATGTCAGTCGGATGCATTACTTCGTGAGCTGTTAGGTGACATGGAAAATCTTCGTATGTAGTAGTAGTAGTAGTAGTAGTAGTTGTTGTTGTTGTTGTTGTTGTTGTTGTTATTGTTCTTGTTGTTGCTAATCAAAGTAGTAGTTGTTCTTGTAGTTGCTGTTGTTGTTGTTGTTCTTGTTGTTGTTATACTTGGTCGTTTAACATGATATGTATATCATAGCACCTATACTTGGTCGTTTAACATGATACGTATACCAATAGCACATATACTCGGTCGTTTAACATGATACGTGTACCATAGCACCTATACTCGGTCGTTTAACATGATACGTATACCAATAGCACATATACTCGCTCGTTTAACATGATACGTGTACCATAGCACCTATACTCGGTCGTTTAACATGATACGTATACCAATAGCACCTATACTCGCTCGTTTAACATGATACGTGTACCATAGCACCTATACTCGGTCGTTTAACATGATACGTATACCAATAGCACCTATACTTGCTCGTTTAACATGATATGTATAGCACATATACTCGCTCGTTTAAGATGATATGTATACCATAGCACCTATACTTGGTCGTTTAACATGATACGTATACCATAACACCTATGCTTGGTCGTTTAACATGATACGTATACCAATAGTACCTATACTCGCTCGTTTAACATGATACGTATACCAATAGCACATATACTCGCTCGTTTAACATGATACGTATACCAAGCACCTATACTCGGTCGTTTAACATGATACGTATACCATATCACCTATGCTTGGTCGTTTAAAATGATACGTATACCATAGCACCTATACTCGATGCGTTTAACATGATCGTATACCATAGCACCTATACTTGGTGGTTTAACATGATCATTATACCATAGCACCTATACTCGATTGGTTTAACATAATACGTATACCATAGCACCTATGCTTGGTCGTTTAACATGATACGTATACCATAGCACCTATACTGGTCGTTTAACATGATACGTATACCATAGCACCTATACTCGGTCGTTTAACATAATACGTATACCATAGCACCTATACTTAGTCGTTTAACATGATCGATATACCATAGCACCTACTCTCGTTAGTTTAACATGATACGTATACCATAGCACCTATACTCGGTCGTTTAACATAATACATATACCATAGCACCTATGGCGTGGTTTTAACATGATCACATTATACCATAGCACCTATACTCGTCGTTTAACATATCATTATACCATAGCACCTATGCTTGGTCGTTTAACATGATACGTATACCAATATCACATATACTCGCTCGTTTAACATGATATGTATACTATAGCACCTATACTCGGTCGTTTAACATGATACGTATACCATAGCACCTATAGTCGGTCGTTTAACATAAACGATATACCAATAGCACATATACTGCTCGTTTAACATGATCGTTATACCAATAGCACATATACTCGCTTCGTTTAACATGATCGTATACCAATAGCACATATACTAGCTCGTTTAACATGATCAGTATACCATAACACCTATACTCGGTCGTTTAACATGATCATAATATACCATAGCACCTATGCTTGGTCGTTTAACATGTCCCCGGCAAAAAGTGAAAAGAAATATTAACCTCAATTATTAATAGATCAGGTCTCACTCGGGGGGGAAAAAAAAAAAAAAAAAAAAACGAGAAAAAACCCTTCTTCCACCTCTCAACTCACCACCACAGCACCCTGCTACTCACACCACCACCACCCAATCACTGCTACTCTCACACCACCACCACTGCTACTCTTCCCCACACTCGCACCATTGTGCACCACCTCCATTGCTACTCTCAACCCTCTCATTCTTTTCTCAAACCCTCTCATTGTTTAATTCTTTCTCTTCCCCTCTACTCTCACAACATCCGAGACCGAGACCAGGTACACATTTTTTTTAATTTTGCTAATTTTTAATTTTGCTAGTTTTTTTATTTTCGTTATTTTTATTTTTCTTTTAATTGTTGTTATTTGTTATTTCTTAATTGTTAATTGTTAATTGTTAATTTTGCTAATTTTTATAATTTTTTTTGTTTATTTTTTTTGGTACAGTAGATGTGGTGTGACCAACCCGAGACCGAGACCGAGCCGAGACCAAAAGGTATGTTTATTATTTTTTTTTGTTTATTTTTTTTAGCGGGGACATGTCACCGGCGAAAGTTTATAGCTCCCTATTTTTGAATATATATGAATTTTTTTAGCTTCCTGTTAATATGAGTAGGGTATGCATGATAAATCCTTAGAATCTGAAATTTTGGGCATTAGTTCTCTCGTTGGTGGTCTACAGCTGGGTATTTTTAGTTTATTTTTAGGATTTTTCTAAGCCTCCTAAATCAGTGCTCAAAGTAGCTGCATTAGGGCCGTTTGGAATTAGCTTAATGAAACCTGTTATGTAGCCAAAATGTTTTTAGCTTGAGCTTTTTGTTGGTGGTGTTATCCCAGAACAGGGTTAAGACAATCAATGACAGTAGCAATACCACTAGGTGGTTACTGGATATCACTTGGAATCGTGTGATCACTTTCCAAAGTAAACTATTCGACCCTAATGCCTGGGTATCACGAATATCTACTTGGGATAAGACCAAATGCAGTTAGAGAATTAGGCACAATTCTATAACCCTTTCGCTAATAAGTGTTTATGTTTTCTGTGTGTCCTTCATGCATAATCGGATCTCTATTTATAGGAGATTACTCTCAGCCGTTCAAATGGAATTATGAGGATTAATCGGCCCATTAATCACCTCATAACTATCCCCATTATAGCCGTTAGTGGTTACATGACCAATTGGCGTGGTCATTAAGCGATTGTAACGCCATTTAGCAGTACTTTCCATAAGCGATACTTTCCACTAGCGGTATTTTCACTTGCGGTGGAAATATAACCTATCGATGGAAGCACGCTTATCGGTACTTTCATAGCACTAGCGGTGGATACACCGCCGGTGGAAACAGCGCCTATCGATGGAAACACGCTTATCAGTGGAAACCACAAGCAGTACTTTCCACAAGCAGTACTTTCCTCAAGCAGTACTTTCACCAGCAGTACTTTCTACTAGCACTACCAATACAAACCACTATTAGAGTCAGGGTGTTCATGTCAAAAGCAGGGATTAAACCATCCCTAGACATATATTGCATTCTTTTATAGTGTACATGGCCAAGTCTTGCATGCCATAGGCTAGAATCAGTGTCAGTGGTGGTCACAAAAGCTGAATTAACATTGTCAGTAGAAATATTAAGCCTGAACATTTGATTACATAAATAACCAAAACCAATAAAAACACCATGCTTAGAAAGCACAAATTTATCAGACTCAATAACTTGTTTATATCCATGATTATTCAAAACACTACTTGAAACCAAGTTTTTCCTTATATCAGGAACATGAATAACATTAAACAAAGTTACAATCTTTCCTGAACTAAACCTAAGATCTACACAACCACGACCATGCACCAAGGCTGTTGACTCATTTCCCATGTGAAGAATAGAACCATCATTCAGTGACTCAAAAGTCTTGAACCAGCTTCTATCTTTGCACACATGAACTGTTGAACCAGAGTCAACCCACCACGCAACATCATCATCCTGCACATAAAAGATTCAGATACATATGTAACATAATAAATCTGAAAAGACTTATTAAACATATTCCGACCTTTCAGTGAGTTAGCTGAACCACCACTCACTGAACCATTAGTGCCTGATCCATTGGCTTTACCACCAATTTTAACACCTTTGCAGTCCCTTTTAATGTGACCAGTCTTGCCACATTCCCAACAAGTAGGAGTTGTCTTCTTGTTAAGATCTGCCTTTGTGTTATCATGATATTTGCGTTTGCCTTTGTTATCATTGTACCTGGTGGAGTTGTTATGCTCCACCATATTGACAACAGATGGTCCAGTAGCATTGCTACTCTTTGGCTTGTCATTATCCTGCAACTTGAGAGATTCCTCAATGCGCAGATGACTGCCCAACTCAACAAGAGTTAATTCCTCTTTCTTATGTTTCAAGGTATGCTTAAAATCTTTCCAAGAAGGAGGAAGTTTATCAATAACACAAGAGACTTGAATAGCCTCATCCATGTGCATATTGTGTTGTGTAAACCTTCCAAGTATTCCAAGAAGTTCATTGTATTGTTCCATAACTGGTCTTGAATCAGTCATTTTGTAATTTGTGAAATTACTAACAAGGAACTTCTTACTTGATGCATCCTCAGCATATATTTGGCATCCAAGGAATCCCACAGTTCTTTGGAAGATTCAAAGTTCGATAAATATCAAACAAAGAATCGGACATACCATTCGAATAAGACCTCTGCATATGTAGTCATCATTCTCCCACTTGCTCCTCCTCCTCGATCTGCTCAACGTAGCATCATCCCCATCATCAAGAATTGGAGTAGTCAGCACAAAGACTACACTCATGCTTGACAGCAAGAAATGCATCTTCTTCTGCCATCTCCTGAAATCCACCCCTTCAAACTTATCCAGCTTAGCAAAGTTTGAAGCCATATGTTTCATTGCAGCAGCAACCATTGATTATTACAAAATAGTTTACTTTGATTGTTGGTGGTGTTATCCCAGAACAGGGTTAAGACAATCAATGACAGTAGCAATACCACTAGGTGGTTACCGGATATCACTTGGAATCGTGTGATCACTTTCCAAAGTAAACTATTCGACCCTAATGCCTGGGTATCACGAATATCTACTTGGGATAAGACCAAATGCAGTTAGAGAATTAGGCACAATTCTATAACCCTTTCGCTAATAAGTTTTTATGTTTTCTGTATGTCCTTCATGCATAATCAGATCTCCTATTTATAGGAGATTACTCTCAGCCGTTCAAATGGAATTATGAGGATTAATCGGCCCATTAATCACCTCATAACTATCCCCATTATAGCCGTTAGTGGTTACATGACCAATTAAACATGGTCATTAGCGGTTATGTTGCCATTTAGCAGTACTTTCCATAAGCGGTACTTTCCACTAGCGGTACTTTCACTTGCGGTGGAAATATGACTATCGATGGAAGCCTGCTTATCAGATACTTTCATAGCACTAGCGGTGGATACACCACTTCAGTGGAAACACGCCTATCGGTGGAAACAGCGCCTATCGGTGGAAACACGCTATCGATGGAAACCACAAGCGGTACTTTCCACAAGCAGTACTTTCCTCAAGCAGTACTTTCACCAGTAGTACTTTCTACTAGCACTACCAATACAAACCACTATTAGAGTCAGGGTGTTCATGGACCTTATGGGTGTACACTCCGTACCTCCTAACCCATTTCAAGGTGTGAACTAATCCCACAAGTGCACTAAAATTTCCAACACTTTTATGGTACAAATTAGTTGCAGTAGGCTTATTACAGTTAGTTTAAGTTAGTTTTAAACTGTGGTAGCTTATAGTAGCTTAGAGGTAGCTTTTAGCTTATTTCATGTATGCTTATCACATCAGTTCCATTAGTCTCAATCCTTTCTTATTTTTGATTTTTAATTTTCTTGTTTTTAGTCCATATCAGCTGAAATTCTGGATTATAGCAGTTTGGTTGGTGGTTGGTAACTGTCTATTTTTAGTTTATTTTTGTGATTTTTCTAAGCTAGCTTAATTAGTGCTTAAAGTAGGCACTTGAGGGCCGTTTGGCATTTGGTAGTTTGAAACTAAACTTGTGCTTAGGTGCTTTTAGCTTGAGCTTATTTGACCCATATCAGTTGTATTAGCTTAGTCTTGATTAGTTTAGGTTAGTTTGAGCCTGTGGTAGCTTTTTGTAGCTTATAGCTTATTTCAATAGTGCTTATCAAATCAGTTGTGTGCCCAAATCATAGTTCCTGCTCTCAAACAGGTTGAATAGAAATTTGAAAATTATCATGTAACTTATAGCATTAGTCAGAAATGAAAGATCCTTGGTTTTGTATACTATTGACAGAATAGTGTTGGGTTAGTGGTAGTAAATAGACAATCAGACAATAACACATCAAATTTATGTGGTTAACTGTCGGCGGATTAAATCCTAATTATCTGAGACTTACGAAAACATATACCTCTCATTATGTATAGAACTTTTTCGAGGTGTACATCGATAAAACGTACACTTTATGGCGCGATTCTTACGATACATCTAAGCTTATACATCTTAATTTTTTTCCAGTGGAAATACCAACGAGAACCTCTAACTAAATAGTCATGCATGCTGGTGATCGAAAAGATGATACGCATGTATTAATTAAAAGGGAAGTGATATGTACACATACACTTTTACTTTGTACACATAATTTTACTTGTCCCCACACATCAATTTGCTTGTCTTCACACATAAATTTTATGTGTGCAAAGTAAAAGTGTATGTGTACATATCAATACCCTAATTAAAACCTGTATGTTAGAAACATGCTTTATTTCTAAATGATGGTCAAGCAAATAGTCAACCAAAGTCTTTTAAGTTTTAATCATCTATTTCATTAAAGAGTATTATCTTCATAATACAATTATCAATAGTCAGAATGGAATATAAGTTTGACGTATTCAAGGGTTACAAAAATTTTATTCAATGAAGACACTAAGCCTTTGATGACTTCTTTATCATTTGTAGTGTTTTAAATGTGTTGATGCTCTTATTACATATTTGTGCAAATTCCACATTCATCAATGATATGTATCTCATTGATGTGATTATATAAAAATTCCAAGTAAATACGCATTCGGAGCCATTTTCCATTTCATTGATGTGTATCTCATGGAAGTTTTCATATTTTTCCATGCTCTTTTGCTATTTTTCTGCATTTAAATTCATTTTATAGCATTTTAAATAGCATTTAATCCAAATAATTCACTAATTTCTATGTTCGTTTAACAGATGGCAGATGTTGTAGCTAGGTCTCACGGTGGCGACGGAGGTAATTCGCCACCTCGTGGTCCCTCGAGGAGGATAGGCACCAATTGCCAGCGTAAGAATTTCTGAATTATTTTTCATTAAACTGTATTTGATTACATGTTATTTTAAATTGATAAAATGTTATTTTATGTCATCATCACTTGAATTTGATTACTTGTAGGCTCTAAATCCAAAGCTGTAGACCCAAACGCCAAAATTGGGAAAGGCGGGAAGGTGGTGCGTGGTCCCAAGAACCGCCTTTGGCGAAGAGGGCACTGGATGGTCGTCTGGTCGATCGAATTCGGCCCAACCCGGAGGGTTTTGGACACACGTGGGCCCTCACTCTTCTTGGTTCTCCAACTATGTTGGGGAAGTGTTCTGGGACTCGATTCCCATGTTTTGCGATTCATGGGCTAAGGTTCCCGAAACGGCCAAGGCCCACATCCACGAGCATCTACACGTAAGTTTTTTTTTAACCTTTATTTAAATTTGTATATTTATTCAAACTTGTTTGTTTATTTAAAACTTGTATATTTTTTTATTTATATTTTATTGCAACACTACTTTGATCTCGACACACACCTTGCTGGCCCGAATGGAGATAAGATTGTTGACAGTATCGAGTATTATCTCCAAAAACGATACGATGAAAACAAATATCGGTACAAAAAAGATAACTTTACGGCGCAGTGGGTGGAGAAAATTGAGGAGATCAAAAGAAAGCGTCCGGAGAACAAGACGCCGAGGATTGGGATGCGTTGGTAAATTTCTGGATCGACACTTTATAATAATAATAATAATTCATTTATATAATAGTTTTTATAATTTAAAATACGCATGTTAAGCTTTGGACAGACCCAAGAAGCGAGAAGATCTCGAGAGGTGAATCGACAAAACCGAATCGCGAACACGAGTTCTAGCCTTCACGGATCTCGGTCGTATCTTTGCTATTCGCCATAACTTTGTAAGAAACTATTTAATCATTTTATTTATATATATACATGGTGTTGGGTGTGTCGTTATTGATTTAATTTCTAAACAGTTGACCAGCGAGGTGACGGCGGTCGGAGAAGACTTGATAGAGCTTTACCGTCTGAACCATACGAGGGGCGATGACTTTGAGTCCTCGTTATCCGAGGCTAGATATGTAAGTATAATTTATTTTCAAAGTCACCCATTTTGATGATATATAATGCATCACGACTTATATATTACTTTTCTTATTTTTTTTGTAACTAAACAGAACGAGATGTTGCGGATGCGGGAAGAGAGCACCCGATGGGACTCGCATGACTGACCTTGATTTTGCATACCGTGATTGGTGGTAAGCGGTCATATTCTGGTGTAGGTCGGTCACCCGACGGTGGAGTGAAGAAGACCTTTAGCACCTCCCGACCTCGTGATGCAGCGGCGGATGTGTCCTCCTGCGGGGAAAGCAGTGCGAAAAGACCGAGGAGCTCGCTACACAGAGGACTCGGATGGAGCAGGTCATGGAGTTTGTGAGGTCATTCCGGCTTGGCAGGGCGACTCTGATCCGCCCGGGATCAAGTGCTACTCCACCGGTGGGTCGGGATGCGGAGGGTGGGTCGGGATCTGGTGCTACTCCATCCGGCGAGTCTAGAGATACCGGGGACGGTAATGGGAGTAGTGGGGTTTGAGATGCCGATTTATGTTACTTTAACACATTTTGGATGTGTTTGTACAGAATAACATGGATTATTATGTCGTTTATGTGCATTATGTGCTAGGATTCCTGTAAATGGATTATACGGATAGTTTTGGACCATTTTGGATACGTAGTTTTGGATAGTTTTGTAGATGATCATGCGTTAACGGTTTAGGAACCGTTTTGGCGATTTTGGAAAAGGATAACTATGTTAGCGATTGATGGGGTATATATGATATTATCTTTAGCGAATATGTGTTATGATTGATGGGTATATATGATACTATGTTAGCAAACAGGTTGTAGATTTTTTCAGGAAAATTTTCGGAAAAAATCTGAAAATTACCCATTTTGCAGCAATTTTCTGCATATTGGGTCAGCTAGTTTTGCCGGGGACATGTCCCAGGGAAAACACGGACTAATGACGTAATTAGGCTACTATACGTAAAGTTTAAAAATAGTTTCCCCGGGGACTGGTCTCCGGAAAAACATGGACTAATGACGTAATTAGGCTACTATAAGTAAAGTTAAAAAATAGTTTCCCCGGGGACTGTCCCCCGGCGAAAAGCGATGCCACGTCGGACATATTTGACCGGCGACAATCGACTGGGGGTCCCACATGTCCCCGATAAAAGTAACAAACAGTCCCCGGGGAAAGTATTCCCGAGAAGGTATTGCCGGGGGCTTTTCGGCGGGGACATGTCCCCGGCGAAAGCCCTGAAACGTCTCTTGCGAAAGCGACGAATGTTGTAGTGAACCACGTAAGGTGCCATCTTCAAAAGTCCTTCTGCAATATCTTCTTCAACAACAAAATATGATGAGACCATCTTCAAAACTCCTTTAGCGAAATTTTCATCAAAAACAATAGATGATGATGTCATCTTCAAAGTGGTTGTTTGTTGAAAGGTTGGTGTGTAATTAGGGTTTTTGTACGTGGTGACCTTTGGGCTTTGTTAAATAATATGATTTGCAATAGATGATGATGTCATCTTCAAAGTGGTTGTTTGTTGAAAGGTTGGTGTGTAATTAGGGTTTTTGTATGTGATGACCTTTGGGCTTTGTTAAATAATATGATTTGGGTAAAAAAAAATTATTCATATAGATTTTTCCCAAAAATAATAATTAAAAAATATATATCTATACCTATTATATAAAAAGAAGCTCTTGTTTTACTGTGGTGGCTTCAAATATTTACACGTAGCACCAAATAGTATGCGACTATTCAGAAACTTTACTCTCTTAGGGAGGGAGGAGTGGTTGCCTAATACCCTAATACCTTGGGGGTGCCACATCACCTCTATCCAATAAAAACCTTCCAACTCAAAACTACCCCAATACTACCCTAACACTACCCTAACTAGTGGGAGTGGTACACTAGTACCCGAATTTAATTTTTTTTTAAATACATAAAATCACATACAATATTTAAAATAAAAACATACCATTTCATTAAAAAAAAACATTACATAATACTTTAAAAACTACAACTTAAAAATTGAAACTACAACTTAAAAAAAAACATTACATAAGTTGAAATTAAAATAACTTGAAACTACAATTTAAAAATTGCAAGCCAATCCGTGTTTGGCCGCAAGTTCACGTTTTTGGGTAAGAACTAATTCCAACATAGCGGGATCGCGAATGTGATCATGCGGCTCCAAAAAAAACTTCAACTCCCGTTGTGTATTCTTGAACTTCGCCCCCTCGAGTTGTGTAGCCAACAATTGTTTCGCCATCTCGCGTTTTTCTTCCAAATATTGTGTCTTCTTTTGTGTGTAGGCGTTGATTTCATCCGCAACGCTTGAGATCGACGAGGAGGATGCAGCTTGCTTCTTTTTCATTTTTCTTGATTCAATTGGAGGGGTGGGGTCTTCATTCATGTCGGGAATGGTGTTGCTTGCCGAGTCATACTCCCCCGACCTCCTTTTTGAAGAATTGCTTGCAGCACCGACAATATCTTGAAAACATTCTTGCTCCAACCATTTCTCATGACCTCTGACAATCTCCCACGCCCTGGTATGAGTAAATTGTCTTTTTCTTGCTGTATAGAAATCCATTTCAGCTTGCCTCACCACGTCCAAGTCGTTGCACCCACTAGCCTTAGCACGTTTCTACATTATATACAAAATAATGTAATTGTAAATAAAAAGTACAGATTATGTAAAATAAAAAGTATAGCTAAAAACAAAATAATGTAATTGTAAATAAAAAGTACAGATTATGTAAAATAAAAAAGTATAGCTAAAAACAAAATAATGTAATTGTAAATAATAAAGTATAGATTATGTAATTGTACCGCTTGGAGGTGGTAGCCGTTGAAAATACCCATGGCCGTGTTCATTGCTCTCCACTTGGTATTCAACGCATGAAATGTTCGTGAACTCGAACCCAAAGTTGCCTCGTAATGCTCGAGAATCCGTTTCCAAAAACCGTCGGACTTTTGTTCATTACCGACAACACCACATTCGGAGATTTGAACCCATGCTTTCGCCAAAGCCTCCTCTTGTGCCGGCATCCAAACTTCACGGGGCCTCCTCCCAGTGAAAGCTTTTTTCTTCCCTCTCGGATCGACTTCTTGAACTTCCTCATCTTCGTCTTCTTCGTTTGGTAGTGGTTGTGTTTCGGGTACGTACTCTACGTCTTGACTAAGGTTTTCGAACGAGGAAAACTCGCTTGTAGCGATGATGTTGTAGTTTTGTGGATTCAATTGAGGAGGACCCATATTATATTGGAAAAATTGTGGAGATTGGGGTTGTGGAACATAAAATTGATTCGGGGATGATTGAGAATAAAATTGGCTAAATCCTAACGGAGTTTGTTTTGGTTGATTCGGGGATGGTTGAGACCGACCTTGACGCGAGGTGAAAGTTTTTTTTACCTCTCCTTGGATCCATAGTTTGGTGTTTTTGAAATATTAGTGTGTGTTATAATTTGTGTTGTGTGTTTTTATTTTGAAAAATGAGGTGCAAGTTTATGTGTTAAATAGGAGAATTTTTTTTTTTGGGCTCAAAGTAGCCGTTTATTAACGTTACACACACATTCAACGTACACTTTTCCAACGTTAACAAAGCGGGTTCCCAGCTCGAATTTAATACCCGACCGGCGACCGCCCTACCCGAAGTACACGGAACGGTGTACCCGAGCGGGTACTTGAGCTCGATGGAGAACCCGATCTCCACTCCGTCCTACCTTAGATAAGTAGACTTCATTTTTCATAACCACTCATGTCATCTCAAACCTTCTCTTTCACATTTCCTCCCAATCCTCTCCAGTCTCCGTTATCACTTGCTAGCCAAACAAGAGTTCTTCATCGGTTTATTTATTTATTTATTAGTATTATTTTTTTTTTAGTTTTACTATTAGTTTCGTTTTTGTGTTACTTTTTTTTCTCTCATCTTTATACTAACGGTGGAAGTGTCTTGAAGCCACAGGGATGGTAAAGTGAAGGAGCCTCGATCTTTAGTGTATCAACTGCAGTGGTGACGACGAATAATGGTTGCTTGAGCCGGCAATGAGGCAGTGAGGTCTCTAATTTTTAGTTTCTTTTTTCCTATAATAGTTTAATTTTTAGTTATTTTTTCATGTTTCTTTATGTTACAAAAGATAATGGCGATGATTATCCTGGGGAGATTAAGCAAAATAAAGTTGAAGATGATGACGGGTAGGAACCAACTCACCAAGGTCTCCAACAGTTACGAAACTAAGAAAGAACTTGTGTAGAATGAATTGATGGCCGAACAATCTAATTTTCGATCAGATAGCTGTTTTATTTTGTTTTGGACCATTTATGTTATAGCAAAGTGCTAAAGTAGGTATGTAACCTTGAAAGTTTTATGTTATAAATTAACTAATTTGCATGAAAAATGTCTAATCAATGATTTACCATTTTTGTATTTTATTTTTGCAAAGAAAAGTTATTTATCATTTATGATGATTATGTAAATAATTGTTGAAGTTTGACATGGTGAGCTATTAGTTGTAGATTTTGATATATTCCATTTGAATGATTGAACATCTTTTTATCCATTTATACTAATTAATGTCTATTAGTTGTTTGTGCATCAATAGTGTTGATGGTTGCTGATTAGTTGTACTTATTTGAATATAATATGGAACTTAATGAATATAAATATAATATATCATAAGTTTAAAAGTTTAGTAAGGAAAAGAAAAATAGTCAAACAAATGTGTTTAACTTATTCATGAAGTGATAGAATGAATGTTTGGAGCCGGAAGGTCGTAGCAGGTGAGTGATAGTACAAAATAGTGTATGTAGTAGGTATTGGCTTGTTGTCTCTTCCATGTGTTACACATAAAATTATCTTCAATTTTGTTAAGTTTGATAAAATTTTATGATAGAGTTCGCTACTTTAGTTCATACAACCTAATGCGGCTTCATAGTCTATTATACAATCTAAGGCGGCTTCACATTAGTCTTTATGTAAATTTATGAGAGTCCGATAAAAAATATTTATATTTTATTATATAAATCATGCTTGATAAAAAATAGTTTACATTAGCACAACCTAAGGCTGCCCCTAGTAGGGGGATTCAATCCCCCTCATTTTCCCTGCCACATCAGCTTTCTCTCTCCAGCGACCTTCAGGCGATTAGGTGCCCCAGTAAGGGCGACCAAGTTCATTTTTTTTTTTTTTTTTTTAACACAAACTAAAAAAATCAATTACCATGCATGAGTCATTTGTATACTACACGTTGCATACATGCATGGTTTCCAGTTGTGGTGATATCATACATTTCCTGCACCTTTTTCATATTTCCACTTACATATAGCCACCTACAAAACACAAATTTAATTTGTTGAGTTATTTCATATTTCCACTTACATGGTTTCCAGTACGTACCCCATATACTCAAATAACTCAACAACACGTTGCATGGAAGCCAATAACTCAACAACATTTTTGCTTTGTTAACGATCGTCCACACGATCGATAGGAAGCCAAGTTCTTTTTTTTTGGTTGGCGATCGATAGCCTCACAGCAAGGGGATCGAGAAGTTATCGATCGCCCTTGGCACTCGATCGATACTCGATTACTCCTACTACATCCAGCCTAAGAACTTAACTATATATCTTATAAAATACTACTTGTATTCACTTTAATGGAAAAAGAAAAAAAATAATAAATAGTAAAAAAAAAAAAACAACAAAAAGAAGAAGGTGAATTTGGTGTAAAGTGAAGTTTGCAGGGTATGGAATGAGTACTTGGTGAGGGAAGAAGGTTGAGTGAGCACATGATAAAAATATACGATAATAATGAAGTGTCATACTCTAAAGCTAAGATGCATATATCAAAATATCGAAAGCTATAAAAGTATTTTTATTTAAATTATGATATTGAAAATGTCGCATAAATGGGACTGAAAATATCGCATAAATAGGATAGTTTTTTCTTCTAATTTAAACTTACATCTTCATCTTTAGATAGAAAAATGCTCAATTGAATGAGTGTACACTTCTACCATTTTTCTATAACTTCTACCATTTTTCTATAATTACTATACTTATTAGAGCATTGATTGGCATGCCTAACTCGTAGGCCTAAATATATGCCTAATCTTATGTGGTATCACTTTATTGATTATAGTACACGGACCCACTAATTCACAAACCAATAAAACACTTCCACGTCACTTTAGGCATATATTTAGTCATACATTTAGGTCCCCCAATCATTTTCCTGCTTATTAAAGTGTCGCTATTTATAATACATTCATGTGACGTGCTAAGCGCCAAAAGCTTCACTAGTATATATATATATATATATATATATATATATATATATATATATATATATATATATATATATATATACATTGTTGGGTATATACCGAATAACTTGAACACTAACGGATATGCTTAATCTCTGAAAGGCGTGTAATCACTTTCAGATCAAGTCAATTTGGCGGTTCTACCAAATTATTCAATCGGATACAATTCAGAGTATGAGAATTTTCTGTATGTGTTTATCTGAGATATATTGAACCAGTATATAAATAATGACCAAATAAACCGTATATAAACATGATACGGGATAACTGCCAATGACAGTTTTAGGGTTTCCATGTTGTCAAATTGTGTCCCTCAATTTCTGAAACTTAATTTCTGAGGAACAACACTTCAGCAGAATCAATGACTTCAAAGATAATCCATTGTATTTCAAGAAACACAACTTCACAAGAGAATCCATTGTATTTCAGCAGAAACACAACTCAAATAGAATCCATTGTATTTCAGCAGAAACACAACTTCAGCAGCAATTTTTACAAAGCAACATAGTGGACCCTGCCAGGGGCTTCGCCCCTAAGATCATAATAAACTCAAGTAGGTGTGCACTCCGCACCTCCAAACCTAAATGATGTATTATCATGATAAAATTGGTCAAACAAGTTAATCCAATTACACTAAAATAACCAACATTCCTCCCCTATTTTAGTGCAATCCTTGATTAACTAAAACAAGTAATCTCAAACAATCAAACTTTTGCATAAATGAAATGTCGTGACGATTGAATTTCACATTAGTACATTACACATTTCAAATATTCGAATTTCTGTGGTGTCGCTTAGGATTGAACCCTGGGAATTCAATATGAATACACGAAGATAATGTACACAAAAGTTTACATACATAGTAGTTCTATCTTGACACATGTTTTACTAGCCTATGTCCTTATCCTTCATAAGCATGTCAAAGCCAAGTCCCAGCTTCTTGAAGCGGCTAAACTTCATGCTCATATAGGTAACTCTTTTAGTCTTGCACCTACAATGCAATTTGTCAAAAGAGCTATTAAGAATATATACATTCAACCTCCCTAACTTGTAGGTTTGAACACATACCTTGGGATGATTCTTCTAATGTGTTCCAATCTCTAGATATTAAGCCTTCCACATTGAATTCAAGACCTAGCGTCATACTAGATGGGAATTGGGTATCTTGATATCGAGATTTCGATGGACTTTAATCCCACCCCTATAGCCGAATTTTTCACGAGATCTCTATTCAACCCTTTGGTTAAATGATCGGCTAAATTGTGTTGTGTTTTCACAAACACCACAGATATCACACCATTCGTGATAAGATCACGTAATATGCTATGTCTAACACCTATGTGTCTAGACTTCCCATTATATACTTGACTGTAAGCCTTAGCCAAAGTAGCTTGACTATCACATCTGATAGATATGGATGATATCGGTTTAGGCCACAATGGAATTTCATAAATTAAGTTCCTTAGCCATTCACTTCTTTACCAGTGCGCTAATGCCACAAACTCAGATTCCATTGTTGAATCAGTTATGCAAGTTTGCTTCTTAGATGCCCAGCAAATGGCACCACCTCCAAGTAGGTATACCCAACCAGTTGTGGAAGAATGATCTTCCTGATTGGAAATCCAACTTGCATCGAATAACCTTCAAGAACGAAGGAAATCCAATTATAAGTCAAACCATAATCCATTGTACCTTTCAAGCATTGAAATACTCTATTAATTGCTCGCCAATGGATTAAACCGATTGTAGTATATCTACTCAACTTTCCAACAGCAAAGGCTATATCCGGTCTAGTACTAATCATGGCATACATGAGAGATCCAATAGCCCTTGAATATTCAAGTTGATTCACAGCAACACCTTTATTAGGCACAAGTTTTGTTGTGGGATCCATAGGAGTACCTATAGGAGAACAATCTTTCAGATTAAATTTATCCAACATCTTCTCAATATAATGTGATTGAGAGATAGTAATGCCATGTTCTCCACGTATGATCTTAATGCCAAGAATCACATCAGCCTCCCCATGTCCTTCATCTCAAACTTAGAGGACAAAAACTCCTTAGTTGTATCAACTTGATCTTGGTCAGTACCAAAGATCAACATGTCATCAACATACAAGCAAATGATTACTCCTTTACCAGAAGCATTAAACTTGTTGTATACACACTTGTCTGCTTGGTTTAATGCAAAACCATTAGACAAGATAACATCATCAAATTTCTGATGCCACTGCTTGGGAGCTTGCTTCAAGCCATAAAGAGACTTAACCAATTTACAAACCTTGTTTTCGTTACTGGGCATGACAAAACCTTCAGTTGTCTTATGTAAATCTCTTCATCCAATTCACCATTCCGAAAAGGCCGTTTTAACATCCATTTGGTGAATTACAAGATTATGTATAGCCGCAAGAGCTAACAATAATCTAATGGTGGTAATCCTAGCAACAGGAGCATAAGTATCAAAGAAATCAATACCTTCCTTTTGTCTAAAGCCTTGGATAACCAATCTGGCTTTATACTTGTCTATGCTTCCATCCACCTTCATCTTCCTTTTGAAGATCCATTTACTATTCAATGGTTTAAAACCATGTGGTAAATCAGACGGTTTCAAGTATTATTGTGCATAATAGAGTCAATCTCATCTTGGATTGCCTCTTTCCAAAATGCAAAGATCCCTTGAAGCCATAGCTTCACTGTAGGTCCTAGGATCTTCATCAACATTGAAACAATATTGATATTGAAATTGAATTTCATTCCTTGATCCTTTGACCAGATATAGTTGGAAATCGCCACCAAAGATTTGGTTTTCTTGCTCTTACACTTCTCCTAGGCTCGAAGGCTCGGAGGAGAAACATCACTTGGTCAGGATGCACCAAAGTTACTAGAACTTGCAATCATGTCTGCAGTTTAGGTAAAGATGTAAACCTATCCTCATTGCCAAAATCAGCATCTCGTGACTCAATAACAGAGTGCACGGATACATAATCATTAGGTTCTATGACATAGAATCTATAGCACTTAGAATTCTCAGGATAGCCAGTGAATACACAATCTATACCTCTTTGACCTATATTATTTATTTTAGGATCAGTCAATCTTACCACAGCTCTACAGCCCCAAACTCTGAGATAACTCAGTTTTGGTGCCTTTTTATACCAAAGTTCATAAGGGGTTATCTTGTTCCTTTTATTAGGAACTTTATTTAATAAATAACAGTACATTAACATAGCCTCACCCCAAAATCCATCACTTAGGCCAGAATAGCATAACATGGAATTAATCATTTCTTTTAATGTCCTATTCTTTCTTTCAGATATACCATTTTGTTGAGGTGTATATGGAGCAGTGGTTTGATGTATTATACCAGTAGATTGAAAATATATTGGATCATAATACTCACCTCCCTATCAGTCGAAGTGTTTTAATCTTCACACCATGATAAAGCTCTACTTCCTCTTTATAAATTTTAAATTTATCAAGAGCTTCATCCTTTGTATGACATAAGTAAACATAGCAATATCTAGTAGCATCATCAATAAAAGTAACTACATACTTTTTATTACCAAGTGATTGAGTTGAATGAAAATCACACAAGTCACTGTGTACAAGTTCTAATACCTTAGAATCTCTAATGACATTCTTGGTGAAAGGTTGTCTAGTTATCTTAGTCAACAAACAAGTTTTACACTTTTCACCATTCAATTCAAAAGCAGGTATTAGACTCATTTTTGACATGTCTATCATTCTCTTGTAATGTACGTGTCCTAGTCTAGCATGCCATAATTCAGATTTATCACAATTATTGCTAGAACTAGTAGAAGCCATGCAAACAGAATTATTAATAAACGAAACATCCAAATTTAATTTAAACATGCCATTCAAATATCCAAAGCCAATAAAGGTTCCATGTCTTGACAAGATATACTTGTCACTTTCCAAGACTTGCTTGTAGCCACAATTATTTAATACAATACCAGATACTAAGTTCTTACGAATACCAGGTACATACACAACATTGTTTAAAAGTAAAGAGTTTCCAGAAGTAAAGACTAGATTAACAGATCCTAGTCCTTTGATTGGTTGGTTGCAACATTGCCCATCTTTAACATAGATCCATCTTCAATTGGCTTAAAGTCCTTGAACCATTGAAGATTTTTGCATACATGACATGTTGCTCATGAATCCACCCACCATGATAAATCATCATCCGCACATAGAATGTTTGGAGATTATTGATACATAATAATTCTCAGAGAATGATCAGTAGGTACTAAAAACAAACCGATTGCTTTCGGGATCCTTGGATCCACTAGCACCAACCTCGTTTTACCTTTACCTCCACCCTTAGACCTGCAATCTTTCTTAAAGTGTCCTGGTTTCCCACACTTCTAACAGTTCACTTTTGGTTTCTTATCAGAACCTTTGTTGTTATTGCTTTGCCACTTTCGTTTCCCTTACCAGCCTTAGAGGATTCACCCTCCTCCACCATGTTCACAGAAGAACCAGCCATGGTTTTAGTACCACCAACAGAACCTTTCTCCATATCACATATGGATTGTTCAATTTGGAAATGACTTCCAAGTTCAACTAGATTCAATTCCTCTTTCTTATGTTTTGATTATTTTAAAATCTTTCCAAGAGGGGGCAGTTTATCTATGATACTAGAGACAGAAATTGATTCATCCATTTTCATATCATATTGTGCAAACTGTGCTAATATCCTTTGCAATTGTGGTACTTGTTCCATGACAGGCCTAGTGTCTACCATTTTATAGTTATTAAAATTACCAACTAGAAATTTCTTACTAGACGCATCTTACGCCTTATATTTGGCTTCTAGGGTATCCCATAATTCTTTTGCAGACTCTACGTTTTGATAAATATCAAACAAGGAATCAGACATACCGTTAAGAATATGACCACGACATATGTAGTCTGCGTTTTCCCACTTTGAGCGATTACGAGTCATTCCGGCGTTTCATTCTCAACACCTCGGGGCATGGTTCGAGAACATACACCACTTTCAAATTCGTGAGATAAAAGTGCATCTTTTTCTGCCATCTACGAAAATCACGCCTGAAAACTTCTCCAACTTTGCAAGCGTCTTATTCATGTCTTTCACGAGATCGGGGTTCGTCATCACAAAATTGATTTGATCTTTGTTGGGTATATACCGCAATAACGAACACTAACGGATATGCTTAATCTCTGAAAGGCGTGTAATCACTTTTAGATCAAATCAATTTGGCGGTTCTACCAAATTATTCAATCGGATACAATTCAGAGTATGAGAATTTTTCGTATGTGTTTATCGAGATATATTGAACCAGTATATAAATAATGACCAAATAAACCGTATATAAACATGATACGGGATAACTGCCAATGACAGTTTTAGGGTTTCCAAGATGTCAAATTGTGTCCTCAATTTCGAAACTTAATTTCGAGGAACAACACTTCATGAGAATCAATGACTTCAGAGAATCCATTGTATTTCACAGAAACACAACTTGATAGAATCCATTGTATTTGTGAAACACAACTTCAGCGGCAATTTTACAAAGCAACATAGTGGACCTGCCAGGCTGCCGCCCTTTGGATTAACCGCATCTGCAGGCGCCGGGATTCCCGATCCGCAGGGGCTTCGCCCTAAGATCATAATAAACTCAAGTAGGTGTGCACTCCGCACCTCCAAACCTAAATGATGTATTATCATGATAAAATTGGTCAAACAAATTAATCCAATTACACTAAAATAACCAACATATATATATATATATATATATATTTCAAAGCTACATTTGTATACGATCATATTCCACGCAGCATAAGTGTCATTTTTTCATGACTTGAATAATGTCATGATTTTCCTACATCAACGCCCGAGGATTTTCATCTGAGCGTTGTCCCGAAGCATCTTCATACTATTATTTAACACACACCATGAGTGTTTTAACGTACGCCGTCTGCCTTTCTTGACTTGCGTACTTGCTTTATGAACAATATAAAAAGTGGGCTTGTTAAGCTGACATTGTTGCAAAGGCATTGCTCTGAATGGAATCGTATCTTGATATTTGAAGAGATATGAAGTAATAAAAAAATGGAAGACTATATGGCACGTTGCAAAAATTGCCCCATATTTTTAGCTAATTACGATTTTTTTATATACAAAAACTTTATGAGAAGAGTTATTTTACATACTAAACTTTTTTACATCTAGGACTAATCTCCAAATACATTTAAAAGAAATCAATACCGGATTAAAAGCGATTTTATTATTTCACCTATTTTTATAATTTAAATATCTCTTAAACCGTCAATCGTCAAAACGAAAATATTTACACCGTCCTTAGCGACGAGCATTTAATTATCTTTCTATAGGCGGGCACTTGATATACTTTCGAAAAGAAAAAAATTACGTTTTTCACGTTTTTTACGTTGAAATTTTCATGAAAAAAATCATATATGATAAAACACTAAGTTGAATATCATATGTGATATTAGTATATGATATGTAATATCATATGTGATATTACACTAATATCACATGTGATATTACATATCATATATGATATTACACTAATATCACATGTGATATTCAAATTAGTGTTAAATCATATATGATATTTTAATGCAAATTTCAGTAACGTAAAAAAACCAAAAAACTTTAAAAAAAAACGTGAAAAATACAAAGAAAAAAATTTTTTGTCGAAAGTATATCAAAGTGCCTATCTATAGAAAGATAATTAAATGCTCCGTCGCAATAAATATTTTTAAGCAAAATTAACGGTTTGAAAGTTATTAATATTTTAAAAAAGATGATGAAAGTGGGTTTTTTAAATTGTTGAGATTAATCTTATCCATTAGATCAAATAAAAATGGATGGTGGAGATTAATCCCTTGGTATGTAAATAATATTTTGTCCTCAAATGATCTTAAATCAAACTTTATTAATCAAATATCTAACAAATATTTAGTAATTTCCTTATAAAAAGTACCGATTGAAAGGTCTTTAAATTGCGAATAAAATGAGCCAATTATTGGAATACTTTTGATTAACGTCTGATTTTATAAAAGAATGTTCAAGTTTAGTATATGTTGAAGTTTAATTAAAAAAATTTAGGATAAAATGAGAAGAAAATTTTAAATGAGAAATGTGAGAAGAAACCACAATCACACATTTCAGATGCATCTCTACTTAAAATTATCTCTTTTTATTTGAAATGTGTGGCTAGAAATCCTTTTTATTCTTCGCATTTTTGTTTTTCTCCTCACCGGATCTCTACCACGTATATTTTTGGATTATCTATTTATCTTTACCTAAATGTACTGATTTCATTGACCAAGTTAAGTCTTGAAACAAGACTGGTTTAGACCATAAAGAATATTGAGTGGATCATGCAAAGGGTAATAATGATGGAAATAATTTGAGAAAATTATCTATCGTGTATGCTCAACATAACATCTCTATTGACTACTGTCAGGTCCTGACATATATTTTTATTATGTTTTTCAGATCTTTGTGTGCACCGTTAGTTTTATGGATATAAATTTGTAGACGTGAGTTAGGATCGAACTCGAGACTATGAGATTGCACACTTTACGTATGAGAATTTAAAGTTAATAATTAAATATAAACGTTATATTTATTTATTTATTAAACGAAATAACTAACGAACGTTAAGTAATTAATGTAATGGACTAACGGGCATTAAAGGTATTTGGAAAAGGACTTAATTGCTAAGTTTGGGAGGTTAGGAATCCCTTTGGGGAGTCCAAACCCGATCGACCAGGAGAAACAAGGAAAGAAAAACCAACTTGTTCACCAAGTTTAGTTGGGTATATAAACAAGGCTAGGGGTTTTATTTTTCCATCTTTTGTGCTCATTGCTAAACCCTAAATTGTTTGTGTGTGTTTTCTTTGCTCTCAAAAACCGGTCGACACCCCTAAGGGATCGATCCACTCTTTTTCCACAAACCAAGTTATTCGTTTGATAAAAACTAGCATTACTTTAATTCGGTTTAGTACGTGTGTACAAGAACATAGTAATAACATACTTTTGTTATTATCTTGGATTGAATTACAAAACGGTAAGGGGTAATTCATATAATCCTAATTAAATCAAATTAGGGTTCATCCGTTGCTAGTTTGTGGATTTTGTTAATACAAATAAGTCGTAAAAACGTTTATTTATATTTTACGATCTTCTAATGTTTTGTCGATAACAAACGTAAAATCATTTTAACGAAACAAATAAAATACGTAAATGGTTTGAACTAATAGTTTCTAACATATTCACATTTTCACATAAAACACTAAAACAAGTACAAGTGATTTTATGATTTAATATTACATATGTACAATAACCAGTGTTTACATATTTTGGTAAAATATACACATAACTAGTATGTAGTAAATTGGGTAATATAAATGGGTAGAAACTTAAGTATCATAACCCATTGGGCAAATACATTGAATGTAGTTGGGTACAACCCAAAGCCCATGACCCATGGAGCTTGACCCATTACCCATTGCATGACATCATGCTTATATTATATATGGATAATATCCATAACCCATGGTATTGACCCATACCCAATGTCTAGATACATTGAACCCTTGGTGAGCACTCAAGAGACTGTCTAGATACATTGAACCCTTGGTGAGCACTCAAGAGATACATTGTATCTAGCCAAAGATCCATGGATCAACCCATGACCCATGACCCATAACCAAAAATACCCATGGGCAAAAGGTGTTCCACGGATCCCTAGCTTTGTGCTAGCCGTATCCCTTGTGGTAGGGATCCGTGGGATCCGGGAACGGATGAAATTTTTCTATAAATAGTGAGCCATTTCTTTCCTTTTAGCTCACCACTTCACATATATTCTCTCCAAGTTTTAGATCTCTCTAACCTCAGATCCAAGAGATCTATGTAGTTTGTCTTTTGTTTTTGTGTGATCTTCTAGGTTCCTCTTAAAGGCAAGATCACCACCTCTTGAAGTCGAGCAAGCTCAAGTACATGAGTTGCCATGCTTCGTCATCATCAAGACAACTAAGGTTCTCTTGTTGATAGTTCTTCCTTTCTCCATAGATGTTGGGTTGAAGGCATTAGTGAAGGATGCCGAAAATGTCAAGACGAAAGCATTAGTGAAAGGTGCTTATCGTTCGTGTCAAGAGCATTAGTGAAGAATGCTATAGGTGTCAAGACGAAGGCATTAGTGAAGGGTGCCAAGCGTTGTGTCAAAGGCATTAGTGAAGGATGCGAAAGAATCAAATCAAGTAGCATTTGGGAAGAATGCCTAAGTCATTATATAGTCGATGAGGTGCATCGTTAAACTTAAAAGTATTTGTTTATTTCCAAGGATGGTGATATCCTTGATGGTGTTGTAACAAGGAGTAGATCTCCTTGATATTAAGTGTTGTGTTGTGAAGGGTAGTAGTTCCTCCATAGTAATGGAACTAGGTGCTTAGCCTAGTACCTAATAAAGGGTAGGCTACGTTGTGATAGGATTAGTTCTCCTTGGTGTGAAAGAACTCGGTGGTTAGCCTAGCACCGTATAAAGGGTCGTTGTGTTAGGTGTGGTTCGCCTTGGTGTGGAAGAACTCGGTATTTAGCTTTGTACCGGAAAAAGGTTAAGCGGCGTTGTGAAGGCTTCTCCGCCATAAGGAGATTGGTGTAGTGTTCTGAACTCTCGGTAGGTGACTCGGGGAGTGGAGTAGGGCAAGGAAGGTGTCCTTGTAGCCGAAACACTATAAATACTAGTGTCGTGGTGATGTGTTTCTTACTCTTTATCTTTCATTACACGTTTATATATCTATCTATCAATGTCCAACATAAACAACCAAATAGATTGACATAAGTCGATCTAAATATTTAAAATGAAGTTTTAAATTGGTAAAACTATTCAACCCCCCTTCTAGTTTTCCACAATTGGCATCAGAGCTTCGTTACCAAGTTTGTTTTTGTATATTGTACTTTGAAAACTTGATACGATCCGTGTATGTTTGAAAACTACAAAGAAGGGAATTTCTTAAAAAAAAAAGTCATGTTTTTAGAAATCATCATATGTTGGATAGTGATAGATCATTCTAACATTTTCCTTTGAGAAGTATTCATACTAGGATTTGGGTATCTTAGAAGATGATAAGGTTTTAAAAGGTACCTTTTTGAGGGGTCGTTTAAGCCCTTATTTGATCACTTTTGTATCTGTTATTGCTTAATATCGTTCCTTTTCACTTTTTAGGTCTCTTGAAGGCAAAATGCTGGAATGACACTTATTTGGACGAAAAGGCGCGAATATACGAAGAAAATGGCCAAAGTCAGAATTGAGACACTCAAAGTTGCTGAAAACATAAGGTGACGCGTCGCGGCTTATCTGTGACGCGGCCGTCGGGAGGATTTTGTGACGGACGAAGCCAAAACTCCTATTTTCAAGTGCGCGTCAAGTTATAAAAAGAGTAGGCGTCGCAACTTCAGGGCCTAGATGCAATCGAACAGGCGTCGAAGGCGAAGAGGATGGCGTCACAAGCGAGAAGATGACGCCGTCGCAAGTCTAACGTGGCCAAGACAAAACCTAATACGGCGACCGGCGTCACAAAACAAAAGGTGATGCCGTCGAATGTGTAATCTTATATATAGAATCCGAATTTTTCATTATTTGTGTGTAGTCTTTTGGAGTAAAAACCTAAACCGAACCAAGGCTGTCTTGTACAGTATTTTAGGGTTCCAAACCCTATATTACACCAAGATAAGTGTTTTACTTCATTAATACAATTATGTCCTTGATTATTTGTGTGTATGCTTGCATGTTCTCCATGTTCGGCTAATTTACTTGTGTGTTTGCTTAGGGAATATGAAACTTAATTATTAAATATTGACTGGTTGTCTCTTATCTTAGTTGATTAATGATCTAGTAATGCGATAGGTCATTCGTTGTGTACTTAATGCTTGATTAAATCTTTGTGAACCTTAGAATATAACTCCTTGAGTAGTTGTAAGCTAAACCATCCAAAGAGTGCCTTAGAGTAAGAGTTTATTATCCCTAGTGGGTTTTGTAGACGAGACCCTTTGGTAAGTTCAAAGAGTTAGGGAGAAACGCATACCCTACAACCTTAGACACACAACGCAACTAAGAATAAGGACGTGACAATTCAACCACCAATATGAGATAATTAAGGAGTAGTAAAACCTAAGTAAACACATCTTTAAACTATCATACGAGCACACAATAATTAGACATAGACTACATACACCTTAGATTAGATAATTAGATAAGTAGAGTAATCGGTAGCAATACCAACCCCCAAAATCCAAACCCCGAGATTCGTACCTTTCCTTTCCCTAAAAAACAAAAAAAGATAAAAAATAATCTTCCTCAACCCCAACCTTAGCGTAGTAACTTCTCACTACCATTCCTATTCCCCTAGAGAACGATATCAATACCCGTGGCTTACCCTAATACTACACTACAACGATTAGGTTCACTGCCTAAGGACGTGTAGCGTTATCAAGTTTTTGGCGCTGCTGCCGGGGAATAGAATAGCTAGTTAGTAGTCTACCTCGTTTAGGTTTCTTTACTTGATTCCTATCAAGTAAACTTTTTTCTCATTCTTAGCTTTCTCGTAGTCTATCCCTTCTTCGTGACCTTTGTTCGTAATCCCATCACTTTTCATCATGGAAGGTCATAACCAACCACCACTCATCAACCCACCACCAAATGACCCGCCAAGAGCCGTACTCTTGGTGAATACTCGAGACCATGCCACCTAGGCTATAGGAACACCATTGAGCTTCCGACTGCGATTGACACCATCGGTTGGTGCAAAGCGGATGTGCATTCCATGGACTTCGTTCGAAGATCCAAATCGGCATCTTAGGGATTTCCTTAAAATTGTCGATTCCATCGACCTTGATGCTACTACTCGGGAGACCCGCGCGCTGCGTCTCTTCCAATTCTCTCTACAGGACCAAGCTAGTAATTGGCTTGGCGACTTCCCGCGGCTCCATCTCAAGTTGGGATGATCTTACCTCTCGCTTCCTTGCTCAATTTTTCCCACCGGGGAGAACCACTAAGCTTAGGAATAACATCTTGATGTTCCAACAACGTCAGGGTGAATCTCTCTACGAAGCATGGACTCGAATCAAGGACTTACTTCATAAAGTCCCTCATCACGGCATTGATCTTTGGCTCCAAGTCCAAATCTTTTATGATCATGTCAACTTCCCCACCAAGCGATCCATTGACCAAGCGGCGGTGGAAAACTTAGTGATCTCACCGCGGAAGAATCATGGGGTATAATAGAGGACCTTGCTCTCTATGACAACGAAAGTTGGGATGACCCCGTGAGTTGCCCAAAACGTTAAGGCAATCTCCTTGCCTCCCATTGACTCACAATCTTCCGACCGTAGGATGACCGAACTTGAAGATCAAGTTAAATTCCTAATGAGTTCCTACGAAAATCCTAAGTCCTCACGTCAAGTGAATAAAATCACTCTACCTTGTGAGTTATGTAGTGGTCCCATGACACTCGTGATTGCACAAGACTCCCGAACAAGCTTTGGGACTACGCCTCCATGCGTACCGACGGCGGAGGCGGGAGAAGTGGTACACTTTCAAGCCCGAACAAAACAACTTAGGAAACTCTTACAACCCCTCATGGAGAAATCACCCTAACCTTAAGTGGAACCAAAACTCAAGCACACCCCAAAGCTCATCTAGTCCACCTAATAGGTTCAACTCTCTAAACACCGGGAACCCCACTAATCGTGAGGCAATTGCATCTTGATTCCTGTCATCTCAAGAGACTCGATTGAATAAGCTTGAAGCCGATTTTAAGCAAAGACAAAGCGAGATGACAAACAAGCTTGATGCCCTCTTAAAAGCCTTCAATGAACGGGAAGTTGGAGCACTCCCAAGTGATACTATAAAGAACCCAATAGTGAATTGATTTAAATTCGACTTCATGTTCTTGTTCACCATGGGAGAATTCACATCCATGCCCTCACACCCAGCGGTTCACTTTCGGTAAATGCTATCAAAATGGGTTCCAAGCCATCCAAAATGAGGTACCAAGGCCCTGCACCATTGGTAGAACCTACTCTTGAGAAACCCGTCAACCAAGAATCTAAACCTAGTTTAGAGGAGGAGTACAAGGAACTCCATCAAGAAAAACCGATTCTTGAGGTCTTAGCTCATGCACCTTATTATAATGCTTTAAAAGAAAAATATGAGTTAGAACTTAAGCTTAGAAAACATGGGTCCGCTTTTGTGCGAAATAATTTACCTAAGAAGTTAGACGATCCGGGCTATTTACTCTTCCGTGTAGGCTTGGAACTTCCAAACCTCTCGACGCTCTAGCCGACTTAGGGTCATGCATCAATCTTGTTCCGTTGTCCCTCCATAGAAGCCTTAACTTAGGTAAAATAGAACCAACGGAAACCATCTTAGGTCTAGCGGACGGTAGTGTTGCACGTCCGGTAGGAATAATAAAAGACATGGTAGTACACGTAGGGGAGTTGACTCTTTTGGCCGACTTTCATGTGCTAGACATGAATAAGGACCCGACATGCCCATTACTAGTAGGAAGAGGATTCTTAGCTACAGCTAGTGCCATCATCGATTGTAAGATGTCCAAGATAGTGGTAGGAGAGGGGAGTGCTAGGTCAATTTACGATGTCAAAATGCATGCGTACTACAAAGAAGGAAATCCCACATGAGATTAGGTTGGATAGAGAGCCTTCTAGATATGGACCATGGATAGATAAGAACCTCATAGGCCCCAAAGACCTTTTTACCTAGATGAAGCCTTCACTAGTAAAGCAACTTTCAAGAAAAGAAATGGCTAGGGACATGGAAGTGAACCCGTTAGGGGCGTTAGTATTTAGGAAGATGACCGAGTTCCTAGGAAGCTTGCCCATCAACCTTGTCATGAATAAGTGGAAAGTTGAGAAATCTAAACACAAATGAGATTGGGATAGACCGCTAGTGGCGGCGATGGAGAGTGGCACATTAGGATAACAATCTATGATCCCGATGGAGAGAAGTTTGAAAAGGCATATCTAACCGAGCGTACTACTAGGAACTTGAATGATAAGTTTGATCCTTATGACATTGTTGAGTATAGGCTTACTTATATCGATGCGTAGGACACGACTCACTGAGTCTAGCTACAAGACTCTTAAATAAAGAAAAGCGCTTCGTGGGAGGCAACCCATGCTTAATTGTTTGCTTGTTAGTGTCATATATCTTTTATTGATTGTTTATTCTCATGTTTAAATTTGTAAAAATGCTTTATTTTGTTTTTAACCTCGTCTTAATTGCATATAAAGGTATTTTACATAAGGGATAAGTGTAGGGAGGATTACACATGTTTTCAAAAGAAACGTAAACATGAGAGTAACAATTAACTAAAAGATATATATGTGTGTTTGTTCGAGTCAAATGCTTGTATCGAGTCATAATGGGTGTTTTCGAAATTTTTCAGATTCTAAAGATGTAAATTTTCCGAATTTTTCCAGAAAATCATGACGACCGTTTTTGTCGGGATAACTTGGCGTCGGGATCGCAACTTTGCAGCGTCAAGAAAGATCATTTTCTCGAGCTACTTAAAAATTTTGAAATTTTCGAGGTCTTAATTTTCGAAATTCTGTAAACATCCATTCCACAAGCATTATATCCTAGTTTAAATCGAGTCTTATATATTATTACCCCGATTTTACGCGAAGGTTTCATTTGTTTTCTTCAAGTGTGAAGGTTTAATTTATCAAGAAGAAGTTACATAAGATTTGAAGGAGCTTTTCACGCATAAATTCTTCTTGGAAAGGATTTAACCACTACTTCACACACGGATCCTACCGAGCTAATCAGGGGAGTACTAGTTTCTTTCTATTTTAATTACCTTCTATTATCATAACTTTGATACTTTCGGGGAACATTGGGGACAATGTTCAGTTTAAGTGTAGGGAGGGAAAACAAAACGGGAACTTTGAAACTATGCTTATCCTTGAATATTTGCTTTGTCCAAATTGTATTTGTGTAATAAACCATGAGAAAATGTCGGTTAGGGTAATTTTGGCACCAAATTTAAAATTTTTCATGACATATAGGAGTGGGCCATTAGTCTTAACAAAAGCGTCTTACGGATAGGAAGTTGCATGACTAGCACAAAAACCCTTTACCACCTAAATTCCACCAAAAAATGTGAGGATCGCCCTTAGATTAGTAGTAATTGAAGCATTCATCTTTAATGCTTAGAGTGTGAACCGGTAGTATATTAGATTCTAGAACTTGTTTTGTGATGCATTCTGAGATCGCAAGTAAGACTGCACTTGTGTAGGTAGGAATAACTAAATGATAAGAGGCATTAGGATAACCCTTGTTTGATACCCGTAATATAATTACTTCTTCCACATCGGTTGAGTAATTCCCCCACACCCTTTGCGTTGTACTCATCTTTAGTACACGATACCCCTAGTTAACCCCTCTGAGCCTATCCTTTTCGCGATTCTCGTGATGTTTCGGTTTTTCCGGAATATCAATGAAGAGCGTTGTTTACACCCCACCCCAAAATGTACACCCAAATCGCCTTAGCCTACCTTATATGCACTCACTTTTAGTGCATTATTGTTATCACCCCAAACCCTTAGTTCAATTATATGGTTGCTTGCATGAGTTGCTAAGTCGAGTCATATCCTTTGTATACAGTTTTGGGACAATTGGGATTCATGGGAAAAATTAAAGTTTATGAAATGACGGGAAGGGAACGTTAAATTCAAATTCCCTTTGTTTGCATAATAATGTACCCCAAGTGTTTTGATTTTTTTAATTCGGGTCAAATTAGTGTTAGAGTAATAAAAAACTCAAGTGTAGGGACGTGCCTATAAATCCCTATCATTTTGATGTTACCGTAGAGGATGGTAGAGTAAAAGTGTATAAAAAAAATAGAAAAAGAGAAAAAGAAAAAAATAGAGTGAAAAAAAAAAAAACATACGGGCTACCATCCTACATCTATCCTTTAAATTTATGTTTGTTTATTTCAGTTAGCTAGAGTCTAGAGTGTCGAGTCTTGGCTTAGCAACGCCATTCTTCGTATGCTTGTAACATAGAGATTTTTGACTTGCCACCACTAAATAGCCTATCCCACCAAACCCTTTGTTTCCCTACCGTAAGCCTAACGTTATAACCCTTTAAAGACCTCTTTGATAGCCTTTCCTAGTTGCTTACGCCAAAGCGATGGAGGTTTGATCTATTCTCAATCCTATGGTAATCTATGTACTAGGACCGGTTAATGAGTGTTTATCTTCCATTTCCAATTTGTTATATTTCATATACACCCGAGAGAGATGTGAGTATCCAAACACCCCATGTGAGGTGCTAGTATGTGATTTCCGTGCTTGTTATGACTTTTTTGGGGCTTATATGTGTTGTGGACTGTTTTAAACCAATGCTTCATGACCCCTAACATATAAATTAATTGGCTAAAAACACATTTGCTTGAGGACAAGCAAATACCAAGTGTAGGGATATTTGATAAGGTTTTAAAAGGTACCTTTTTGAGGGTCGTTTAAGCCCTTATTTGATCACTTTTGTATCCGTTATTGCTTAATATCGTTCCTTTTCACTTTTTAGGTCTCTTGAAGGCAAAATGCTGGAATGGCACTTATTTGGACGAAAATGCGCGAATATATGAAGAAAATGGCCAAAGTCAGAATCGAGACACTCAAAGCTACGAAAACATAAGGTGGCGTCCGGCTTATTACCGGCGCGTCGGAGGATTTTGTGACGGGACAGAAGCCAAAACTCCTATTTCCAAGTGACGACGTCAAGTTATAAAAGAGTAGGTCGTCGCAACTCAGGCTAGATGCAATCCAGAAGGGCCGGCGTCACAAGCGGTGGCGCCCGTCGCAAGTCTAACGTGGCCAAGACGAAACCCTAATACGGCGATTAACGCACGCCAGCGTCACAAAACAAAGGTGGCGTCGCATGTGTAATCTTATATATAGAATCCGAAATTTTTAGTATTTGTGTGTAGTCTTTTGGAGTAAAAACCTAAACCGAACCAAGGTTGTCTTGTACAGTATTTTAGGGTTCCAAACCCTATCTTACACCAAGATAAGTGTTTTACTTCATTAATACAATTATGTCTTTGATTATTTGTGTGTATGCTTGCATGTTCTCCATGTCCGGCTAATTTACTTGTGTGTTTGCTTAGGGAATATGAAACTTAAATATTAAATATTGACTGGTTGTCTCTTATCTTAGTTGATTAATGATCTAGTAATGCGATAGGTCATTCGTTGTGTACTTAATGCTTGATTAAATCTTTGTGAACCTTAGAATATAACTCCTTGAGTAGTTGTAAGCTAAACCATCCAAAGAGTGCCTTAGAGTAAGAGTTTATTATCCCTAGTGGGTTTTGTAGACGAGACCCTTTGGTAAGCTCAAAGAGTTAGGGAGAAACGCATACCCTACAACCTTAGACACACAACGCAACTAAGAATAAGGACATGACAATTCAACCACCAATAGGAGATAATTAAGGAGTAGTAAAACCTAAGTAAACATATCTTTAAACTATCATCTGAGCACACAATAATTAGACATAGACTACATACACCTTAGATTAGATAATTAGATAAGTAGAGTAATCGGTAGCAATACCAACCTCCAAATCCAAACCCCGAGATTCGTACCTTTCCTTTCCCTAAAAAACAAAAAAGATAAAAAAATAATCTTCCTCAACCCCAACCTTAGCGTAGTAACTTCTCACTAGCATTCCTATTCCCCTAGAGAACAATATCAATACCCGTGGCTTACCCTAATACTATACTACAATGATTAGGTTCACTGCCTAGGGTGTTGAAAAACTTGCTCGAAGAAAAGGAAGTTCCTTTGACCAAGAACGACGTGTGTAGCGTTATCAAAAGATCATGAAGTATTTCGCGTCTATGGTTTCTAAAACCATAAAAAGGGAATATAGTAAAGGATTGGGGTATCTTAGAAGATCATGAAGTATTTCGCGTCTATGGTTTCTAAAACCGTCAAAAGGGGATATAGCAAAGGTATGTTTTCTTAGTTACATTTTTTTTCAAAAACGTGCTAAATTGCTTGTGGACAAAATGGTGATATATGCTTCTATCTTATAATAAGCATAATATGAAAAGTGTTTTAGTGATTTTTTTTTCTTTGAAGTTTTGTTGTTAGATATCTTGTTAATCAAGCTTGAATAAAGGTAAAAATGGGTAATATAACTTCACTAAAAAGTCTACAAAGACTAAACCTTTTTGTCGGGTCAAAACGTACATTTTTGTAATTCTGTGTTCGATCCTTGGATCCTCAAATTACACTTTGGACGGATCCTCAAGCAAGGGATCCGTGGTACAGAAGACAGTTTTTGTCTGAATTTCAAATATTCATAACTTTTTAACCGTAAGTCGTTAGAAGTTGTGCCACCTATCGTTTTAAAGGTATTTGAGTATACTTTCATTTAAAAATGATTTCATAAACTGATTCAAAATAATAATTTACATAATCATTGATTTATAATAGAAAGTCATTTTTCGGTCATAACTTTTGCACAAACTTTTGATCTAATTGGAGACGGATGTTTTCGCTTTTGAATAACAATGTGTCCTTTATTGAAATTAAAGTTTTGATCATATTTATAAATATAAAAGAAACTAATCAAGCTTGGTATACATGTTTATATTTAACACAAAGCGATGAAAAGAACTTTCGTATGCTATGCTAAATGATAAATTGTCTTCTTTGCATTCCTTGATTATTTGCTTATCTCAAATAGCTTGTGTGCTTGTTTGATTGAATAACATATGTGGTTTCCTTACCTTGCTATTCATTCTCTTGTTTGTCGATTTAGTAATGCTCTACTAATCAATGTGCTATTTGATGGAGTGTTTGGGATAACATCTAGTTGTGTCGAAAATGTTAGTTTAAATATTTAGATAAGTCATATAGGTTGAAAAATGTTTAAAACATATAACACACTAAATGGATTTTTGATTGAGTTTGTCATATGTGCTTATATGATTTCCTTTGTTCTTGTATCATTTTCTAAAAACAACAAGAATGTACATCGGATCATAACCTACACTTGTGTTGATGATGTACTCTCCCATTTTCCTTTTCATGATCGCTCTCCAAGCTTCATAGTAGGATTGACAACTTGATTATTTCATCCGATATACTCAAGTAAATTATTTTGCAACGCAAATATAATTGTTCATATCCGAAAGTCCAAACTCAAAGCTTTCCAACAACATATGTTGAACTAGCTCATCCAACCATTTTTTTGTTGTTTACCATATGGACAACTTTTAAACTTATTTTTAACATGACGCCTTCGTCACCTTAGTTGTCTCAAGTATAATATTAAACGAAGCAAAGTATCATCATTGTTACTCTTCGATAGGCCATTGTAGGAATATAAATTTTCCTAACTTGAGAATGAATATTGGAGAACTTATTGCACTAGAAACTCAATTTGACCTAACGGTTGAATTGCTTCCTTGATAGAAGTTGGGTATGTCGAATCACCCGTAAAAATGGTCGTGTTTAGCCGTAATTGAGCACCGCTAAGTAACGATCTCATATTCATTCTCTCACTTGGGAAATTTATACTCCTATGTTTTCCTAAAGTAAGTTTACAATGGAAATACTTTGCATTGTCTAAGGATTACTAATCAAACAAGTTGTAAAATTAATTTTTCTTTTAGTTAATCACAACCACCTGCCTCATCAAGTGATTATCTTGCTTTGATCGAGAAGAGCTACATGACTTCATGGACGAAGTTCATTGTATGCTAATCACCATCAGTGATGACTATACATAGTTCATTGCTTCCGTTGGCCAAAACAACCCTATCATCTTGAACACCATCATCTACTCTGCACGCCATTGTTAATACAAACGATTTACTAATCTAGATCGTACATCTATTTTGAGCTTTTTGAATAGCGGTTGTTAAGTTTGATAAACCTATGTGTTACTTGTGAGCTAGATCTCATTTAATTGCTTATGTGCTATTTCTACATGCTCTTAGTATGTTTTACTTGTATACATGTATGCTTATTGTAGAGATCATTAGCTTCTAAGTTCGGTACTTAGAACAAATGCTCCTTGTTAAGTAAAGCTGTCCCAGATGCGGATCCCTAGTTTGTAACTATCCGGATCCCTCAAGTGAAGGATCCGTGGGATCCGGGAAAATAGAAGTGGAGTTTCAATCCTTTACACCTCAAACCATGTTCCTAGATTACTTCACACTAGCTGAACTTAATACTTTAGGATATCTTAAGTCCTTCTCAACCTTAGTAAGCTTCACACTCACTCATAGCTCATTAAGGATCACACTCAAAGTGCTTTTTGATCTATCGTTTCACCTAAACTCATTACTCTTCCGCTCTCTAGATCACTCATTATTTCTCACATGATGCCTCACATCTAGACTTAGAAATCTTTCGATTATGGCAAAATTGATCATAATCATCCTTACCTCTAAATTGGTCGAAATGGATCAAATTGTAGTTCTTTCACCTTAAAACCTTTAAGATCTTCTCCAAGACATTATCCTAAGTCACTATCTGATCACTAGGATCATTTAGCTCCATTTGACACTCTCAAGATTTTAGTGTCATCTTTGTTCATTCATTGGTACTCATGAAAGTTCCAATTTCTTTCATATAAGGCAATCATTAGCTACATCACTCATTGCCCTTGAACATTTAAGTACCCTTCCATTTAAAGACACTTAGGAGAACTGAAACATTCAAAACGGTATAGGCTTTAGACCTTTCAAGCATCACTTCTATCCTTTCCTAGGCTGGCGGCGGATCCCTAGGATTAGCCTAGACGGATCCCCCATTGGTGGGAACCGTAGGATCCGGGTGACAGATTTATGTCAACTCTTGCTCGAACAATCATTTCAAGCTCATCTTGCTAACTTGAACACCCCACCTCATCCTAATTAAATCTCTGAAGTTGACTCTTGTGCATGCTAATAATCACATTCAAAAGGATATTAGAGACTTAAGTCTTGAATGCACTTGCCAAATCCTTCCCTTTATAAGTCATCTTGCTAGAATCCCTTAGTCATCAAACAAAACATAATTCTCAGAATTTAGAAACCTTTTCCTTAGTCATTTCATCATGAGGAAAGCTCCTAGTGCTAACTCATCCAACCAAGAACCACCCAAGAAACTTGCTCGCGTTGTACGCGAAATTTCCTCAACCGAATCATCTCTGGTTAAACCCACAAATGGTAGGACTTCCCATCCACCGAATCATCATCCGTAAGAGATAATAGTGCTAGAATCTCACCTCAACAAACCCAATAGAACCGCAATAATTAGCATTAAACCTCTTAGGTTAGAAAAGGGATCATCGAGCTCTAAACCAAACGTACCTAGTTCTAGAAAAATGTCTAAACCTTCATTCCTAGAGCATGGACTACACTTCTTTACCGAGCCTCTCTCTATTCATTAGAGCATTCACCACCGAGAACTTCCCATTCACCAACCTTCTCGTTAAAATAGGAACTACCTACATCACCAACTAGTCCATCGTTGGAAACAAGGAACCACCAAGGACTTGATCATATGTAGGAATTTCCATTACCACCACTCTCATTCCTAGTAGAACCTCATCCTAAATTACTCAATGTACCTCCACCACCATTTGTAGAACCTCCTCAAAACATCCTGTTCCTAATCAAGACAATAATTGCTCTAATTGTCTAATCACCCAAGGACTTGTTCAAGAAGTACTAAATGAGTTGCATTTCATGTTTAATCATCTTCTTGAAAGATTGGACCAAATCAACAAGTCTACTCATCCCTAGACTCAAGCACATTGTTGCTTCTTAAGCTTTGGTCACTTATTAGTATTAGTAGAATATGGCTAAATCATTCTCTTAGTTTTTAGAGATTTGTTGATCATCTCTTATGTTTTATTGAATGATAGTTTACTTGCCATATTGCATTGAGTATATGTTTGTTGGTTGAATACATATCTCATTTGGATGTTAAAATTACTTGTTACATCACCATTTCTACTAACTTGGATCACATATGCAGGAAATTGTGCATTATACTTGTTTTCTAACCTTTGTTTTGTAGTTATTCAATCTACACTTGAAGCCTTTTGACACCCTAAAGCTAGGGGGAGCTTTGTGTCAAAACAATACATTGCAAATTACTTGCAATATTAGGATTACATTTCTCGACTTCCCTTTGCAAAATTGCAATCATCAAGGGGGAGCACATTCTTCACTTAGACGAAATCTTTTGCAAACTTAGTTGCAAACAAACTAGATTAGTATTACTTTCTTGACGCCCTTACCTAGGGATGGACTCGTCAAGGGGAGTAAAGACGAGATCCTTTCCCGTTACTTGTTCTCTACCTCTTTTTATTTCTTTCACATATTTTTCTTAAAAACAATGTGTTGCTTTCTTTCAAGGCTCTTTTTGTTTCGACCAAAAGGGGAGAAGAAAGTAAAAACTACAAATTCAAACTTTTACGAATTTTAGCTTTTACTTAAAATAATTTTATGTTTTGTCATCAACAAAAAGGGGGAGATTGTTAATACAAATAAGCCGTAAAAATGTTTATTTATATTTTACGATCTTCTAATGTTTTGTCGATAACAAACGTAAAATCATTTTAACGAAACAAATAAAATACGTAAATGGTTTGAACTAATAGTTTCTAACATATTCACATTTTCACATAAAACACTAAAACAAGTATAAGTGATTTTATGATTTAATATTACATATGTACAAGAACTAGTGTTTACATATTTGGGTAAAATATAAACATAACTAGTATGTAGTATATTGGGTAATATAAATGGGTAGAAACTTAAGTATCATAACCCATTGAGAAAATACATTGAATGTAGTTGGGTACAACCCAAAGCAATGACCCATGGAGCTTGACCCATAACCCATTGCATGACATCATGCTTATATCATATATGGATAATATCCATAACCCATGGTATTGACCCATACCCAATGTCTAGATACATTGAACCCTTGGTGAGCACTCAAGAGAATGTCTAGATACATTGAACCCTTGGTGAGCACTCAAGAGATACATTGTATCTAGCCAAAGATCCATGGATCAACCCATGACCCATGACCCATAGCCAAAATACCCATGGGCAAGAGGGCTTCCACCGGATCCCTAGCTTTGTGCTAGCGGATCCCTTGTGGAAGGGATCCGTGGGATCCGAGGGAACGATGAGAGAATTTTCTCTATAAATAGTGAGCCATTTCTTTCCTTTTAGCTCACCACTTCACATATACTCTCTCCAAGTTTTAGATCTCTCTAACCTCAGATCCAAGAGATCTATGTAGTTTGTCTTTTGTTTTTGTGTGATCTTCTAGGTTCCTCTTAAAGGCAAGATCACCACCTCTTGAATTCGAGGAAGCTCAAGTCCATGAGATGCCATGCTTCGTCAGCATCAAGACAACTAAGGTTCTCTTGTTGATAGTTCTTCCTTTCTCCATAGATGTTGGGTTGAAGGCATTAGTGAAGGATGCCGAAAGTGTCAAGACGAAAGCATTAGTGAAAGGTGCTTATCGTTCGTGTCAAGAGCATTAGTGAAGAATGCTATAGGTGTCAAGACGAAGGCATTAGTGAAGGGTGCCAAGCGTTATGTCAAAGGCATTAGTGAAGGATGCCGAAGAATCAAATCAAGTAGCATTTGGGAAGAATGCCTAAGTCGTATAGTCGATGAGGTGCATCGTTATACTTATAAGTATTTGTTTATTTCCAAGGATGGTGATATCCTTGATGGTGTTGTAACAAGGAGTAGATCTCCTTGATATTAAGTGTTGTGTTGTGAAGGGTAGTAGTTCCTCCATAGTAATGGAACTAGGTGCTTAGCCTAGTACCTAATAAAGGGTAGGCGACGTTGTGATAGGATTAGTTCTCCTTGGTGTGAAAGAACTCGGTGGTTAGCCTAGCACCGTATAAAGGGTAGGCGACGTTGTGTTAGGTGTGGTTCGCCTTGGTGTGAAAGAACTCGGTATTTAGCTTTGTACCTGAAAAAGGTTAAGCGACGTTGTGAAGGCTTCTCCACCATAAGGATTTGGTGTAGTGTTAATAACTCGAGTAGGTGACTCGGGCCGAGTAGGGCAAGGAAGGTGTCCTTGTAGCGAACCACTATAAATACTTGTGTCGTGGTGATGTGCTTCTTACTCTTTATCTTTCATTACACGGTTATATATCTATCTATCAATGTCCAACATAAACAACCAAATAGATTGACATAAGTCGATCTAAATATTTAAAAGGAAGTTTTAAATTGGTAAAAATATTCAACCCCCCCTTCTAGTTTTCCACAGATTTGATTCTTGTTCGGCTAGAATCAAGAAAAGGTACGCATATTCTTTTATGTTAATTAATTGTTAATTAATAAATCCTATACGCTTCCGCATGATTATTTTGATGTTTTGTGAATATTTATTTGAATGTCATGTTATATAATTCCAACAGTGGCATCACGAGTCATTGGTTTTAATGAGTAATTAATTACATAAACGCGTAATAAAACAAATATTTGTATGTTGTTTGATATGTTAATCTAGGGTTTATGTTTAATTTATGTTTGGTCGATTTTTTTTAATCGGGGCGTTCCCCAATTTTTTTAATGTCGACACATGTATAAATTTTTAGGTTTTTGAAAATTGTTTGCTAACCTTATTAAAACCTAGAATTAATATTGATTACGTGCTTAATTCGTGAATAATTTGTTATGTGTCATGGAATTTTTGATATGCGATTTTATGACTTATTTGTATAATTGTTATGATATCCATGATTATACATGCATGTTAGTCATGGATAAGTTGCTTTGATAATTGTTTAATTGTTGAGACATATTTAATTACGATAAATCTTGAATTGGGGAAGACTCCAATTATGTATATTAATGAATCACTTTCTGAAAGGTCTTTAAAACCATTAGTCAGATGTTATTATCCTGTAGACCGACAATACACACAGGAATGATGCTCAATATTAAGATGAGAAATAAAGGTTTGGCATTACAGAGTAGCCAATAAGAGAAGTGAACAATGATGACCATTCGAAATAGCACGTGCTCTGTAAATGCATATAACAATAACATACAACACAAAAACATTTCTTTAGAGACTTTCTAAGCCCACGTACAGTGGATGACATTGGCCATGGGATGTCTAGAGCCAAATTAAACATACCACAAGCATGATTTTTTCAGTTTAATCTTATTCTTATTTTACATTACATATACAAGTATAGAACTATGTTTGTAGCTACACAATAGTTCTCTAGGGACATATGAGAAAGCACGAGAGGGGAGACACTGCTTGCTTGATGTGGATAAACAGAATGCAAACATAAATGCACCGGTTTTAATTGGAACTTTGCCACTGAAATGGAACAAAATCCTGAGAATACACACAATAATTAGCACTCTTGATAACTACTAATGAATGAATGTTGAGAGGGCATTCAACTCGGGATTACTATTTTTTTCTTATTATACCATCTAAAAAAAGCTCTTCACAAAAAACATGAGTCACAAGATGACAATTTAATAAACTTTTGTTGGATGTTCATTTAATATGTAATGTGTCTTCGTTTATTATGTCTATATCTCTTAGTTTAGTAGGATTTATGATTACTTTAGAATAATTATTGCTATCTCTTTAGGTATGAAGATTTGACATTCTAGTAGTTCATTTATATTTTTTAAAGAATTTGCTAAACTTAAAACCGTTAAACATACTCAACCTACCAATGATAACAAAAATAGTAACTTTGCGGTTCAATTTCTTAGTGTTGCAAAACCTTAGTTGTAAATACAAATAAAGGGTAATTAGTTCTCTTTTGTGGTTACCATTTGAATTAGGCCCATGAGACGATGATGCCGAGTTATCAGTTTCTTCGGTCTTGACATAGTTAATTCCTTAGAGATGGGCCTGAAAGTCAACAACTCAGCGGGCTGCTCCTCCAGCTTAGAGACTTAAACCTATCTAACACCCCTGATACTTGGAACTACACAATCGATCCATCCCTTTTGTTCTCTGTCTCATCCTTCAGACGCCATGTTGAAAGTTCGTGCTTGTCATCATCTCTTGATCCATGGGTGGAACAAACATCTTCCCATTAAGGTTAACATCCATGCTTGGAGACTATGTATGGATCGACAACCTACCAGGTTAATTTAGATAAAAAAAAATGGAATCGATCTCGATTCTGTAAGATGTCCGGTATGTGATGGCGACGTCAAAACATCAAAGCATATGTTCATCGAATTCCCGGTGGCTGTTGAGTTGTGGATAATGGTCTCCGCTTGGTGGGATGTTGGAGATTATCCTAGAGATATTCAAGGCTTATCTTCGTGGTGTAATTTGGTGAACTTAAAAAACTTTTCGAAAGGCTGTTCTGATGTTATCCAAACAACATTTTGGATCTTATCGATATTTATGAATAGAGTTTGCTTTGATGCTAAACTCCCACGGAAAGACACTCTAGCTGATGAGATCAAAGTGCTTTCCCACTCTTGGATCCTCCATAGGTATAAAAAAGGAAATCCTACTTGGTTTGAGTGGATTTCTAATCCTAATCAGGCTTGTACAAACTAGTTGTAATCTCTCTTGTTGTATTATTTCGTTTCTAGTTTCTTAGTAGAAAAATAAAGTTCCGTTAAAAAAAAAGACATTGTTAATTCCTTGCCGGTGTTTCGCCACATAGAGAGATAAAGTCCCTCTAGTCCTCCAACGTGATCCACACACATTGCAAAACACTGGCTTCGATGGTGGTCCGTTTCTCCACATTGGTGTGTCTGTACGACAACATGAAGATTGACTTTAGATCTTATATAAAGGTATACCACATATATCAAAAGTTATGCTTCAAATGTGTTTTAGTATGCTTTGAGAAATTATTGTATCAAGTATGTTGAACTAGTAAGCTATTTTTGTTGTCATTTATTGTTTAAATTCATCACTAAATGCAAGTTTCACGATGAGTATAGGCATAATTATATATGGAAACATGGACACAATTATAGCTTTAAAAAGGTTATCACCATGATTCGTAATTCCTAAGAAATCATATGCAAACCAACTATGAAAGTATTCGTAAATTATATTGTTTATAAATTAGCGGTTTTATCAAAACGATTGTGTTCATTATTCTTAAGCACTGATCATGTTTCATCTACTACTACTAGACATGAAATCAAGACATGGTGCTGGTATAGAAGTTCTTGGGGATCTTTAATGAGCACATAGAGAGAGATACATACATAATTACAGGATCATATATGCACATGAATAAGTTCCTGTAAGTGTAATTATACTACTGAATAACAAAACAAACCTTGCAGGTCACATAGGATAAATCTCCTGCTAGACGACCAACCATCATACATGATGCACTCAATATATGGTTTGATTTCTCCACACCATGTTTGACTTTTGGCGGATGAAATCCTGATGATAAACCAAGTTTTAATCACAATGTATAAGATAAATATAAAAAGATATATATGCGAAAAGTTTGAAATAACCAAGGGAGAATGCTTCTTCACACCTATTTCTTTAGAGACTTTCTGAGCCAATAGTGGATGGACATTTGTTGCTGCAACGTTCCTCCATCCAATTACATCTGTAGCAGCCTTATGATGGTCATAAAGACATAAAAACATAATGAATTACAAAGTGATGCACATTAGTTGGGAGGTAGGCACGCCAGAAGAATGAAAATTGTGACAGAGGTAGGATTTGTAGATATATATATATAGGCTAAAGAATGTGTGTAACTGTGTGTCAGAATTATTTTCAATTTATAGAATAATAATAGTTTATATGACCGTTGGTTAACGGTCATCAATGGTATAATGAAAACTCAATTCAGGGAGTGCCTACACGTATAGGTGAACAAGGAATATTACTTTATAGAGAGGTATATGACATTTACCCAACCGTTAACATGTATTTAATTCAAATAGAGCGGCTATTTGTTTTGAAATTAGAAGAAAATTGACCGTTATCCAACGGTCTAAAGCCCAACAACAAAATCAAACTCGTATGGACACAAAAGTTTTTAGATGTACCAAGATTTAATATATACAGGTCCGTCCCATGAATTTATGAAATTTTTGAGGGCCTCGACGAAATTAAATAATGAGGTCTTTCGATAAAGACTGTTATATATAATGTGTCACCGTTTATAGGAGATAATGCAAAATATCTGAATGTTCTAACATGTTACTCATTTAAGATATTTTATCATCTAAATACTTTTTTCTTCGTGAAAAATATGTGTACACATGCATATAATTATTAACGGGACGAATTTTGTGGCCTTTAAAATTTTTGGAGCCCTAAGCCGGTCACTCACATTGCACACCCTCAACGACGGCGCTGAAATATATACTACCCAAAATGTAGCTGGTAATTTCTTTTTGGCATATGTTAATGATCGAAAGAAAAACATAGTTAATTTTTAAAGAGTAAATTGCAAAAACCGTGCGCGTATCTTGTCCAAATGACAGTCCTGATAACTTCAAATGTGCTCCCCCTGTCAAACATTCATAAATGACTAAAATACATCTAGGTAAAAGGTTCAATTTGTATATTTCAGTCATTTCACTTTGGCCTGGGACGAAAACTGAACCAAAAGTCCCCCGCACAGACTTGCGCCTGCATTTTCAAAGTTATAGGGATTGCCTGCGATATGGACAAACCACATGAATGTGTTTTGCAATTTCCTCATTTATAAAACACCAAGGACTTGTTGGACATGTTCTTGTATTATGGCAAGCCATGAAGCACATGCCTTTAGCTAAAGTCTACAATTCTTATGTACCTTTATCTAGCTTACTGAGCCAAAGAGCATAAAAAGTTAAAACCGGCTATTAATTATATGCAACAATTTAAAGAGGTGAGAAATAACCAGCAAATTCAGCCTGCTTCATTAGGATTCGAAGGTATAAAAAATCAAGCCCAAGTTGACAAATACCTTTGTGTTCACAGGATCACGACTTGAAGAACACATTCATAAATTAAAATGATGATGTAAGTCCAATCAACGTCGGCCTTAAATGATGTACTTATTAACCGGTCTAGACTTCTGTAACGGGGATTTTAGCAACTTTTGTAAACAATATTTTTTTACAGGTTATTCTACTTATAGTTACAAGGCTGATTCTAGTTTTGCAAGTCTTTATTACTCCTAACCAGCTTATCTGCTATGTTTCTTCCTCCTAGTTGTGGCACCTTAACTTTAGTTGTGTCCCATATTGTTATTCTAAGATGTTGGGTTTGATATACCCCTAATTGTTGAGTTCAAATATTAAGGGAATGGTTTTACGTTATCAAAGAAGGACGGTCCAGAAATTGATGACATCTTCCTAGAAGATTTCGCATCACCATCATTATCGTTACATGTAAAGCCCAAATATATTGTTGTATATTTCACATGTCTTCTAATTGATATTTCCAGGATCGATATATGCACAAGATTAACAAGAAGATGATTCATGTATTAATCAATATAACAGTGGTTACATTGTATTTGAGACACTACTAAAAACATTACATGTAAATGACTATATATAGGGTAAGAAAGTTTGCGAGTGAACTATCATGTCTGTTTGAATAGACATAAACCAAATGACATACCCTTTTAGAAATAACTAACTTTCGGTTATACACTTTCTACTTAACAACTTTGGTCCTTCATCTATCGTTATTTACATAATACAAGACTTATGCAATTACAAGGTCCAACAATTTCCCCCCTAATTGTTTAAGTCTTTTTCTTCGAGTCTTCATGCTCTTCTCCGCGTCTCTTTCTTTCCTTCTTCCTGTCTTACCAACGTGTTGTTGTTTTTCGTTGTTTACTTCTTGTCACGTTGTCTTTCTCTTTCTTTTTCGTCTGACTTGGTACAAGGCGTGGGTGCCGTAGACCTCCTTTTTGTCTCGGCTTCTTTCTCAAAAAACACCAACGTGTTCTTGGTCACAATCAAACTTTGTTGTTTGTTGTTGTTTCGTTCCAAGTTCTTCACAAGGTCTTAACAAATACCTCTTGGTATTTACCAAAGCAAGTCGCTTGCTTTCCTATCTTTCACTAATACCCCATGGTATTACTTTCAACGTCTAAACAAATGAGAATTTATTTGTCGTTCTGCTGTTGCTTGTTCCTTTCCTGCGTTGTACCACAATACTTCCTTGTTTCTTTCTTAATTCCACACCGTGTTCTTCAACAACTCCTTAATACCCGTCGGTATTTATTTTTTCAACAAAGCAAGTGATCGGCTTGCCTTCCTTCTTTCGTTATTGTTGTTGTTCCATATTGCTCTAAATGTCTCTCCAAACAATCCTTGATTGTTTTGTTGTCTCGGTATACCATATCAAATCTACAAGAAAAGCCTTTCTTTCTTCTTTGTGTATCTCGTTATTTATACACAATGGTTCATACTTGACGTTGTTCCTTTCTTCTTGTCGCGTTGTAAAGCAACATGCCTCTTCTTCGTTCTTTGTTGTCGTGTGCAAGACACCAACAAAGGCTTCCTAACAATTTTTCTTTTCTTCTTGCTTCAAACAGCATCTACTCTTGTTCCACGCTAAGCGTCAAGAGTCTTCCCTTCTTTGTTGTCACGCTATTTCAGTCGCCAACAAGGGGTTGTAACAATTGTTCTTCTAAGTTTTCTCCCACCAATACGTTTGGTGTCAACGTTTGCTTCCTTTTGTGTCGGTTATCAAAACTTATCAAAACTTGCCGCTCCCACAAAAGTTTCCTTCAATCTTCGTTGGATTGAAGTCGTTGCTATCTTGCAACTTCCGTTGGTTCTGATCATGCATTATCTTCCCCAACATCCTTGGTGTCTTCCCTTCTCGGTCTCTTGATCTTCTTGATCAAAAAACTTGAATCACAACTTGTAATCTTGTAAACCTTCAGCTCTGATGCCATGTTGTACATTTCACAGGTCTTCTAAGTGATATTTCTAGGATTGATATATGCACAAGATTAACCAGAAGATGATTCAAGTATTAATCAATATAACAGTGGTTACATTGTATTTGTGACACTACTAAAAACGTTACATGTAAATGACTATATATAGGGTATGAAAGGTTGCGAGTGAACAATCGTGTCTGTTTGAATTGACATAAACCAAGCGACATACCCTTTCAGAAATAACTAACTTTCGGTTATACACTTTGTACTTAACAACTTTGGTCCTTCATCTATCGTTATTTACAAACTACAAGACTTATGCAATTACAAGATCCAACAATTTCCCCCCTAATTGTTTAAGTCTTGTTCTTCGAGTCTTCATGCTCTTCTACGCGTCTCTTTCTTTCCTTCTTCATGTCTTACCAACGTGTTGTTGTTTTTCGTTGTTTACTTCTTGTCAAGTTGTCTTTCTCTTTCTTTTGCGTCTGACTTGGTACAAGGCGTGTGTGGCCTAGACCTCCTTTTTGTCTCGGCTTCTTTATCCAAAAACACCCAACGTGTTCTTGGCCACAATCAAACTTTGTTGTTTGTTGTTGTTTCGTTCCAAGTTCTTCACAAGGTCTTAAAAAATACCTCTTGGTATTTACCAAAGCAAGTCGCTTGCTTTCCTATCTTTTACTAATACCCCATGGTATTACTTTCAACGTCTAAACAAATGAGAATTTGTTTGTCATTCTGCTGTTGCTTGTTCTTTTCCTGCACAATACTTCCTCGTTTCTCTCTTAATTCCACATCGTGTTCTTCAACAACTCCTTAATACCCGTCATTATTTATTTTTTCAACAAAGCAAGTGATCGGCTTGCCTTCCTTCTTTCGTTATTGTTGTTGTTACGTATTGCTCTAAACGTCTCTCCAAACAATCCTTGATTGTTTTGTTGTCTCGGTATACCTTATCAAATCTACAAGCAACGCCTTTTTTCTTCTTTGTGTATCTCGTTATTTATACACAATGGTTCATACTTGACGTCGTTCCTTTCTTCTTGTCGCATTGTAAAGCAACATGCCTCTTCTTCCTTCTTTGTTGTCGTGTGCAAGACACCAACAAAGGCTTCCTAACAATTGTTCTTTTCTTCTTACTTCAAACAGCATCTACTCTTGTTCCACGCTAAGCGTCAAGAGTCTTCCCTTCTTTGTTGTCACGCTATTTCAGTCGCCAACAAGGGGTTGTAACAATTGTTCTTCTAAGTTTTCTCCCACCAATACGTTTGGTGTCAATGTTTGCTTCCTTTTGTGTCGGTTATCAAAACTTATCAAAACTTGCTGCTCCCACAAAAGTTTCCTTCAATCTTCGTTGGATTGAAGTCGTTTCAATGTTGCAACTTCCGTTGGTTCTGATCATGCATTATCATCCCCAACATCCTTTGTGTCTTCCTTTCTCGGTCTCTTGATCTTCTTGATCAAAAAACTTGAATCACAACTTGTAATCTTGTAAACCTTCGGCTCTAATGCCATGTTGTATATTTCATAGGTCTTCTAATTGACATTTCTAGGATCGATATATGCACAAGATTAACAAGAAGATGATTCATGTATTAATCAATATAACAGTGGCTACATTGTATTTGAGACACTACTAAAAACGTTACATGTAAATGACTATATACAGGGTATGAAAGGTTGCGAGTGAACAATCATATCTGTTTGAATAGACATAAACCAAACGACATACCCTTTCAGAAATAACTAACTTTCGGTTATACATTTTCAACTTAACAACTTTGGTCCTTCATCTATCGTTATTTACAAAATACAAGACTTATGCAATTACAAGATCCAACAATTTCCCCCCTAATTGTTTAAGTCTTGTTCTTCGAGTCTTCATGCTCTTCTACGCGTCTCTTTCTATCCTTCTTCCTGTCTTACCAACGTGTTGTTGTTTTTCGTTGTTTACTTCTTGTCACGTTTTCTTTCTCTTTCTTTTGCGTCTGACTTGGTACAAGGCGTGTGTGGCCTAGACCTCCTTTTTGTCTCGGCTTCTTTCTCCAAAAACACATAACGTGTTCTTGGCCACAATCAAACTTTGTTGTTTGTTGTTGTTTCGTTCCAAGTTCTTCACAAGTTCTTTACAAATACCTCTTGGTTTTACAAAACAAGTCGCTTGCTTTCCTATCTTTCACTAATACCCCATGGTATTACTTTCGATCTAAACAAATGAGAATTTGTTTGTCATTCTGCTTTGCTTGTTCCTTTCTGCGTTATACCACAATACTTCCTCGTTTCTCTCTTAATTCCACATCGTGTTCTTCAACAACTCCTTAATACCCGTCGGTATTTATTTTTTCAACAAATCAAGTGATCGGCTTGCCTTCCTTCTTTCGTTATTGTTGTTGTTACGTATTGCTCTAAACGTCTCTCCAAACAATCCTTGATTGTTTTGTTGTCTCGGTATACCTTATCAAATCTACATGCAACGCCTTGATTATTTATACACAATGGTTCATACTTGACGTCGTTCCTTTCTTCTTGTCGCATTGTAAAGCAACATGCCTCTTCTTCCTTCTTTGTTGTCGTGTGCAAGACACCAACAAAGGCTTCCTAACAATTGTTCTTTTCTTCTTACTTCAAACAGCATCTACTCTTGTTCCGCTAAGCGTCAAGTCTTCCCTTCTTTGTTGTCCGCTATTTCATTCGCCAACAAGGGGTTGTAACAATTGTTCTTCTAAGTTTCTCTCCCACAATACGTTTGGTGTCAATGTTTGCTTTTTTGTGTGGTTATCAAAACTTATCAAAACTTGCTGCTCCCACAAAAGTTTCCTTCAATCTTCGTTGGATTGAAGTCGTTTCAATGTTGCAACTTCCGTTGGTTCTGATCATGCATTATCATCCCCAACATCCTTTGTGTCTTCCTTTCTCGGTCTCTTGATCTTCTTGATCAAAAAACTTGAATCACAACTTGTAATCTTGATGAAACCTTTCATGCCATGCTTGTATTTCATAGGTCTTCTAATTGACATTTCTAGGATCGATATATGCACAAGATTAACAAGAAGATGATTCATGTATTAATCAATATAACAGTGGCTACATTGTATTTGAGACACTACTAAAAACGTTACATGTAAATGACTATATACGAGTATATGAAGGTTGCGAGTGAACAATCATGTCTGTTTGAATAGACATAAACCAAACGACATACCCTTTCAGAAATAACTAACTTTCGGTTATACACTTTCTACTTAACAACTTTGGTCCTTCATCTATCGTTATTTACAAAATACAAGACTTATGCAATTACAAGATCCAACAATTTCCCCCCTAATTGTTTAAGTCTTGTTCTTCGAGTCTTCATGCTCTTCTCTGGCGTCTCTTTCTTTTTCCTTCTTCGTGTTGTTGTTTTTCGTTCTTTACTTCTTGTCCGTTGTCTTTCTCTTTCTTTTTCGTCGACTTGGTACAAAGCGTGTGGCCCTAGACCTCCTTTTGTCTCGGCTTCTTTCTCCAAAAACACCGCGTGTTCTTGGCCACAATCAAACTTTGTTGTTTGTTGTTGTTTCGTTCCAAGTTCTTCACAAGTTCTTAACAAATACCTCTTGGTATTTACCAAAGCAAGTCGCTTGCTTTCCTATCTTTCACTAATACCCCATGGTATTACTTTCAACGTCTAAACAAATGAGAATTTGTTTGTCATTTCTTGTTGCTTATTCCTTTCCTGCGTTATACCACAATACTTCCTCGTTTCTCTCTTAATTCCACATCGTGTTCTTCAACAACTCCTTAATACCCGTCGGTATTTATTTTTTCAACAAAGCAAGTGACTTCCTTCTTCGTTATTATTTATGTTATTCGTATTGCTCTAAACGTCTCTCCAAACAATCCTTGATTGTTTTGTTGTCTCGGTATACCTTATCAAATCTACAAGCAACGCCTTTTTTCTTCTTTGTGTATCTCGTTATTTATACACAATGGTTCATACTTGACATCGTTCCTTTCTTCTTGTCGCATTGTAAAGCAACATGCCTCTTCTTCCTTCTTTGTTGTCGTGTGCAAGACACCAACAAAGGCTTCCTAACAATTGTTATTTTCTTCTTACTTCAAACAACATCTACTCTTGTTCCACGCTAAGCGTAAAGAGTCTTCCCTTCTTTGTTGTCACGCTATTTCAGTCGCCAACAAGGGGTTGTAACAATTGTTCTTCTAAGTTTTCTCCCACCAATACGTTTGGTGTCAATGTTTGCTTCCTTTTGTGTCGGTTATCAAAACTTATCAAAACTTGCTGCTCCCACAAAAATTTCCTTCAATCTTCGTTGGATTGAAGTCGTTTCAATGTTGCAACTTCCGTTGGTTCTGATCATGCATTATCATCCCCAACATCCTTTGTGTCTTCCTTTCTCGGTCTCTTGATCTTCTTGATCAAAAAACTTGAATCACAACTTGTAATCTTGTAAACCTTCGGCTCTAATGCCATGTTGTATATTTCATAGGTCTTCTAATTGACATTTCTAGGATCGATATATGCACAAGATTAACAAGAAGATGATTCATGTATTAATCAATATAACAGTGGCTACATTGTATTTGAGACACTACTAAAAACGTTACATGTAAATGACTATATACAGGGTATGAAAGGTTGCGAGTGAACAATCATGTCTGTTTGAATAGACATAAACCAAACGACATACCCTTTCAGAAATAACTAACTTTCGGTTATACACTTTCTACTTAACAACTTTGGTCCTTCATCTATCGTTATTTACAAAATATAAGACTTATGCAATTACAAGATCCAACAATTTCCCCCCTAATTATTTAAGTCTTGTTCTTCGAGTCTTCATGCTCTTCTACGCGTCTCTTTCTTTCCTTCTTCCTGTCTTACCAACGTGTTGTTGTTTTTCGTTGTTTACTTCTTGTCACGTTGTCTTTCTCTTTCTTTTGCGTCTGACTTGGTACAAAGCGTGTGTGGCCTAGACCTCCTTTTTGTCTCGGCTTCTTTCTCCAAAAACACCCAACGTGTTCTTGGCCACAATCAAACTTTGTTGTTTGTTGTTGTTTCGTTCCAAGTTCTTCACAAGTTCTTAACAAATACCTCTTGGTATTTACCAAAGCAAGTCGCTTGCTTTCCTATCTTTCACTAATACCCCATGGTATTACTTTCAACGTCTAAACAAATGAGAATTTGTTTGTCATTCTGCTGTTGCTTGTTCCTTTCCTGCGTTATACCACAATACTTCCTCGTTTCTCTCTTAATTCCACATCGTGTTCTTCAACAACTCCTTAATACCCGTCGGTATTTATTTTTTCAACAAAGCAAGTGATCGGCTTGCCTTCCTTCTTTCGTTATTGTTGTTGTTACGTATTGCTCTAAACGTCTCTCCAAACAATCCTTGATTGTTTTGTTGTCTCGGTATACCTTATCAAATCTACAAGCAACGCCTTTCTTTCTTCTTTGTGTATCTCGTTATTTATACACAATGGTTCATACTTGACGTCGTTCCTTTCTTCTTGTCGCATTGTAAAGCAACATGCCTCTTCTTCCTTCTTTGTTGTCGTGTGCAAGACACCAACAAAGGCTTCCTAACAATTGTTCTTTTCTTCTTCCTTCAAACATCTACTCTTGTTCCACGCTAAGCGTCAAGAGTCTTCCCTTCTTTGTTGTCACGCTATTTCAGTCGCCAACAAGGGGTTGTAACAATTGTTCTTCTAAGTTTTCTCCCACCAATACGTTTGGTGTCAATGTTTGCTTCCTTTTGTGTCGGTTATCAAAACTTATCAAAACTTGCTGCTCCCACAAAAGTTTCCTTCAATCTTCGTTGGATTGAAGTCGTTTCAATGTTGCAACTTCCGTTGGTTCTGATCATGCATTATCATCCCCAACATCCTTTGTGTCTTCCTTTCTCGGTCTCTTGATCTTCTTGATCAAAAAACTTGAATCACAACTTGTAATCTTGTAAACCTTCGGCTCTAATGCCATGTTGTAAATTTCATAGGTCTTCTAATTGACATTTCTAGGATCGATATATGCACAAGATTAACAAGAAGATGATTCATGTATTAATCAATATAACAGTGGCTACATTGTATTTGAGACACTACTAAAAACGTTACATGTAAATGACTATATACAGGGTATGAAAGGTTGCGAGTGAACAATCATGTCTGTTTGAATAGACATAAACCAAACGACATACCCTTTCAGAAATAACTAACTTTCGGTTATACACTTTCTACTTAACAACTTTGGTCCTTCATCTATCGTTATTTACAAAATACAAGACTTATGCAATTACAAGATCCAACAATTTCCCCCCTAATTGTTTAAGTCTTGTTCTTCGAGTCTTCATGCTCTTCTCGCGTCTCTTTCTTTCCTTCTTCCTGTCTTACCAACGTGTTGTTGTTTTTCGTTGTTTACTTCTTGTCACGTTGTCTTTCTCTTTCTTTTGCGTCTGACTTGGTACAAAGCGTGTGTGGCCTAGACCTCCTTTTTGTCTCGGCTTCTTTCTCCAAAAACACCCAACGTGTTCTTGGCCACAATCAAACTTTGTTGTTTGTTGTTGTTTCGTTCCAAGTTCTTCACAAGTTCTTAACAAATACCTCTTGGTATTTACCAAAGCAAGTCGTTTGCTTTCCTATCTTTCACTAATACCCCACGGTATTACTTTCAATGTCTAAACAAATGAGAATTTGTTTGTCATTCTCTGTTGCTTGTTTCCTTTCTGCGTTATACCACAATACTTCCTCGTTTCTCTCTTAATTCCACATCGTGTTCTTCAACAACTCCTTAATACCCGTCGGTATTTATTTTTCAACAAAGCAAGTGATCGGCTTGCCTTCCTTCTTTCGTTATTGTTGTTGTTCCGTATTGCTCTAAACGTCTCTCCAAACAATCCTTGTGTCTTGTTGTCTCGGTATACCTTATCAAATCTACAAGCAACGCCTTTCTTTCTTCTTTGTGTATCTCGTTATTTATACACAATGGTTTCTACTTGACGTCGTTCCTTTCTTCTTGTCGCGTTGTAAAGCAACAGGCCTTTCTTCCTTCTTTGTTGTCGTGTGCAAGACACAAACAAAGGCTTCCTAACAATTGTTCTTTTCTTCTTCCTTCAAACAGCATCTACTCTTGTTCCACGCTAAGCGTCAAGAGTCTTCCCTTCTTTGTTGTCACGCTATTTCAGTCGCCAACAAGGGGTTGTAACAATTGTTCTTCTAAGTTTTCTCCCACCAATACGTTTGGTGTCAATGTTTGCTTCCTTTTGTGTCGGTTATCAAAACTTATCAAAACTTGCTGCTCCCACAAAAGTTTCCTTCAATCTTCGTTGGATTGAAGTCGTTTCAATGTTGCAACTTCCGTTGGTTCTGATCATGCATTATCATCCCCAACATCCTTTGTGTCTTCCTTTCTCGGTCTCTTGATCTTCTTGATCAAAAAACTTGAATCACAACTTGTAATCTTGTAAACCTTCGGCTCTAATGCCATGTTGTATATTTCATAGGTCTTTTAATTGACATTTCTAGGATCGATATATGCACAAGATTAACAAGAAGATGATTCATGTATTAATCAATATAACAGTGGCTACATTGTATTTGAGACACTACTAAAAACGTTACATGTAAATGACTATATACAGGGTATGAAAGGTTGCGAGTGAACAATCATGTCTGTTTGAATAGACATAAACCAAACGACATACCCTTTCAGAAATAACTAACTTTCGGTTATACACTTTCTACTTAACAACTTTGGTCCTTCATCTATCGTTATTTACAAAATATAAGACTTATGCAATTACAAGATCCAACAATTTCCCCCCTAATTGTTTAAGTCTTGTTCTTCGAGTCTTCATGCTCTTCTACGCGTCTCTTTCTTTCCTTCTTCTGTCTTACCACGTGTTGTTGTTTTTCGTTGTTTACTTCTTGTCACGTTTCTTTCTCTTTCTTTTGCGTCGACTTGGTACAAGCGTGTGTGGCCTAGACCTCCTTTTTGTCTTGGCTTCTTTCTCCAAAAACACCCAACGTGTTCTTGGCCACAATCAAACTTTGTTGTTTGTTGTTGTTTCGTTCCAAGTTCTTCACAAGTTCTTAACAAATACCTCTTGGTATTTACCAAAGCAAGTCGCTTGCTTTCCTATCTTTCACTAATACTCCATGGTATTACTTTCAACGTCTAAACAAATGAGAATTTGTTTGACATTCTCTTTGTTGCTTGTTCCTTTCCTGCGTTATACCACAATACTTCCTCGTTTCTCTCTTAATTCCACATCGTGTTCTTCAACAACTCCTTAATACCCGTCGGTATTTATTTTTTCAACAAAGCAAGTGATCGGCTTGCCTTCCTTCTTTCGTTATTGTTGTTGTTGTGTTATTGCTCTAACGTCTCTCCAAACAATCCTTGATTGTTTTGTTGTCTCGGTATACCTTATCAAATCTACAAGCAACGCCTTTTTTCTTCTTTGTGTATCTCGTTATTTATACACAATGGTTCATACTTGACGTCGTTCCTTTCTTCTTGTCGCGTTGTAAAGCAACATGCCTCTTCTTCCTTCTTTGTTGTCGTGTGCAAGACACCAACAAAGGCTTCCTAACAATTGTTCTTTTCTTCTTCCTTCAAACAGCATCTACTCTTGTTCCACGCTAAGCGTCAAGAGTCTTCCCTTCTTTGTTGTCATGCTATTTCAGTCGCCAACAAGGGGTTGTAACAATTGTTCTTCTAAGTTTTCTCCCACCAATACGTTTGGTGTCAATGTTTGCTTCCTTTTGTGTCGGTTATCAAAACTTATCAAAACTTGCTGCTCCCACAAAAGTTTCCTTCAATCTTCGTTGGATTGAAGTTGTTTCAATGCTGCAACTTCCGTTGGTTCTGATCATGCATTATCATCCCCAACATCCTTTGTGTCTTCCTTTCTCGGTCTCTTGATCTTCTTGATCAAAAAACTTGAATCACAACTTGTAATCTTGTAAACCTTCGGCTCTAATGCCATGTTGTATATTTCATAGGTCTTCTAATTGACATTTCTAGGATCGATATATGCACAAGATTAACAAGAAGATGATTCATGTATTAATCAATATAACAGTGGCTACATTGTATTTGAGACACTACTAAAAACGTTACATGTAAATGACTATATACAGGGTATGAAAGGTTGCGAGTGAACAATCATGTCTGTTTGAATAGACATAAACCAAACGACATACCCTTTCAGAAATAACTAACTTTTGGTTATACACTTTCTACTTAACAACTTTGGTCCTTCATCTATCGTTATTTACAAAATACAAGACTTATGCAATTACAAGATCCAACAATTTCCCCCCTAATTGTTTAAGTCTTGTTCTTCGAGTCTTCATGCTCTTCTACGCGTCTCTTTCTTTCCTTCTTCATGTCTTACCAACGTGTTGTTGTTTTTCGTTGTTTACTTCTTGTCACGTTGTCTTTCTCTTTCTTTTGCGTCCGACTTGGTACAAGGCGTGTGTGCCCTAGACCTCCTTTTTGTCTCGGCTTCTTTCTCCAAAAACACCCAACGTGTTCTTGGCCACAATCAAACTTTGTTGTTTGTTGTTGTTTCGTTCCAAGTTCTTCACAAGGTCTTAACAAATACCTCTTGGTATTTACCAAAGCAAGTCGCTTGCTTTCCTATCTTTCACTAATACCCCATGGTATTACTTTCAACGTCTAAACAAATGAGAATTTGTTTGTCATTCTGCTGTTGCTTATTCCTTTCCTGCGTTATACCACAATACTTCCTCGTTTCTCTCTTAATTCCACATCGTGTTCTTCAACAACTCCTTAATACCCGTCGGTATTTATTTTTTCAACAAAGCAAGTGATCGGCTTGTCTTCCTTCTTTTGTTATTGTTGTTGTTACGTATTGCTCTAAACGTCTCTCCAAACAATCCTTGATTGTTTTGTTGTCTCGGTATACCTTATCAAATCTACAAGCAACGCCTTTTTTCTTCTTTGTGTATCTCGTTATTTATACACAATGGTTCATACTTGACGTCGTTCCTTTCTTCTTGTCGCATTGTAAAGCAACATGCCTCTTCTTCCTTCTTTGTTGTCGTGTGCAAGACACCAACAAAGGCTTCCTAACAATTGTTCTTTTCTTCTTACTTCAAACAGCATCTACTCTTGTTCCACGCTAAGCGTCAAGAGTCTTCCCTTCTTTGTTGTCACGCTATTTGATTCGCCAACAAGGGTTGTAACAATTGTTCTTCTAAGTTTTCTCCCACCAATACGTATGGTGTCAATGTTTTCTTCCTTTTGTGTCGGTTATCAAAACTTATCAAAACTTGCTGCTCCCACAAAAGTTTCCTTCAATCTTCGTTGGATTGAAGTCGTTTCAATGTTGCAACTTCCGTTGGTTCTGATCATGCATTATCATCCCCAACATCCTTTGTGTCTTCCTTTCTCGGTCTCTTGATCTTCTTGATCAAAAAACTTGAATCACAACTTGTAATCTTGTAAACCTTCGGCTCTAATGCCATGTTGTATATTTCATAGGTCTTCTAATTGACATTTCTAGGATCGATATATGCACAAGATTAACAAGAAGATGATTCATGTATTAATCAATATAACAGTGGCTACATTGTATTTGAGACACTACTAAAAACGTTACATGTAAATGACTATATACAGGGTATGAAAGGTTGCGAGTGAACAATCATGTCTGTTTGAATAGACATAAACCAAACGACATACCCTTTCAGAAATAACTAACTTTCGGTTATACACTTTCTACTTAACAACTTTGGTCCTTCATCTATCGTTATTTACAAAATATAAGACTTATGCAATTACAAGATCCAACAATTTCCCCCCTAATTGTTTAAGTCTTGTTCTTCGAGTCTTCATGCTCTTCTACGCGTCTCTTTCTTTCCTTCTTCCTGTCTTACCAACGTGTTGTTGTTTTTCGTTGTTTACTTCTTGTCACGTTGTCTTTCTCTTTCCTTTGCGTCTGACTTGGTACAAAGCGTGTGTGGCCTAGACCTCCTTTTTGTCTCGGCTTCTTTCTCAAAAAACACCAACGTGTTCTTGGCCACAATCAAACTTTGTTGTTTGTTGTTGTTTCGTTCCAAGTTCTTCACAAGGTCTTAACAAATACCTCTTGGTATTTACCAAAGCAAGTCGCTTGCTTTCCTATCTTTCACTAATACCCCATGGTATTACTTTCAACGTCTAAACAAATGAGAATTTGTTTGACATTCTGCTGTTGCTTGTTCCTTTCCTGCGTTATACCACAATACTTCCTCATTTCTCTCTTAATTCCACATCGTGTTCTTCAACAACTCCTTAATACCCGTCGGTATTTATTTTTTCAACAAAGCAAGTGATCGGCTTGTCTTCCTTCTTTTGTTATTGTTGTTGTTACGTATTGCTCTAAACGACTCTCCAAACAATCCTTGATTGTTTTGTTGTCTCGGTATACCTTATCAAATCTACAAGCAACGCCTTTTTTCTTCTTTGTGTATCTCGTTATTTATACACAATGGTTCATACTTGACGTCGTTCCTTTCTTCTTGTCGCATTGTAAAGCAACATGCCTCTTCTTCCTTCTTTGTTGTCGTGTGCAAGACACCAACAAAGGCTTCCTAACAATTGTTCTTTTCTTCTTGCTTCAAACAACATCTACTCTTGTTCCACGCTAAGCGTCAAGAGTCTTCCCTTCTTTGTTGTCACGCTATTTCAGTCGCCAACAAGGGGTTGTAACAATTGTTCTTCTAAGTTTTCTCCCACCAATACGTTTGGTGTCAATGTTTGCTTCCTTTTGTGTCGGTTATCAAAACTTATCAAAACTTGCTGCTCCCACAAAAGTTTCCTTCAATCTTCGTTGGATTGAAGTCGTTTCAATGTTGCAACTTCCGTTGGTTCTGATCATGCATTATCATCCCCAACATCCTTTGTGTCTTCCTTTCTCGGTCTCTTGATCTTCTTGATCAAAAAACTTGAATCACAACTTGTAATCTTGTAAACCTTCGGCTCTAATGCCATGTTGTATATTTCATAGGTCTTCTAATTGACATTTCTAGGATCGATATATGCACAAGATTAACAAGAAGATGATTCATGTATTAATCAATATACAGATGGCTACATTGTATTTGAGACACTACTAAAAACGTTACATGTAAATGACTATATACAGGGTATGAAAGGTTGCGAGTGAACAATCATGTCTGTTTGAATAGACATAAACCAAACGACATACCCTTTTGAAATAACTAACTTGTCGGTTATACACTTTCTACTTAACAACTTTGGTCCTTCATCTATCGTTATTTACAAAATATAAGACTTATGCAATTACAAGATCCAACAATTTCCCCCCTAATTGTTTAAGTCTTGTTCTTCGAGTCTTCATGCTCTTCTACGCGTCTCTTTCTTTCCTTCTTCTGTCTTACCAGCGTGTTGTTGTTTTCGTTGTTTACTTCTTGTCCGCGTTGTCTTTCTCTTTCTTTTCGCGCACAACTTGGTACAAAGCGTGTGTGGCCTAGACCTCCTTTTTGTCTCGGCTTCTTTCTCCAAAACACTTGCAACGTGTTCTTGGCCACAATCAAACTTTGTTGTTTGTTGTTGTTTCGTTCCAAGTTCTTCACAAGTTCTTAACAAATACCTCTTGGTATTTACCAAAGCAAGTCGCTTGCTTTCCTATCTTTCACTAATACCCCATGGTATTACTTTCAACGTCTAAACAAATGAGAATTTGTTTGACATTCTCTTGTTGCTTGTTCCTTTCACCGTTATACCACAATACTTCTCGTTTCTCTCTTAATTCCACATCGTGTTTTCATAGTACTAACTCCTTAATACCCGTAGGTATTTATTTTTTGAACAAAGCAAGTCATCGTCTTGCCTTCCTTCTTCGTTATTGTTGTTGTTACGTATTATGCTCTAACGTCGTCTCTCAAACAATCCTTGATTGTTTTGTTGTCTCGGTATACCTTATCAAATCTACAAGCAAGCGCCTTTTTCTTCTTTGTGTATCTCGTTATTTATACACAATGGTTCATACTGCGTCGTTCCTTTCTTCTTGTCGCATTGTAAAGCAACATGCCTCTTCTTCCTTCTTTGTGTCGGTGCAGACACCAACAAAGGCTTCTAACATTGTTCTTTTCTTCTTGCTTCGCAGCATCTACTCTTGTTCCACGCTAAAAGCGTCAAGAGTCTTCCCTTCTTTGTTGTCCGCTATTTTAGTCGCCAACAAGGGGTTGTAACAATTGTTCTTCTAAGTTTTCTCCCACCAATACGTTTGGTGTCAATGTTTGCTTCCTTTTATGTCGGTTATCAAAACTTATCAAAACTTGCTTGCTCCCACGAAAAGTTTCCTTCAATCTTCGTTGGATTGAAGTCGTTTCAATGTTGCAACTTCCGTTGGTTCTGATCATGCATTATCATCCCCAACATCCTTTGTGTCTTCCTTTCTCGGTCTCTTGATCTTCTTGATCAAAAAACTTGAATCACAACTTGTAATCTTGTAAACCTTCGGCTCTAATGCCATGTTGTATATTTCATAGGTCTTCTAATTGACATTTCTAGGATCGATATATGCACAAGATTAACAAGAAGATGATTCATGTATTAATCAATAATAACTTAACATGGCTACATTGTATTTGAGACACTACTAAAACGTTACATGTAAATGACTATATACGAGGGGTATGAAAGGTTAGCAGTGAACAATCATGTCGTTTGAATAGACATAAACCAAAAACGACATACCCTTCGGAAATAACTAACTTTCTATAGTACGGGTTATACACTTTCTACTTAACAACTTTGGTCCTTCATCTATCGTTATTTACAAAATACAAGACTTATGCAATTACAAGATCCAACAATTTCCCCCCTAATTGTTTAAGTCTTGTTCTTCGAGTCTTCATGCTCTTTCTGCGTCTCTTTCTTTCCTTCTTCTGTCTTACCAACGTGTTGTTGTTTTTAGTTGTTTTAAAACTTCTTGTCCGCGTTGTCTTTCTCTTTCTTTTGCGTCGACTTGGTACAAAGCGTGTGTGGCTATTCTAGACCTCCTTTTTGTCTCCGGCTTCTTTCTCCAAAACACCCCGTGTTCTTGGCCACAATCAAACTTTGTTGTTTGTTGTTGTTTCGTTCCAAGTTCTTCACAAGGTCTTAACAAATACCTCTTGGCTTACTAGTTACCAAAACAAGTTAAACGCTTGCTTTCCTATCTTTCACTAATGGTACCCCATGGTATTACTTTCAAGCGTCTAAACAAATGAGAATTTGTTTGTCATTATTCTTTGTTGCTTGTTCCTTTCTGCGTTATACCACAATACAACTTCTCGTTTCTCTCTTAATTCCACATCGTGTTCTTCAACAACTCCTTAATACCCGTCGGTATTTATTTTTTCAACAAAGCATTGAGTGATGGGGCTTGCCTTCCTTCTTCGTTATTGTTGTTGTTACGTATTGCTCTAAACGTCTCTCCAAACAATCCTTGATTGTTTTGTTGTCTCGGTATACCTTATCAAATCTACAAGCAACGCCTTTTTTCTTCTTTGTGTATCTCGTTATTTATACACAATGGTTTCATGAACGTCGTTCCTTTCTTCTTGTCGCATTGTAAAGCAACGCCTCTTCTTCCTTCTTTGTTGTTGTGTGTGCAAGACACCAACAAAGGCTTCCTAACAATTGTTCTTTTCTTCTAGGCTACTTCAAACGGCATCTACTCTTGTTCCACGCTAAGCGTCAGTCTTCCCTTCTTTGTTGTCACGCTATAAGTTCAGTAGAGGCCAACTAGGGGTTGTAACAATTGTTCTTCTAAGTTTTCTCCCCACACAATACGTTTTTTGTTGTCAATGTTTGCTTCCTTTTGTGTCGGTTATCAAAACTTATCAAAACTTCTTGCTCCTCAAAAATTTCCAATCTTCGTTGGATTGAAGTCGTTTCAAATTTCAACTTCCGTTGGTTCTATATGCATTATCATCCCCAACATCCTTTGTGTCTTCCTTTCTCGGTCTCTTGATCTTCTTGATCAAAAAACTTGAATCACAACTGTAATCTTTGCAAACCTTCGGCTCTAATGCCATGTTGTATATTTCATAGGTCTTAATGACATTTCTAGGATCGATATATGCACAAGATTAACAAGAAGATGATTCATGTATTAATCAATATAACAGTGGCTACATTGTATTTGAGACACTACTAAAAACGTTACATGTAAATGACTATATACGGGTATGAAAGGTTCGCGGTGAACAATCATGTCGTTTGAATAGACATAAACCAAGCGACATACCCTTTTAGAAATAACTAACTTTCGGTTATACACTTTCTACTTAACAACTTTGGTCCTTCATCTATCGTTATTTACAAAATACAAGACTTATGCAATTACAAGATCCAACAATTTCCCCCCTAATTGTTTAAGTCTTGTTCTTCGAGTCTTCATGCTCTTCTACCTCTCTTTCTTTCCTTCTTTCTGTCTTACCAACGTGTTGTTGTTTTTCGTTGTTTACTTCTTGTCCGTTGTCTTTTCTCTTTCTTCTTCGACTTGGTACAAAGCGTGTGTGGCCTAGACCTCCTTTTTGTCTCGGCTTCTTTCTCCAAAAACACCCAACGTGTTCTTGGCCACAATCAAACTTTGTTGTTTGTTGTTGTTTCGTTACAAGTTCTTCACAAGTTCTTAACAAATACCTCTTGGTATTTACCAAAGCAAGTCGCTTGCTTTCCTATCTTTCACTAATACCCCATGGTATTACTTTCAATGTCTAAACAAATGAGAATTTGTTTGTCATTCTGCTGTTGCTTATTCCTTTCCTGCGTTATACCACAATACTTCCTCGTTTCTCTCTTAATTCCACATCGTGTTCTTCAACAACTCCTTAATACCCGTCGGTATTTATTTTTCAACAAAGCAAGTGATCGGCTTGCCTTCTTCTTTGTTATTGTTGTTGTTACGTATTGCTCTAAGCGTCTCCAAACAATCCTTGATTGTTTTGTTGTCTCGGTATACCTTATCAAATCTACAAGCAACGCCTTTTTTCTTCTTTGTGTATCTCGTTATTTATACACAATGGTTCATACTTGACGTCGTTCCTTTCTTCTTGTCGCATTGTAAAGCAACATGCCTCTTCTTCCTTCTTTGTTGTCGTGTGCAAGACACCAACAAAGGCTTCCTAACAATTGTTCTTTTCTTCTTACTTCAAACAGCATCTACTCTTGTTCCACGCTAAGCGTCAAGAGTCTTCCCTTCTTTGTTGTCCTGCTTTTTCAGCCAACAAGGGTTGTAACAATTGTTCTTCTAAGTTTTCTCCCACAATACGTTTGGTGTCAATGTTTTGCTTCCTTTTGTGTGGCGGTTATCAAAACTTATCAAAACTTGCTGCTCACAAAGTTTCCTTCAATCTTCGTTGGATTGAAGTCGTTTCAATGTTGCAACTTTCGTTGGTTTTGATCATGCATTATCATCCCCAACATCCTTTGTGTCTTCCTTTCTCGGTCTCTTGATCTTCTTGATCAAAAAACTTGAATCACAACTTGTAATCTTGTAAACCTTCGGCTCTAATGCCATGTTGTATATTTCATAGGTCTTCTAATTGACATTTCTAGGATCGATATATGCACAAGATTAACAAGAAGATGATTCATGTATAAATCAATATAACAGTGGCTACATTGTATTGAGACACAACTAAGCGTTACATGTAAATGACTATATATAGGGTATGAAAGGTTGCGAGTGAACATTCATGTCTGTTTGAATAGACATAAACCAAACGACATACCCTTTCAGAAATAACTAACTTTCGGTTATACACTTTCTACTTAACAACTTTGGTCCTTCATCTATCGTTATTTACAAAATACAAGACTTATGCAATTACAAGATCCAACAATTTCCCCCCTAATTGTTTAAGTCTTGTTCTTCGAGTCTTCATGCTCTTCTACGCGTCTCTTTCTTTCCTTCTTCCTGTCTTACCAACGTGTTGTTGTTTTTCGTTGTTTACTTCTTGTCACGTTGTCTTTCTCTTTCTTTTGTGTCTGACTTGGTACAAGGCGTGTGTGCCCTAGACCTCTTTTTTGTCTCGGCTTCTTTCTCCAAACACCAACGTGTTCTTGGCCACAATCAAACTTTGTTGTTTGTTGTTGTTTCGTTCCAAGTTCTTCACAAGGTCTTAACAAATACCTCTTGGTATTTACCAAAGCAAGTCGCTTGCTTTCCTATCTTTCACTAATACCCCATGGTATTACTTTCAACGTCTAAACAAATGAGAATTTGTTTGTCGTTCTGCTGTTGCTTGTTCCTTTCCTGCGTTGTACCACAATACTTCCTTGTTTCTTTCTTAATTCCACACCGTGTTCTTCAACAACTCCTTAATACCCGTCGATATTTCTTTTTTCAACAAAGCAAGTGATCGGCTTGCCTTCCTTCTTTCGTTATTGTTGTTGTTCCGTGTTGCTCTTAATGTCTCTCCAAACAATCCTTGATTGTTTTGTTGTCTTGGTATACCTTATCAAATCTACAAGCAAAGCCTTTCTTTCTTCTTTGTGTATCTCGTTATTTATACACAATGGTTCATACTTGACGTTGTTCCTTTCTTCTTGTCGCGTTGTATAGCAACAGGCCTCTTCTTCGTTCTTTGTTGTCGTGTGCTAGACACCAACAAAGGCTTCCTAACAATTTTTCTTTTCTTCTTGCTTCAAACAGCATCTACTCTTGTTCCACGCTAAGCGTCAAGAGTCTTCCCTTCTTTGTTGTCCGCTTATTTCATGCCAACAAGGGGTTGTAACATTTGTTCTTCTAAGTTTTCTCCCACCGTTTGGTGTCAACGTTTGCTTCCTTTTGTGTTGGTTATCAAAACTTGCTGCTCCCACAAAAGTTTCCTTCAATCTTCGTTGGATTGAAGTCGTTTCAATGTTGCAACTTCCGTTGGTTCTGATCATGCATTATCATCCCCAACATCCTTTGTGTCTTCCTTTCTCGGTCTCTTGATCTTCTTGATCAAAAAACTTGAATCACAACTTGTAATCTTGTAAACCTTCGGCTCTAATGCCATGTTGTATATTTCATAGGTCTTCTAATTGACATTTCTAGGATCGATATATGCACAAGATTAACAAGAAGATGATTCATGTATTAATCAATATACATTGGCTACATTGTATTTGAGACACTACTAAAAACGTTACATGTAAATGACTATATACAGGGTATGAAAGGTTGCGAGTGAACAATCATGTCTGTTTGAATAGACATAAACCAAATGACATACCCTTTCAGAAATAACTAACTTTCGGTTATACATTTTCTACTTAACAACTTTGGTCCTTCATCTATCGTTATTTACAAAATACAAGACTTATGCAATTACAAGATCCAACAATTTCCCCCCTAATTGTTTAAGTCTTGTTCTTCGAGTCTTCATGCTCTTCTGGCGTCTCTTTCTTTCCTTCTTCTGTCTTACCAACGTGTTGTTGTTTTAGTTTATTTACTTCTTGTCACGTTGTCTTTCTCTTTCTTTTGCGTCTAACTTGGTACAAGGCGTGTGTGGCCTAGACCTCCTTTTTGTCTCGGCTTCTTTCTCTAAAAACACCCAACGTGTTCTTGGCCACAATCAAACTTTGTTGTTTGTTGTTGTTTCGTTCCAAGTTCTTCACAAGTTCTTAACAAATACCTCTTGGTATTTACCAAAGCAAGTCGCTTGCTTTCCTATCTTTCACTAATACCCCATGGTATTACTTTCAACGTCTAAACAAATGAGAATTTATTTGTCGTTCTGCTGTTGCTTGTTCCTTCTCTGCGTTATACCACAATACTTCCTCGTTTCTCTCTTAATTCCACATCGTGTTCTTCAACAACTCCTTAATACCCGTCGGTATTTATTTTTTCAACAAAGCAAGTGATCGGCTTGCCTTCCTTCTTTTGTTATTGTTGTTGTTACGTATTGCTCTAGCGTCTCTCCAAACAATCCTTGATTGTTTTGTTGTCTCGGTATACCTTATCAAATCTACAAGCAACGCCTTTTTTCTTCTTTGTGTATCTCGTTATTTATACACAATGGTTCATACTTGACGTCGTTCCTTTCTTCTTGTCGCATTGTAAAGAAACAGGCCTCTTCTTCCTTCTTTGTTGTTGTGGTGTGCACCAACAAAAGGCTTCCTAACAATTGTTCTTTTCTTCTTACTTCAAACAGCATCTACTCTTGTTCCACGCTAAGCGTCAAGAGTCTTCCCTTCTTTGTTGTCATGCTATTTCAGTCGCCAACAAGGGGTTGTAAGAATTTCTTCTAAGTTTTCTCCCTGTCGTATGGTGTCAATGTTTTCTTCCTTTTGTGTCGGTTATCAAAACTTATCAAAACTTGCTGCTCCCACAAAAGTTTCCTTCAATCTTCGTTGGATTGAAGTTGTTTCAATGCTGCAACTTCCGTTGGTTCTGATCATGCATTATCATCCCCAACATCCTTTGTGTCTTCCTTTCTCGGTCTCTTGATCTTCTTGATCAAAAAACTTGAATCACAACTTGTAATCTTGTAAACCTTCGGCTCTAATGCCATGTTGTATATTTCATAGGTCTTTTAATTGACATTTCTAGGATCGATATATGCACAAGATTAACAAGAAGATGATTCATGTATTAATCAATATAACAGTGGCTACATTGTATTTGAGACACTACTAAAAACGTTACATGTAAATGACTATATATAGGGTATGAAAGGTTGCGAGTGAACAATCGTATGCGTTTGAATAGACATAAACCAAGCGACATACCCTTTCGGAAATAACTAACTTTCAGTTATACACTTTCTACTTAACAACTTTGGTCCTTCATCTATCGTTATTTACAAAATACAAGACTTATGCAATTACAAGATCCAACAATTTCCCCCCTAATTGTTTAAGTCTTGTTCTTCGAGTCTTCATGCTCTTCTACGTCTCTTTCTTTCCTTCTTCCTGCTTACCAACGTGTTGTTGTTTTAGTTGTTTACTTCTTGTCACGTTGTCTTTCTCTTTCTTTTGCGTGACTTGGTACAGGCGTGTGTGCCCTAGACCTCCATTTTGTCTCGGCTTCTTTCTCCAAAAACACCCAACGTGTTCTTGGCCACAATCAAACTTTGTTGTTTGTTGTTGTTTCGTTCCAAGTTCTTCACAAGGTCTTAACAAATACCTCTTGGTATTTACCAAAGCAAGTCGCTTGCTTTCCTATCTTCACTAATACATGGTATTACTTTCAACATCTAAACAAATGAGAATTTGTTTTTCATTATATTGTTGCTTGTTCCTTTCCTGCGTTATACCACAATACTTCCTCGTTTCTCTTTTAATTCCACATCGTGTTCTTCAACAACTCCTTAATACCCGTCGGTATTTCTTTTTTCAACAAAGCAAGTGATCGGCTTGCCTTCCTTCTTTCGTTATTGTTGTTGTTACGTTGCTCGCGTCTCTCAAACAATCCTTGATTGTTTTGTTGTCTCGGTGTAGCTTATCAAATCTACAAACAGCACTCTTTCTTCTTTGTTATTGTATCTTGTTATTTACACAATGGTTCATACTTGTGTCGTTCCTTTCTTCTTGTCGCATTGTAAAAACAGGCCTCTTCCTTCTTCTGTTGTTGTGCAAGACACCAACAGAGGCTTCCTAACAACTGTTCTTTTCTTCTTGCTTCAAACAACATCTACTCTTGTTCCGCCAGCGTCAAGAGTCTTCCCTTCTTTGTTGTCACGCTATTTCAGTCGCCAACAAGGGGTTGTAACAATTGTTCTTCTAAGTTTTCTCCCACCAATACGTTTGGTGTCAACGTTTGCTTCCTTTTGTGTCGGTTATCAAAACTTATCAAAACTTGCTGCTCCCACAAAAGTTTCCTTCAATCTTCGTTGGATTGAAATCGTTGCTATCTTGCAACTTCCGTTGGTTCTGATCATGCATTATCATCCCCAAGATCCTTTGTGTCTTCCTTTCTCGGTCTCTTGATCTTCTTGATCAAAAAACTTGAATCACAACTTCTAATCTTGTAAACCTTCGGCTCTGATGCCATGTTGTATATTTCACAGGTCTCCTAATTGACATTTCTAGGATCGATATATGCACAAGATTAACAAGAAGATGATTCATGTATTACTGAATATAACAGTTGTCACACCCCCAAATTACCTGTTTTGCAGCGGAATGGAATTCCTGGGGATTGACGGTCATAGCATCACAATCACAGTTATATTGAACGACCTAAAGTGTCGTTTGAAAAGAACATCGTTTGATTTAATAAAACAATCAGAGTTTACAAAGTATAGGTCCCAAATGAAAATCAACTTGTACGGAAATAAGTTTGTTACAATTCAAACGATGTTTTAAAGTGCGTAAAACCCAAGTGAGACGCGTCGTCATCGCGACTCCATGATGTGTCCAAATGCATGCCATGAAGTGAATGCCTTAGATACCTGAGATAAAACATGCTAAAAGTGTCAACACAAAGGTTGAGTGAGTTCATAGAGTTTGTTTTGAAATATAAAGTCTTTCAAAATCGTATTGTGCAGCAAAGGCATTGTAAATCGTTGAAATGTAAAGACTTTCAAAATCGTTTATGCAGCAAAGGCATTGTAAATCCACTCAGTTCCAAGTCCCGCCCATACAAAACTTGCAACCTGTGTATTCACAACCCATTGCCAAAATGTAAAGTTTATGTTCAAGCAGAAATCGTCAAATGAATTCACAAAATAGTGCATGACTCAATGTATCGAAATCGTTTATGCAGCAAAGGCATTGTAAATCCACTCAGTTCCAAGTTCCGCCCATACAAAACTTGCAACCTGTGTGTTCACAACCCATTGCCGAAATGTATATATAGTTTATATTCAACCACACATCGTCAAATGAATTTACAATAGTACCTAACTCGACGTAAAACCATAGGTTTAATTAATTCGTTTGAACACAATCATCGTAGTGTGAGTTAAATTGTTTCACACTCATCGTTAAAACAACATCGTATTTATTTCACTAAGTTCATGACACCAAAGCGTAAACATCGCACCAATAAAAATTGGTAATCATCGTTTCATCGCCGCCCTAATAGGTAATTTGCCAATTTACCTTAATGATTCAAATATAGTGCGCTCGATTTTCCCTAAATGGGTCAATAGGAGCGGGAGTGTTAATTCCAATAGGCCTATTCACTATACTGCGCTCACCCGCAAAGTGACTAATGGTTCATGATGTAGGGACTTCGAACATGGTAAATACTTAGTGAGAATAAAACATCGGATATAGCATACAGTTCAAAGTAGTTGTGTTCGATTTAAAATGTAGCATGTATCTCCCCCAAGAGTTTGTAAAACAGTTAAAAGAGTAAAAGTGGGGCTATGAACTCACGGTAATCCTTAAAAAGTTAGATTACTTATGAAAGTAAATGAAAATAATCGAGCATGTATCTCCCCAAAAGTTATGAAAACAAAGTAAGGGGCTATGAAAACTCACCTGTTGCAATGATTACGATGACAAAAGTGGATACACTGAAATATAGCGTGAATCTCGAAAATGACCTATTATGAATGATATGATATGATATGTAATGAGTTGCAATGTAATGTTATGCATGCATTTCGTATGTTATTTATACCATTTGCGAGTTTTGAAAATATTACTCATCGTCGAAAAATACTCGTTTGACGTCTTGACCAATCAAAAATTACTTTACAAGTTTTTACGTCAAAATGTCATCCTACAATGGTTTTATAATGATTTATGGTGAAATTTTCACTTTTCGTCGTAAAACAATGTCGTCGGAATTTTCTTGAAAGTGACAAAAATGGCTTTGGAAAACTAGTCGTAAAATGGTGTACGTCGATCGTTAGAGAACGAACTCGACGGTTTTGGAAAGTTTGTATCGATATCTAAAAGTTTCAGTTCAGGAGTTTTCGTCCAAAAGGTCTCTAACATAAAGATAATAAGGGTTAAAGATGGTGGTTTTGGCTAATTGTTGTGCAGAAAAATGAGTTTCGGCCAAGTTTGAACATCCATAAATAATTTACTATAACTCCGCTTTACAAACAGCTTGTTGTTTTGAAAAATATGGCCGGTGAACTTGATTTTACTAGAAGACAATTCGTTCTAAAAGTTTCACAACCTTGTTAAAAACAGCCCTCAACAGGGCGTTACACTCTACCGTAACACTTGTATCGTAGAAATAATATAGTTTTGAGAAAATAATAGTTCGGACAAGTTTATGAAAACGTGCACATATTTGTCGTTTCAAATCCGTTTTCTACGTATAATACGTCCTTAGCTTCGTATCAAAGTATACTAATATATTTTTGACAAGTCGAAATAATTTGTGAAGCTTAAGGCTCGTTTTTGACTCGAACAAGATAAATATATGTTGCTGAATTTTCTGAAAATAATATATTTCGTCGCCAAACTTTAAAAATTCACCACGACTTCGTTATAACTCCGTTTTTATCCGTTCAAGCGGCCACGGATTCGTTTTAAAGTATATTTCCTAAATATCAAGGCCAAAATGTCGTGGCTATGGTCGGATTTTCCAGAAAATCAAAACAAGGACAGATTACTTTTTATAGTTATCGAAAATAGTTTTTCTCGGACAAAACCTATTCTAATCCCTTTAAATCAACTCCAAAGCTAATCTAATCCTACCATACACCTTCTTAGGGTGCCATGGGTTCCTAAACATCATCAATACTAATATATAACAAGGGATAAATTATAGGATGACTTTTATATATATAACTTCTAAAACAATGTTAAAAATGGTATAAATATCCATAAGTCTTGCATGCTTTGCTCAAAAATGATGAAATAGATATGAAATGATAATGAAAGATGTAAAAATGAAAATGATATGCTTACTAGTTACTTGATGAGGTGACAAGAACAAGGATCAAACAACCAAAAGGACTATAGCCAAATGAACCCATTTGCTTCGAAATGAAAGCCGGTTATTTCTTTACTTCACTGTGTTCGAATGGTGAGTGAGAGTGAGAGATTTTTGTGAAACTTGTGAGTTTTGAGTGAAAGATGTAAGAGTGTGTGCATGTATGTCGTTTATACATGATAGGGGGAAGTAGGAAGTTTGTTTTTAATATTGATAAAGATGTATCATAATTCTTGACTTGTAGTGTTGTTCTTTCTTGTGACAGTAAAAAAAAACATATAGATACAACTTTTGTGTGTTTGGTGGTTGTTTAAAAAAAACATACACAAGAAAGAGGACAAGGCATGGTTAATATCTTTGTTTATTAAGCAAAGGAGATTGAGTGAAACCTTGGTGATATTTGCATGGCTCTCTGCCGAAAAGATACAAGGAAGGTCACATGGGTATGTCCTTGTTGGGTTGATTTTCAACACAAGACTTTTGGTTTCACATAGACTTTTTATTTTCTTTTCTTAGAATCATGCATTCATATGTTTCTTAAAAAAAAAAAAACAAACGTGTATACATATGATTTTCATTTTTAAGAGTTTGTGTTTATATATTTTCACAAGTTGTGCTTGTGTGTAATTAATAATGTGAGGCTCGACATGCATAAGTATTTAGAACGTTTAGAAAGTCGAGTGTGAGGTATCCTTTGGGTCGCTCATAGGCTACTCGACATCACACTTAATCAAAAGTGGCTAAGCGAGAATACACAAGTAGAGTGGTTTATTATTATTATTATGTAAATGTATAAGTGTAAGTAGAGGTAAAGTTATTTGAGGATAGTAGTAACTTGTAATATTGTTAAGTAATATTAGTAAGTTGTATACACATTTGAATATTTAAGGTAGCGTTAGATAAAAATAAATTTTCACGGGTCAAGATAAAATATATTTAGATCATAAAAATTATAAAAATACATTTCTTGTAAAATTTGAGTGATATAGTAATTATCGTGTAGTTATTAAGAAAAGCGTCGTAATAATATAAATTTAACGATTTATATACAAAATAAATTTAAAACACTAGGTAAACTCAAAATATTATTTTTATAAACTAAATGTAAGTATAAAAATATGTCGGGATAGTTTTTGAAAGTAACGGGTTAAATGTACAAAATAATAACTCACGCGATAACGTTTATTAAATATAAAAATTACGCGTTACATGTGAAATGAAATGTCATGAATGAACTAATGAGATGCAAATGATGTCAATGGAATGTAGACTAATCTTAGTCCATATGAAATGTACGTGATGTTATGATCATGAATTCGCCGCTAAACCATAAAGGTTACGCGAATTTGGAACAAGTAAACCAAGTTTACGATAAATGTTGAAATAGTGAAGCATAAATCGTTTAGAAATGACACGAAAGTACAGTTGTCACATTCGCCCATCCAAAAAAGAATTCAGTCCCTGAATTCAGTTCGTGTTGGTCTCTCGGGTTTAGGGTTTGATGAGGCAAGCCTTTCCATTCTCGAGCAAAACCCTCAAAAGACTTTTTGGTAACCGATTTTTACTTAATCCCACAACTCATCAAACAAGAACTGTCATACGATTAGGCTAATTCGGTTTAGGTAACAACTTGTTTCTAGCTCGATCTTTGCAACTCATCAAACAAGAACTGTCACCCGGATCAAACTGGAAACAAGTGGTTTGAAGAAAATCTTTTGAAAATTTGGCTCGATTACGGTATTGCTTACACATATGCCTACTACTCCTTCATTGCATGATTCTTCCTGAATTAGACATAGGTGATCAGCTATGTATATTTAGGATAACTATGCAATGCTTTGACTAACCGACTCATATGTTGTTTGGTGTTGAGTCCGATGTTAAATTGTGCTAGAATGACAGGGCATTCTCCTCCATTCAAAGTGATGTGAGTTGATGGATGGGTATTTAAAGGCATCCGTGTGACAATCGATATGAAATGAAAGTAAATAACTCGAAAAATGTACGTATAAACCGCATGTAGAGTGAACATGCACTTATGATGAAATGATGAGATGCTATGATAATGTAGTTATAGTCTCGGGTCAATGATGCAACCTAGTTCTCTATAACGAAGCTCTGTGCCAATCTGTCACACCCCCAAATTACTTTTTGCGCGAATGGAATTCCTTGGATTGACGGTCATGAGCATCAACATCACGTTATATTGAACGACCTAAAGTGTCCGTTTGAAAAGAACATCATTTGATTTAATAAACAATCGAGTTTACAAAGTATAGGTCCCAAATGAAAATCAACTTGTACGGAAATAAGTTTGTTACAATTCAAACGATGTTTTAAAGTGCGTAAAACCCATGAGCGCGTCTCGCGACTCCATGATGTGTCCAAATGCATGCCATGAAGGGAATGCCTTAGATACCTGAGATAAAACATGCTAAAAGTGTCACACAAAGGGTTGAGTGAGTTCATAAGTTTGTTTTGAAATATAAAGTCTTTCAAACGTATTGGCAGCAAAGGCATTGTAATCGTTGAAATGTAAAGACTTTCAAAATGGTTTATGCAGCAAAGGCATTGTAAATCCACTCAGTCCAAGTCCGCCCATACAACTTGCACCTGTGTATTCACAACCCATTGCCAAAATGTGTAAAGTTTATGTTCAAACAGAAATCGTCAAATGAATTCACAAAATAGTGCATGACTCAATGTATCAAATCGTTTATGCAGCAAAGGCATTGTAAATCCACTCAGTTCCAAGTTCCGCCCATACAAACTTGCAACCTGTGTGTTCACCACCCATTGCCGAAATGTATATATAGTTTATATTCAACCACACATCGTCAAATGAATTTACAATAGTACCTAACTCGACGTAAAACCATAGGTTTAATTAATTCGTTTGAACACAATCATCGTAGTGTGAGTTAAATTTTTTCACACTCATCGTTAAAAACAACATCGTATTTATTTCACTAAGTTTTCATGACACCAAGCGTAAACATCGCACCAATAAATTGTTAATCATCGTTTCATCGCCGCCCTAATAGGTAATTTGCCAATTTACCTTAATGATTCAACTATAGTGCGCTCGATTCCCCTAAATGTCAAAGAGCGGGAGTGTTAATTCCAATAGGCCTATTCACTATACTCGCTCTCACACGAAGCCTGACTAATGGTTCATGATGTAGGGACTTCGAACATGGTAAATACTTAGTGAGAATAAAACATCGGATATAGCATACAGTTCAAAGTAGTTGTGTTCGATTTAAAATGTAGCGTGTATCTCCCCCAAGAGTTTGTAAAACAGTTAAAAGAGTAAAAGTGGGGCTATGAACTCACGGTAATCCTAAAAAAGTTAGATTACTTATGAAAGTAAATGAAAATAATTGAGCATGTATCTCCCCCAAGCAGTTATGAAAACAAGTAAAAGCAGGGGCTATAAAACTCACTTGTTGCAATGATTACATGACAAAAGTGGATACAACTGAATATAGCGTGAATCTCGAAAATGACCTATTATGAATGATATGATATGATATGTAATGAGTTTCAATGTAATGTTATGCATGCATTTCGTATGTTATTTATACCATTTGCGAGTTTTGAAAATATTACTAATCGTCGAAAAATACTGGTTGACGTCTTGACCAATCAAAAATTACTTTACAAGTTTTTACGTCAAAATGTCATCCTACAATGGTTTTATAATGATTTATGGTGAAATTTTCACTTTTCGTCGTAAAACAATGTCGTCGGAATTTTCTTGAAAGTGACAAAAATGGCTTTGGAAAACTAGTCGTAAAATGGTGTACGTCGATCGTTAGAGAACAACTCGACGGTTTTGGAAAGTTTGTATCGATATCTAAAAGTTTCAGTTCAGGGGTTTTCGTCCAAAAGGTCTCGAACATAAAGATAATAAGGGTTAAAGATGGTGGTTTCGGCTAATTGTTGTGCCAAAATGAGTTTCGCCAAGTTTGAACATCCATAAATAATTTACTATAACTCCGCTTTACAAACAGCTTGTTGTTTTGAAAAATATGGCCGTGAACTTGATTTTACTAGAAGACAATTCGTTCTAAAAAGTTTCACAACCTTGTTAAAAAAAAACAGCCCTCAAGGGGACGTTACGCACCGTAACACTGTATCGTAGAAATAATATAGTTTTTTCAGAAAATAATAGTTACGGCAAGTGTTATGAAAACGATCACGTATTGTCGTTTCAAATCCGTTTTCTACGTATAATACGTCCTTAGCTTCGTATCAAAGTATACTAATATATTTTTGACAAGTCGAAATAATTTGTGAAGCTTAAGGCTCGTTTTTGACTCGAACAAGATAAATATATGTTGCTGAATTTTCTGAAAATAATATATTTCGTCGCCAAACTTTAAAAATCACCACGAATTCGTTATAACTCCGTTTTTATCCGTTCAAAGCGCCACGGATTCGGTTTTAAAGTATATTTCCTAAATATCAAGGCCAAAATGTCGTGGCTATGGTCGGATTTTCCAGAAAATCAAAACAAGGACAGATTACTTTTTATAGTTATCGAAAATAGTTTTTCTCGGACAAAACCTATTCTAATCCCTTTAAATCAACTCCAAAGCTAATCTAATCCTACCATACACCTTCTTAGGGTGCCATGGGTTCCTAAACATCATCAATACTAATATATAACAAGGGATAAATTATAGGATGACTTTTATATATATAACTTCTAAAACAATGTTAAAAATGGTATAAATATCCATAAGTCTTGCATGCTTTGCTCAAAAATGATGAAATAGATATGAAATGATAATGAAAGATGTAAAAATGAAAATGATATGCTTACTAGTTACTTGATGAGGTGACAAGAACAAGGATCAAACAACCAAAAGGACTATAGCCAAATGAACCCATTTGCTTCCGAAATGAAAGCCCGGTTATTTCTTACTTTCCTGTGTCGAATGGTGTAGAGTGAGAGATTTTTGTGAAACTTGTGAGTTTTTGAGTGAAAGATGTAAGAGTGTTGCATGTATGTCGTTTTACAATAGGGGAAGTAGGAAGTTTGTTTTTAATATTGATAAAGATGTATCATAATTCTTGACTTGTAGTGTTGTTCTTTCTTGTGACATTAAAAAAACATATAGATACAACTTTTGTGTGTTTGGTGGTTGTTTAAAAAAAAACATACACAAGAAAGAGGACAAGGCATGGTTAATATCTTGGTTTATTAAGCAAGGAGATTGAGTGAAACCTTGGTGATATTTGCTGGCTCTCTGCCGAAAAAGATACAAGGAAGTCACATGGGTATGTCCTTGTTGGTTTGATTTTCAACACAAACGTTTGGTTTCACATGAGACTTTTTATTTTCTTTCTTAGAATCATGCATTCATATGTTTCTTAAAAAAAAAAAAACAAACGTGTATACATATGATTTTCATTTTTAAGAGTTTGTGTTTATATATTTTCACAAGTTGTGCTTGTGTAAAATTAATGTGAGGCTCGACATGCATAAGTAGTTAGAACTTTAGAAAGTCGATGTGAGGTATCCTTTGTCGCTCATAGCTACTCGACATCACACTTAATCAAAAGTGGCTAAGCGAGAATACACAAGTAGAGTGGTTTATTATTATTATTATGTAAATGTATAAGTGTAAGTAGAGGTAAAGTTATTTGAGGATAGTAGTAACTTGTAATATTGTTAAGTAATATTAGTAAGTTTATACACATTTGAATATTTAAGGTAGCGTTAGATAAAATAAATTTCACGGGTCAAGATAAAATATATTTAGATCATAAAATTTATAAAAATACATTTCTTGTAAAATTTGAGTGATATAGTAATTATCTGTAGTTTCTTAAGAAAAGCGTCGGAATAATATAATTTAAAACGTTTTATATACAACAATAAATTTAAAACACTAGGTAAACTCAACATATTATTTTTATAAACTAAATGTAAGTATAAAAATATGTCGGGATAGTTTTTTGAAAGTAACGGGTTAAATGTACAAAATAATAACTCACGCGATAACGTTTATTTAATATAAAAATTACGCGTACATTTGAATGAAATGTCATGAATGAACTAATAGAGATGCAAATGATGTCAATGGAATGTAGAAGACTATCTTAGTCCTATGAAATGTACGGGATGTATGATCATGAATTCGCCGCTAAACCATAAAGGTTACGCGAATTTGGAACAAGTAAACCCAAGTTTACTAAATGTTGAAATAGTGAGGCATAACTCGTTTCGAGAAATGACCTGAAAGTACAGGTTGTCACAACAGTGGCTACATTGTATTTGAGACACTACTAAAAACGTTACATGTAAATGACTATATATAGGGTATGAAAGGTTTCGAGTGAACATTCATGTGTGTTTGAATAGACATAAACCAAACGACATACCTTTCAGAATAACTAACTTTCGTTTATACACTTTCTGCTTAACAACTTTGGTCCTTCATCTATCTTTATTTACATAATACAAGACTTATGCATTAAGATCCAAAAATCCCAATTCCCCCTAATTGTTTACTCTTGTTCTTCGAGTCTTCATGCTCTTGTACGCGCTCTTTCTTTCCTTCTTCCGGTCTTACCAACGTGTTGTTGTTTCGTTGTTTACTTCTTGTCACGTTTCTTCTCTTCTTTCTTTGACTTTGGTACAAGGCGTGTGTTCCCTAGACCTCCTTTTTGTCTCGGCTTCTTCTCCAAAACACCCAACGTTTCTTGGCCACAATCAAACTTTGTTGTTTTGTTGTTGTTTTGTTCCAATTCTTCACAAGGTCTTAACAAATACCTCTTGGTATTTACCAAAGCAAGTCGCTTGCTTTCCTACTTCACTAATACCCATGGTATTACTTTCAACGCCTAAACAAATGAGAATTTGTTTGTCATTCATCTTGTGCTTGTTCCTTTCCTGCGTTATACCCACAATACTTCCTCGTTCTCTCCATATTCCACATCGTGTTCTTCAACACTCCTTATACCAGTCGGCATTTATTTTTTCAACAAAGAAAGTGATCGGCTTGCCTTCTTCTTCGTAATTGTTGTTGTTACGTATTGCTCTAAACGTCTCTCTAAACAATCCTTGATTGTTTTGTTGTCTCGGTATACCTTATCAAATCTACAAGCAACGCCTTTTTCTTCGTGGTATCTCTATTATACAATTGTTCATACTTGACGTTGTTCTTTCTTCTTGTCGCATTGTAAAGCAACATGCCGCTTCTCCTTCTTGTTGTCGTGTGCAAGACACCAACAAAGGCTTCCTAACATTGTCTCTTTTCTCTTGCTTCAAACAGCATCTACTCTTGTTCCATGCTAAGCATCAAGAGTCTTCCCTTCTTTGTTGTCATGCTATATGCGTCGCCACAACTGGGTTTGTAAAAAATTGTTCTTCTAAGTTTCTCCCCACCAATCGTGGTGTTAACGTTTTGCTTCCTTTGTGTCGTTTATCAAACTTATCAAAACTTGCTGCTCCCACAAACGTTTCCTTCAATCTTCGTTGGATTGAAGTCGTTGCTATCTTGCACTTCCGTTGTTCTGTCATTCATTATCATCCCAACATCCTTGGTGTCTTCCTTCCTCGTCTCTTGATCTTCTTGATCAAAAAAACTGAATCACAACTTATAATCTTGTAAACCTTTAGCTCTGATGCCATGTTGTATATTTCACAGGTCTTCTAATTGATATTTCCAGGATCGATATATGCACAAGATTAACAAGAAGATGATTCATGTATTAATCAATATAACAGTGGTTACATTGTATTTGAGACACTACTAAAAACGTTACATGTAAATGACTATATATAGGGTATGAAAGGTTGCGAGTGAACAATCATGTTTGTTTGAATAGACATAAACTAAACGACATACCCTTTAAGAAATAACTAACTTTCGGTTATACACTTTCTGCTTAACAACTTTGGTCCTTCGTCTATCGTTATTTACATAATACAAGACTTATGAAATTACAAGGTCCAACATATATACCCTTATTTCGAAGTTACAGGGAATGGTTTCACGTGAGATTGATCGGCAGCCACAAACTGATAATCAATTCCACCGATTTCAATTGAACTGACACCTGGACTTTTTTTATACCCCTATTTCCAATTCTTTTCACATTGCTCGCCTTGTGCCAATCTCCGCCTGCAGAATATATATTCGAAAGAAGAACAAAATTTGACCTTCTAAAACGAATCCCAATACAACTTCATTTGGTTTCATCGGCATACTCTCAATTCTTGGAGATATTCTATAATGTTTAATCATCAAGATAAAGAGTTTCAAACCTTCATCGACCAACCCTGCATGACTACACACAGTAAGATCACCTGTAAAAGTCACTCCATCCGGCTTCAACACGTCATTTTGCGTCCAAGAAACCAGATTGCGTTTAAAGCAAAGCAGACAATAGTTGGATTCCAAGAAACCAGATTGCGTTTAGTCATGTTGTGAAAGACTTGAACCGAGAATTCAATGGACACGCATCTACAATACATGTCAATCAATGAATTATTTATCTAGACATTATCCATCAACATATTTCCCTCCAAAACAATTCGATGAAGCTATAAGCCTAATCCAAGTGCTCCTAAATTTGCACACGCAGAGAGTGCAGAAAAAATGGTAACAAAATCAGGCTGAACCCCTGAGGCTTGCATTTCTTGAAACCACTCCAATGCATGTTTGTAACTGTTGAATAAACTCAATAAGTAGTCAAGTGGCATCTTAAACATGAAGAAAGGCACCTATATGCTTGAATTTGAACTAGCTGTTTATTATAGTTTTTATGTTGTAGTTAATGTTTAAATTGTGGTCATTATGGATTTAGTTTCTCTCTAGAAGTC